>CM076662.1:20396202-20458856 GCA_038496675.1 Rachycentron canadum | reverse complement strand
CACAGGAGTAGGTCAGAGAGTGGACTGTGTGTGTGTGTGTGTGTGTGTGTGTGTGTGTAACAGTGGGATACAGACTGGCAGGAACAGAGTTGAGCAAACTAAACCAAACACTTGAACTCTTTTACAACACAACCTCGACTTGAATTCGGAAGCACAGCTGTCATGTCTCGATTTCACAATTCATGTCGAAATAATGACACTAAGAATCGGAGAAATTCTGTGAAATTTCACGCCATGAAAAATATTTCCTCTAAACAGCTGGATAAAGAAATGTGTAGTTCGATCATCATCTCGCGATTTCACTCATCTTGTCTGCAGGTGCAACTTTAAAATACTTTCCATGAAACATACTCAATGACAAAACAGTCAATACGTTCAGAAACATGTCACCACAAGGCAGCGAGAAAAGGCATAACACATAACAAATATGTGTGAGAGAAAGTCTACCTGACTCAGTCTCATCCCCAGTTACAGCCATGTCTTGTTTCCAATAATCCAGCACAACGGCAGTCGAACACCTCCACGCAAAAACACGCTCCTCTGCCCTTATTCCTCTCTGCTTTTACTAGAACCGCTCCCGCACTCTCTTTTCTCTCCCTGCTCTCTCTGCATCAGAGTGGTCACTCGCCAACTTTGCAGCCCGATTACAATTACAGGCATTGACATCACAATGACATCACTCCCGCCCGCTGAAGTCAGTAAAACACCCTGGATTAGAGTTCCTCCCACCCCACTCCCTTCCCCTACCCCTCCCCTCCGTCCGCGGATCAGGCGCTGAAGTAGAGAAACACAATGTGAGCTGGGCAGGCAGGCGGCAGGGGAGGGAGGGAATGAGGGAGGGAGGGAGGGGGTTGTATTTTTAGCACCAGTGACGCAACTAGAGAGACGCTCAACAAACAAGAGGATATTGTGTCCCAAGTGGCTGCCGTGCAAACTGTTGAGCACCCGGATTGGACTTATTCTGTGTGTGTGTCTGTGTCTTGACAAGAACGGAGGAGGGAAGACAGAGGGAGCAAGGACAACTGAGGTTTTAGACTATTTGTTTAATGCGATAACAACATGTCCAGGGCTCATATTGCTGAATTCTACCCACATGGCAGTGATTTAACCGAGCCCTGGTGAAAGGATCCTATTTGCTGTTTGAAACACTTTGTTTGCTGGGAAAAATCATGGCACACAGGAAGTGACATATTTCCCATTTCCAGTAACCAATAGATACGTGGAATAAGTGGGAAAATTACAGCTATATTATCCACACAAAATGAAAATATAAAAGAAGAAAAAAAAAATAGCTCTCTCAATGTTAATTTGAGGTTATTATCATAAATATGTGAAATTCAATTTCTGAAATGCTTCATAACATGGTCACTGAGGTTTTGAATGCAATTGTGATCTTAAGAGGTATCATCAAGATCATGAAGCATAAGCATGAAAACCTAGGACTGGATCTGAAGAGAACAATGGTATCATTACTGAGATGTCAGAAATAATAAATACTGTATGTGAACTGTTCAAAGGCTTTTGAGCATATGACCTGACCCACTAAATAAACCTTCTATTTGTGGCTATTTAGCCTGTTGTTAAAATTCTTTTCTTAAAGGTCCCATATTTTGAGCTTTTTTATTTTCTGATAGGACGATTGACTTCTCCGAGTGAATTTAAAAAAAAATTTAAAAAAAATAAACCAGCAGATTTATAGGTCAACACTTTGACTGCTTTGCTGTGACATCACAAAGTTACAGAAGTCCTAACAGCTTGTTTTAAAGATCATTCTTTGGCCATTTTATGCCTCCACTGTTTCACAGTGGCTGTGTAGAGAGACAGAGAGAAGGGGAACGACACACAGGAGAGAGAGAGAGAGTGGCCGGGCGAAAATCGAGCCAGTGACCCGCCCACTCAGAGCATCCATGCCTACATGGCATGTGGACCCAACCGCTGGGCCATAAGGTCACCCCTGCTTGTTTTAAGGACCGGTTTCTGAATACAGGCTGTGAGCGTTTCTCTGTGGAGTGAGCACTTTGATATTGTCACAGTATTAACATAGAAACCTGGACGTACTTTATAATCACAGAAGACATGGGCATCGACATTTAACATTACAATCCATACTTTTTAATAATTTTTTAGTCTTTTTTAGTCTATATGTGTTAAAATTTGCTGCTTGCAATGATTGAGATTTGATTCACGTTTTTGTTCACGTCCTACTGGAAAACTCCAGGACGTCCATTCATAAGCTGCGTTGAGTAAAACTAAAACCAGAACAGAAACAAGCAACCAAAGAGGATGCTGACGATGAGAAATGATGATATGCATTTAGTTCATTCGCCTGAACTGACTTCTTAGGTATCTAATTCAAGCTTCAGGTGAGGTCAGACTACTGTGTTGCTGTTCCTTTAAATTTCTCTTTCTTCAATAAAGCTTTATTGCCTCAACTTCAAGGACGTGTGTTTATAGCATGAGTGCAAACTGCAAGTGTAGACAAGCCCATTCGCAGCTGATCATTAAATACAAATGAGAGAAGAAACATAGAGCTTCCTTCGTTTCGAATGAAGAGATCAGACACTCACACTCACTCACAAATGGCTGAGCAAGGAATATATTCGGAACCAGAAAAGCTTTGCTGTTGAATCCATTTGGATTTGCTGGATTCTGTGACTATTCCTTGTGGGCACAGCTACTGTATGAGCTGTGTTTAAAGCCTCTGGGATAAAGAGGATCAGAAAAAAAAATCCATGGCTGACCGCAGTGTTGGCGGACCCTCACACAGAGGCCTCTCCTGGTGTAAGACACCATGTTGGCAGATGTAGTGAAGGACCTGAAGAAGCCTTGCCTCCAGTCCGGTCTTTCCTGTACTGGAGCTGACTATGCGACCCGTGGTGTCTGACCTGCAAGATGAAATCCTTCGAGTGCTGTCCGGTCTGTAAGGCTTCTTACCAAGAGTAAGACCTCAGGCCTCACAATGACTTGAAAATCACAAGCTTGTCAACCTCACCAAGAGGCTTCAAAAGAACGTCATAAGAAGGTTAAGAAGGTTTTCTGCCATACTCACCAGGGATGTATCTGTTATCTCTGCTCTGCGAGTGAACATATAGGCCACGACACGGACTCAACCGAAGAACTTCAAGAGAACCTGGAGAAGGAGATCGTTGTGCTGGAGCAGCTCTCACCCACAGAGGATGACACCTATTTTCAACCTCCACTCTCCGGTATCAATGAATCCTCAGACTCACTCCTCCTTTTTTTGAAGATTTGAGAGCGGCTGTGTCCGAGCCAAGAGATAAACTTCATAAGATTTTAAACGAGGAAGGGCAAAGGATCTCACAGACTGAAGTGGATGTTTTATTGATACCTCCCCAGACCCAGACCGGAGCTGGATTCTTACAGTATTCATGTCAAATCACACTGGAGCCTCCTACAGGTACGTGGAGTGAGGTCACGACAGAGAGCACAACCCTTTGAAACTGTTCGTACTGTTTTCTGCAACAATGAGAACGGCCACCCCAAAGATTCATTTGTTTTTCACAGGCAGCGACTCTCTTGAAACATTGATATTATTATTATATTACTATTTATATATTTAAGTGATACTAACTAAAAGTACATCGACTGTGAAAACCAAGAAAACTGAACTGAAAGATCCAAATGCAAAAACAGAAGTTATTGCCATTTTAATCTTTTTTTTTTTTTTTTTTTTAAACATTTGATCACCATAGTGTTCACAATGTCCTGGAAAGGAGATCACATGGTGTATTAGGCCGCCCCCTTAGTCCAGGACTGTTTCAAAGTGTCGAATGCTGGTGCACACGGTGCTAATTTGTTTTGTCCTCACAGTTTGTCATTTATTACAGAAGCATAGTGTGTGTTTGGAGATCCTTAGTTAACGCAGACACTTTTACAGAGTCATATTAAATTCCTTAATCATTCTCATACTTGTTTGCAGCCGAGAATAAAACTGCACAGTTATATAATGATTTGAATTTTGAGTATTTTTCAGCTCTTCTGATAATGAACCGTCGACTACGGCCGTTAATACCCAGGACCGTGGCTGCACTCTGCACATTTTCATTTAAAGGGAAATCTATCAAGGCCTGAATCCCATGATGGATGATTGATAATCATATTGAGGATTATCGTCACCTTCGCCTCGAAAGGTTATATTTTCACCAGTGTATCTTTGTTTATTCGTTTGTTTATTTGTCAGCAGGATTTTGCAAAAAGTACAGAACTGATTTGCACCGAACTTGATGGAGGGATGGGGCAAGGGGCCAGGGAGGAACCCATCCCGTTGTGGGGCAGATCAGAATCTTTTACAATGAATTGGATTTTTTTTCTCTGAAGTCCGGTGCTGGATCAGTGTCTGAACACGTGCTGTACTTAGCACTTTGATACTTTTAAAGTATAAATATGAAACCTAGAGCTGCTTTAAAATCAAAGAAAATATGGGACCTTTAAAATAATTGGCTGTCAAAAAAAAAACTAAAAAAAACAAAACAAAACAAAACAAAGTGAGTTCAGACTGTGAACTCTGGTGCATGTTGTTGACATTGGCCTTGGCAGAGGTCTCTGCTCTATTGCACCATTCTGTGTAAATATAAATACAGATTAGCCTTAATTATATAGCTCTGTAGAGATGACTGTTATTCCTCATGTTGATTTATAGAGCAGCACTTTCACAATTTCTACAGGTTTCTACAATTACTGAATCAAAGAGGAATGTTCTTCTGCCAAAACATGCAAACTCTTCTTGGCGTGCATACATTACATTTCATCTGGCTCAGGTGAACCCTACCTTGAATGAGAACTTGTCCTCCCTGGATGTAGAATTGCTGTGGAGCGTCGCCAGGCTGAGTCGCACACTGCAGGATGGTGGCGCCAGGCTGCGGGGCGGGCGAGCTGGCCGCGGTCAGGTTCTGTGCCCCCTGAAGGCCTTCGACTCCGGGGCTGGTCAGCTGGATCGCTCTCCCTTGCGCAATCGCAACTGTATGGTATCAAAGCTCAGTTATAACTAGTCTGCAATCTAACTGATACAGAGTAAAAAAAAAAGAGTTACAGAAGAGTCGCTTTTTTTTCTCAGTGTGAGTTAAGTGGAGGTTTCATTGAAACGCTAAAGGAAAAACCTGCTCATTGGACAATAATCTCAAGGTCAATTTACTATCCACTTGCATTTAGCCTGTACAGGCTGTACAGTGCTCCCAAGGTGCACTGCAGCAAAAAAACATCCAGCCCAAGCTTAAAATTATGATTTCAGCATTAATGAAACATAATTTTTAGCTTCTTTATGCTCCTGATCACAACATTAAAGTGGTTTGAATATACTGCAATATACCTTACACTCTCATTAGGGACAGCCACTGAAGCTCATGGGTACCGTAGTGTAAAAGATACTTGTTATCATCAAAACACAACCAAAGTAGTTACAGTTATATAGTAAGTGAAGCTATTTAATTACTTAATTCCTGTTAATTTCTTGAGAGAGAAATACTGCTGGAACCCGCTGCTCTCTCACAAACTCTTTACAGGAAATGATCTATTGACAGGAAGTGCACAGAGGCAATGACCTGATTTTGCAATATACTTTCCAGCTCTCTACATTGGAGAGCGGTTAACTAAAAAAGTAGACTAACTTCTTTTGGTAGGAGAACTGATTTGGGGCCTGTTCAAGCTCAGCTAACATCTCCATCCATGTGTGTACTGACTGTATTGTCCTGAGCTGGTCTGGTAGATGGAGGTTGGCACTGACGCTGAGGCCTCGCTCGAGACAGGCGCCTCCTCTGCCTTTTCTTCATCGATTTTGGAAACCGCCGGCGAATCGGACGAAAGCTCATTGAGGATTTTCCTGGGGGAGAAGAAAACTCAATAAAATGATTCTACACAAGGAGCCTAAATCTATCAGGCTACCCTTGGCACGACACACTGTGTTTATCAGGCCCCTGTTTAATGCTGATGTCTTCTCACCGATAAGATGGACGCCTGGAGAGAATCTCCCGTCTCATCTGAGTGTCTGTGACGGACTCGTCGTCCTCCAGCTCCGCGACCGTAGCAATCTGTAGAAAACAAAGTTTGCCAACATCTGTCACTTTCCATGCAGACTTCTATGAGCGAACTGGGATGTGTTTGATGAAACAGGTTGATGTCAAAGAAGACATTTGGACCAGCTTTTTATTTTAAGCCTTGAACGTCCCATATCTCCACCGTTATAAGAAGAAATAATTGTGGTTTAAAGAACCAAAATCCATCTCAGTGTAGTTTTACATCTCTTCTCTCAGGCGTCTCCCTGGACCTTTAGTAAGAACAGGTCAGTCAGCCAATCAGATGAGAAGATCTGAGCCTCCCTTCTGATTGGCTCACTCACTTCTAGGTAATCAAAAATAGCAGACCTCAGGTAAACACAGAGACCCCAGATCCTGCGATGTCGGATGGTGGGTCCCAGTGGTCAGTGTCTGGTGAACGACTGAGGACAGTGACTGCTTTTTGTTGTGACATCACAAAGTCACAAAAGCCCTGACAGCTCATTTTACACTGGAAATACACTGGATGCATGGCGTGTGGATTTTGGATTTAGTCATTCAGTCTCTGCAGCTGCTAGAATGGTTAAGAAATATACCTTCTTTATTTTTCACAAATATCAGATTCAGCCTGGACACAGAGACGATGGTGGAAAGTGTCTGTTTTATGTGACAGTGCTGGAATGGTTTCAAAATTACTATCAACAGGTCTTTTCTCTGTCTATTTTTGCTGCTAGATGCAAGGGCCACACTCTAGGTCATGTGATGCAGCTGCGTGCAGGCAGTGTGTCCGCTCTAATCTGTTAACATGGGTAAAGAAATGAAAACCAAGACATCACACAGCTGCCGTGCACATGCAACATACGCAGTGTGTCTCTGGCATTAAGGCTCATTTTCTGTATCCTGGCTGTGTGCATTTCTCTGTGGACCGAGCACTTAGGGTTCGAACCTAGATCTGCTTTATAATCAAAAAAAAAAAAGACGTGGACATCTACCTTTATACAAGATGGGACCTTTAATCTTTTCAAGCCATCACATCTCTCAGCAGAGTGTTTACAGACTTATACGTACTATAATTATTTGTGAATGTGAGAGTTGACACCTTACTTTCACCAAGTGTTATTCCCTTGTTGCATCAATAAAAAGATTAACATTGTGTCACCAAAATTGTATGTTTGTTGGAATAATAACAAGCGTAAATTCGACCTGCTTTTGTGTCATCGACCAGCTAGCTCATGACTCACACTTGTGTACAATGGTTGTGTGTTACCGCTAAGGCAGCTTTGGCACCGTTAGAGGAGACATGTCTGATTAATGGCAGGTTAAACAGGGGTGTGTCCACATCTATTTATTGATAATTATAGGTGAAGATATTGGGTCTGTGCTTGCTCAGCTTGTGAAAAGTAACACAGTGACTCCACTCGTCAGATCTCCGCTGCCGTGCTCTACAGTTTTTAGTCTGCAATCCAAACGGCATTGCATCCGTCTCCAGTTCAAGAAAAAGGTTCAGTCAGAGCTGTGCAATAACAATCAGCAACACGGGATATTCATTTCTGTGACAACGTAATTATTACTGCAGTAGGTTTGCCAAAACCAAAATATCGATGAACTCGTTGATGAGACGCGTTGATATGAAGTACTCTGAAATGGATTGCACAAACTGCTTTGTGGTGCACATCTGCTCCGTCTCGCCGTGCAGATATGATCTCTCTCCTCACCAATTTCCATGTAAAGACACTTGTCATGAAATCACAACGTAACTTCTGCTTTGCAAATCAAGATGCACAAGTGAGAAAATCTGCCAAGACAGCTCAAATGACTCAATTTTTATTTTCTTTATCTCCCATCGACAAACCATTTTGTTCAATTGCGGAAAATACTGAAAACATCTGTGCGTCTAAACCACATCATTCAGTGAAGCAGTCGCATTATGACTTTGGGCCAGGGTTAAACTGATTTGCACATGGGTGTGTTAATGGTTGTGGAGTAGTACTATGCAGACACAACAACAACATCTCCTGAGGGTGAAGGTTAGACTGATGAGCTTAAACCTCCAGCTCCTGCTGCTCACATCAATCCTATTAACAGGTGCACTGCATTAGACCATGCCAGTGTACCTCCTACGCATAGCAGCCAAATCCTCATCCACTAACACACTAACACTGACATCACAACCTGTGAATGATTCCACAAAACATGCTGGAGACACTTTTTAACTCCTCCATTTGTGTCTTTGTCGGATGCTGACACCAGAGCTGTAGACCCGAGACTTGGACTTACATTTGACACAAGTCCCAAAATAAGGACTCGACATTTCACTCTGACTTTTGTATGAAACTCACTCTGACTGAGTTGAGACTTCACTTGGATCATACCCGAATGACTTAAGACGTAACCTGGACTTGGCGTAAGACCTGACTTGAGGCTTGCTGTAACAGATTTCCTCTGGCAGACTGGGGACTTGGTGTGGACTTGATTTCATTGACTTAAGACTTGATTTGGACTTGTCTTGAGAGTCTTGAGAACTGACATTGACTTGAACTTGAACAGCTTTATTTGACTGATACAGACTTTTATATATACCCTGTGTGTCCAGCCTGTTTTGGAGGAATAAACAGTTCTTATCAGGGTTCAAATCAGTACTAAGGCAGGAATGTGCCCTCACCTGCACAGTCTGGGCTTGTGGCGACTGTATGACTGAGGTCTGAGGGGCCTGGATGACCCCTTGGACCTGCACTGTCTGACCATCACACAGCTGGACAACAGCCATGCCAGGGGACTCTGCTGCCACAGACACCTGCAGATAAAAATCACAACGATAACGCCAAAATCCAGAGGTATTAAAAAAAAGCACAACACAACACTTTCATAGAATGGACAAAATATCTGTTTAACATCTCACGATGAACCACTGTAACGCTTGACCATGGCTATATTAGTGCTGATGAATATTTTTTGTCACTTTACAGGGCTAAACACCTCATAATAAGCTGTGTGTGTGTGTGTGTGTGTACCTGAGGGGATGGACTGGCTTCACTGTGGTTCTCCTCACCATCCGTCACTGAGTCATTTAAACTGTTGTTGAGCTGAGACGATGCTGAGGTGTCCATCGTAAATCACCTGGACAGACAGACATGCAGTTTATTAACACAGTCACTGAGGCCGACAGTTGTCTTCCTTATTCCTTATGTCCGTATGTCTTCCAAATAATATAGAAATAAACTGACAAATCTAAACATGCGTTTTCCCAGAACTAATCAGGACACAATATTTACTATTTATTTTCCCCTTGTTAAAAAGGATATTGCTTCTTGGATTATCATAAAGTTTTAATATCTGCAGTAAACTTGGATTTTCCTTTGTTATACGAGCTGGTTTAATGCAGAATTTCACTGTTGCATCAAGGTTAAAAAAATCTTCCCTGTCACTTTTTCAACTGCGAAGTCAGAGGAACACAATGAATGGGCTTCAGACTCAACTTGCTTTTTATTTGAACTGTAACTGCTGTGTTTTGATTTCTCCGCCTGTCTGATGCGCGAGTCATAAAGATCTGCCCAAGGATCTCCGTTGGCAGTTTCACATAGCATCCATTTCTCATGCTTCGTTTGGATCGGCAGCCACAGGGTAGAGCGGGCAGCGTGGCACGTTTTCAGGACAGAGACTGTTACAAATGCAAGTGCCATTAAAGATTATTCATTCTTATTAGCAAAGACAAGGTGAGAAATAAGAGCAGGAAAAACAGCAAAGAGTTTGTCGGCTGGGGACCAAACAAATATATCAATTTTCTAATTTCAGGGACCCACATGTACAGCCACAGGGCCCCTGCTTGTTAAAGCACAACTAACCCCCTTTAATGTTGTCTGCTATTGAAAAATCTGATTAGATTAGATCTGATTAAATAGTGTTTTCTCAAAGCAAATATGAAATCAAAGACACAATTAAAATTAAATTAAAAGCATGACTCAAGAAGTCTAGAAACCCCCCCCCCCCCCCCCCACACACACACACACACACACGCACTATTAGAGTCAAGTTGCATCACACACAAAAACTCACTTCCCTTCTTTGGTAAAACAAACTTAAAATGACGGTCCACTGTAATTTCCCCCCAACATGTTTTATTTTTCACTTTTATTCCAAACAGTGCATATTTCAATCAGGAGTAAATTAAGTTGTTGTTTAAGTTGTTGTTGATTTTTATAATCCCCCCCCCCCCCCCATGTGTGACGGTTTTAGAATATTTTATTTTGAAGACCAATGTTAAGAAAGATTTCCGATATCCATGTGAGTCCGTGTGACTTGACGCAGCTCTGTAAACTTAAACAGGGGAAACGCTGCCAGCTGAACCGACTGAGAGCAGTTTTCTCTCTCTCTCTCTCTCTCTCTTTCCTTCTTTCCTTCTTTCTTTCTTTCTGCTCCATGTCGCTCGGGTCAATTCATCCGCCCAGAAGTTTTAATGAAAAGCTTCGCAGCGCAGACGTGTTTTGCACATTTTCCCCCTTCAACTCTGCCCGACTGGCGCTGACCAAAAATGCGACAGCTTTTCGGTGACTTACCGAAGTTTTACGTAGTCTGACTCGTCACTAATGACAGTCTGCGTGGACGGCCTGTGCCTTCGCTCACGTAGTTTCCACGTCAGCGCTGATGATGCTGTGCCGAAAATGTCGACCGACGAGTCAGTTTAACGTCGAAGAGTGTCGAGGTGGAGCGGGAGGGCTCACTCCTGCCTACTTCCGCGATCGCCTTTGTTGGCCACCGAACGATTTTTACTTACCTTTCTTAACCTTACCTTTTTTTTTTTTTTCTGCTCCAAGTTTACTATTTGCTTTTCTACCAAATAAGTTATTTTATTTTGGAGCGAAACTTATTCTCTATTGATTACATATTAATTATTTTTGGCTTTAAAAAGTAAAAAGAACGCATGCGTTGACTGACAAAAGGAAACATAGCTATTAATGCTGAAATAATATTAAGTTAAAACAAGGTTGTCCAAAAAACTAATGATAGGAAAGTAGAGCTGATACGGGAATAGCGTCAATTCAACCACGAACACGTGGTTCTCGTTTGTAATAATGTAGATTAGATCATTAAACTTTGATTATCAAATTTTCACTTTATGTTTTTCTGTGTTTTCCCATGGTCCGACATATGTTTACAGAGCAGAGCTATGTCGCCATCTACCGGCTGAAAAGAAAGCAACACGTGGGAGAGCAGAAAGTCTAATCAACACTCGGGCTTCTTCTTCTTCTGCTTTAAATCTAATCAAACTTTGGTGGCACTGACATTATGAACAGAGTAATTTTCACCAAAAAACAGGCGGCTCTGATTGTAACGTCAGTCTTATCAGATTGTAGACCTAATATGAATAAATGATCATCGATTAAAAAGACAGAAAGCACCAGGGAAATTTAAACCAAGTGTGTTAAAGTGACTGCACACTTCCTCAAAAATGTGATGAAGGATAACATTTCAAGATAAGAGCCACGTGCCTCTCTCCACGTGTCTTTTTTTTTTTTATTATTTTTACTGAAAGAAAGATGATTGTATTTATTTTATTTAGATTTGAATGTATTATGCAAGAAATATTATATATATATACTGTATTTCTAAAGATATTTGATATGACAATTTTTACTTCAACCAGGCTTTTATCAACAAATTTAATTTTAATGGGCTGTTTTCAATTAGTTCATATTATAAACTGAGATACTGACATTCTAAATATTTTTCTAGCAACATGTTTTCTGCGTATTATTTCATTCTGATATAAAGGTGTGTACAGTACTGAGGGTGCAGAGCAGAATTTGTTCAGTACTCACTGAATTCCTTTATTTAGATCCGACTCTGGCTGACCCCAGAGCCACCATCTGTCCTCCTGCGTGCCAGGAGAGGTCGTACTGTTCAAACATTGCTCCTGCTGTTATCAAAGAGCACCGCTCTGCGTGGCCAAGTCCCTCCCTTAATCTCTAACAGAGTGAGAGTTAAGCACTTCATTCAGCAGTGACCACAACTGAATGAGATGTGTGTTGATGTGCAATGCAAGAATCTATTAAACTACACATTTTGTACATTGTAAATTGAAATCACCACACTGAACAGAATATTTTTGTGATCTATCATTTTATCTATTATTTTTTTTAAAGTCTGTGTGACACTCATCTAAATAATGGAGTTATATTACATCAGTCATATTACATCAGCAACCCCCCCCCCCCCCCCCCCCCAGCTTCTTCTGCCTCCTCCTCCTCCCTCTTCCTCCATCTCCTTGGCCTGTCCTGCAGTCAGAGCATGGAGGCTCCAGATGGTCAAGTACCAGCAGCAGAAGGGGGACCCTCGGGGTGCACAAAGGCCTGACAGCAGGAGGCCACATATGACCGGGGCCAGACAGCTCTTTAGCACAAAATTAGCCTGGGATGAAGGCGCAACACAATTACATGCTGTTAATACCATCAAAGAGGTATTTGGGCATCTATTGTGGCCTTGGCAGCTTAACTAGCCTAATTCATGAAATTTTACAGTCACTTCAGGCAAGATAAGGTTTAACATTTTTAGTGGTAAAGCTGCATAATGTTGTTCCTCCATACTTACTGTGTACATAAATCATAAACATATGAATTGATATTGATGTATTGGGTCAGTTTTAGACAATTCATAACTGTGAGGATGCACAAAGTGGATTTCTAGTTACAATCTTACTGGGGAAAATAAATAAAGGTTATAGATAATAGACATTATTACAAACATACAACATGATTAAACTGAATAAGACAGTAAATTAAGTGGGGTTGCTGCAAAATATCTCAACTTTTCTCATTCTCAGGTCCCAATATATCATCAACAGGAAGAAGCTAAGCACAAAGCCATTTTCCATACATATATACATCAAAATTTAGTCATATACATATAATTTCTTTTTTCTCTTACATATCCCTGTTGTGCAGGCAGATCGTGTCTTCATTTTGACCCCAAACGAGTACAGTGGGATGTAAATGTAAATGGACTGAGGACATTGTTTGCTTTTTGTGTGTGAATATTGTGACTGCAGAGCACGGGAAGGCTTTGAAGATGAAATATCAAACAGCTTTTCAATTGCCATTTTTACATGACCACAGAATATATATAATATTTAAAATTTTTAGTTAAATAACTCGCACTGTGGGAAGTCGGGTCACGTGACTGCTGGGTCCTGGGACCTGGTCAGCTCACGCAGGTGCCTTGAGTGTTTCTTTGCTCTGTGTCCTGAGCTCAGTCTCTTTTCCCTTCAGCTGAACTGCTTCCCTCCATCATTTCACGTTTGTTCCTTACTGTGTTGAGTGAGTTGTTTTTTCATTATATTTCCTCAAGTCATATTAATCTGTTGTTAAGTCAGAAACCCCTTGGTTTATTCTGACGTGATTATACACTTAACACCAGAATGTATTGATGTACTGATTTTGGTGTAGAATAATTTGGTGCTTTATTCAAGATTGACTGCCTCTCCTCTCATTAACTCCTGATGTGGGGCTTCAGTTTGAAAGAGAAATTCCTACTTTTCATTTATCACTTATGACAGTTCATCAATATTCTAATGAAATACGCATCTACTGGTGCTATAACAAAATCAGTGCCACTTGTGTTGTCAGTGGAGGAGCCCGATTTAAGGATTATTCTGATTTCCAGTTTTAGGAGTGATGCATCTTTCCAAATACAGGCTTAACTGTCCTTGGGCACAGGAATAACATGTGACATTTAAGCCTTTTACTTAGTAAAATTTGCTTTCAAATGAATGAGGTGTATAGTTATAAATTTTCTGTGATGTTTTCATAGTGACTTGGACTTCATGCACAGCCGTTGCTGGTTTTTTACCTTCACATATGCCTACAGTTTATGACTGAACATTACTTAACTTGCAGCTGAAGTTGGTGGATTCTGTTTCACTTGCAGCTGATTTTTTTTTTTTTTCCCCCTAGACTCTTGCTTCATTTTTTCTGGTTTACTCTTTGACCATGTGCGTGTGAGTCATCGTGATGTGTACATGTGTCATTGAATAAAACTGCCATTTTGAAGCCCCCAGTTTTGTAATTTGTCCGTCGCCATGTTGGTTTTTTGAAACCAGAAGAAGCCGTATTTTGACAAGAAGGTGGAGCCGAAGAGGAGTGAGGGGTGGAGCTGACCCTTCTCTGGCAGGTCGTCATTTCTGGTACAGTCTGTCAATCATGGGGTAGCCACGCCTTAATGCGTACTCTGCTTTATCAACCATCCTTCATTTAAGACCATCATTTAAAAAATGAACATCATGTTGTACTGAAGACTTGAAACGAGAGACTGAGACCATAAACTCATTTGGAAAACATTTACTGAGCTAATAAATCAAGGGAGAAGTATTTAAATTCTCCCATAGACTTTAATGCAATCTGACTTCTTTTTACAAAGACGAAGTACATAGAAACATTTCAAGAAGACCCCAAAGGTAGTTATGGCTGAGGTCAAGCCTCATGCTAGCAAGGCAGCAAGCCCCAGTAAGGTATCCCAACAGGCTAGCATAGCTTGATGGGTGGGCACGTGGCCCACTGGGATTGAGCTATGGCTAATGCTAGCAAGGTAGCAAAGCCCAGTGTTTTACTGTTGCTGCTATTCTTTTCATTTAGGAGGCATTACCTCAGTACCTTAAACACTGACTCTCATTTCACACATTCAGTTCCCTTTTTCCTTTTTTTCTATCTCATAACACTGTTTCAGCTGCTTCTTCTTTTTGATTTCAAGCCAGAAACGCAGATTTCTTGCAGTTTAGGCGGAGGCCAGCCATCCCTCAGTAACGTGACCTACTCTGGGAGCCTTTCTGATCATGGTGAAAGGAGACACTGTTCCCTTTGTACCACAAGAGGTCACCACTGATTTAAATATAATGTTTTGGCAGCGAGGTGGACGTTTATATATAAATATTGGTTATTTCGCTTGCGGCCTTAATGAGTACACAGTGTTTTAGGGCTTATAGAAGCAGAAGGCAGTGTCTGCAACTGCCCTCTGACTCCATATGGACTGTATGGACCTAGTGTTCAGTGATAAGCCAATGTCTATCTTTGTATTTTATTTTTACATTTTGTATGCATGATATGGGAGTTTATTGCATTTTACTAAGTGGCCTCCTGGCTGCTATAGTGCCATTCATTTAACTCTCTAAGTGAAAGCAAGAGTGATGATTCCACAAACACCATAAAAATATAAGATAGTAAGCGAGACGTAAGGTTCCCCATCTGTCTGAAAATGCAAATATTTCTCATCCTTTTTGAAATAGCTGTAATGTGTCCCTAATATTGATAATGCTCACCGATGTGTTGTGTATTTAAACTGACAAGACAAACGTGGAAGGTAAGAGGACCTGAATTTAACACACTGAAGGAACAGTACAACATCCTGGTTAAGGACACGAAGTCATCCCAAATCACTCCCAATAACTTTATGATGGATTAAGGCTTATTTTATGGTCTTTTTATTTGATTTTCGAAACAACATTCGTCTTAGGGGAAACATTAACTTCTTTAAAAAATAATACAGGTGGAATATAACTTTTTTTAGTTTGGACAAATTAATATTTTTGTATTTGGTGGAGGTGGATATGAAAATATTTATTGTACTGCATGCACTAAGTATGCACTTTATTTATTATATATATTATAGTCTGAAGAAATTGAACAATTGTGAGATATGAGCAGATACTGATTTAGTTTAATTGACTCTCGGTTCCTCCCTGACCACATCTGCACAACTGCTTGAATAAAACAGACACAACACCAAAAATTCATCACCCCTCATCCAACCAGTGCGATTGCACATTTCCTCTGTGACACCTTTTGTGAAAACCACCATGAACAAGCGAGCGCTCATATTCTCCAAAGTCAGGGCAGTTTAATTTGTCGTGACAGCTGCTGGGGCTGTGGTTGGTGGCCCGCGAGCGCTCCAGCTGTGTTAAGAGTTAAAATAGCCTCCCAGCTGCATGCTGGCACAAGATGGTGGAGCAATCTCATTTAAACAGTGCCCATGTAAACCACACACACTTTCCACATACTTGAAATTCAGTGGTTTGACTCTCTTTTCTTGTTCTCAGTAAACCATGTGTTGCAGCCCCTGTGGGCTTTATGGGATCCATAATCCACACTGTTCAATCAGGGGATGATGATAGAGCAGGGACGTCTGTCTTCTTTATCATCTTCTTAATGTAATTGAATGAAAGCAAATCTAAAGGTTTGAGTTCATGTACTGGCTCAGGTTGATGTTTTTTCAGTACCCTGTTCTTTTTGTTACAGATGTGTTCAGTGGTTCAAGTCCAGCTATTGCAGCTGCTCCTAAAAGCTCCCCAGACGAATTTGGGCGGCTTCTTATTGTGGGGTTTGGTTCAGTTTCAAACCCCAGGTGGGACGTTTGACTGAAATGAGAGAGAGGCAGGTGCACAAGTAGACTTGAGGCTTTTGATGAGGGATGTTGCATAATTAAGTGTCGTAGTAAAAATATGTGTATGCCATTGTTTGGCAAAAAGAAATGTAAGCCTAGGAAGGAAGTATGCACACTGGTAACATCTGAATCATTTGGGCATGTGAAATGTCTTTTAATGTTATCAACAATTATCCCTTAAATTCTAACCCTCAATCTGAACTCAAGCGAAACCATTCAACCAATCAATCCACCAACAAAGTGGGGCCATAAATCTGTTTCTGAGGACTCATCCATATGCTGCTGTAACAATCTGCATTGTTTTCAATGGATGCATTGATTTTAAAATGATTTTCTTCTCCATCAGTGCAGCAGTGTTTCCATTACCAACCCTCACCTCAGCAGAGGGACACACTGCTACTGTGGCCTTCCCTGCTCCCCTGATGCTTTCATGTACAGCTTGTAAACGCCACCTTCAAAAGTTAGAAAGTTAGAAGCGTTAAATTTCAACAATTTTACCCCTTAATTAGAAATCATAGCTATCATATCATTGAAGTTATTTCCTTCAATGATGTTGGACTTGCATAGGGATATACCAAGTTATATACCCAATGAATTTTTTCACTCAGTGGAGGTACATCTTATCTTGGCCTACATATGGAAAAAGATTTACTTTGAGTGCTCATCAAGGTGATCAGACTATTTAATGTGACCGTGACAGCAAGGAAGGAAATGCAGTGATAGCCTCACTCCCTTTTTCATAACAGCAGTGTGAAAACAACAAGCAACAAGCTGGAGGACAACAGACTATACATCTGTCTTGTAGCCAAATGGATGTGTTTATTCATTTATGTTCTGAAGTGGCTGTTAATTGGCTGTTTATTTAGTGGCATCTGATCTGATGTGATTTAACTTATAGCTCAACACTTGCTACCAACTCCTTGGCACTAAGGAATGTTTCCTATAAATATACACGACACACAGTGAGGCATCTTAGTTGAATTGAGATTAAAGATATGATCATTAATAATTTACAAATTAAGGCTGATAAACAATGACCTGTGTCCTCTAAATGCCTCACTCTCTTGATAAAACACCGTTCCTACATAGATCATAGATTATAAATACCCTTTATTAGGTTTTCTCATGGATATACCGTCTTCACAAAAGACATGGCAAAATAAGTCCCTGTAACATTTTAATGTTAAATCAAATGGAGCAAAGATTGATAAACAGATATTATGACAAAAAAAAAACAACCCAAAATATATTTTCTTATCCTTGTTCTTTATCACAGCTTCGGGCATCGACCGGCGCTGTCGATTCCGACATCCGAACAGCCCGTGAACGCACCACATGACCGAGCATTAGCTCAGCAGAGAGAGAGAGAGAGAGAGAGAGAGAGCTAGAGAGGGATTGGGATCGAGGGAGGGAAGGAAGGAGAGAGAGAAGCTAAACAGGTGGTCTGAAAACACACGGAAAACAATGTCGTCCGGCGGGGAGAAGCGGAAAGACCTTTAGTCCCCGCTCGCGTTGAAGGAATACCGGGACAGCCGCGGAGCAGAACAAACAAAAAACCCATGCTCCTTTTTTATTTCCACACGGATTTCTCCACCTCCTCCTCCTCCTCCTCCTCCTCTCCTCGGCTTGACTCCGAATCTGGGCAAGATCCCGGATACTAAACCATGAAAGTCACGGTGTGTTTTGGCAGGACCCGGGTGGTGGTGCCGTGCGGGGATGGAAATATTAAGGTGCACGCGCTCATCCAGCAGGCTGTCATGAGATACAAGAAGGCTATCGCCAAGGTAAGTGGCGGCCACTTTGCTTCCCTGCGGCTTTTGTCATCCTGGAAACAATGTTGCGACGTCCGGAGAGGGGCTGCGCGGGCGCACTCAATATGGCGCAAACTTGAAACAAAACGCAAAGTCGAGGGGGAGAGAGAGAAGAGAGAGAGAGGGGGGGGGGGGGAGAAGCTTCTGCTCGCTCGTGCTCGCTTCGGACAGTTCGCTCGAGCTAACGAGCACGGAGACCTTGCATGTGCGCGTCGTTCGCCGTATGTCGCCGCTTTTCAAAGAAAAGGCGCACCGCCATTGTGGTTCTTGTGTTTGTAAACCCACAGAACTTCCTCCCCCCCCACCCTACCTCCACCTCTTCTCCCCCCCCCCTATCGTGGTGTCGGTGCTCTTGCGGCTTCGAGGCATCGGATAAAGAGTTTCCAACGCGTTTGTGCACAAACGCGCGCTCGCAGACTCGAGTAACCCAGTTCGAGGGGACTCGGTTCATGCCTTTTTACGAAAGTTGCCAGCACAGATTAGCCGGCTAGCAAGTTAGCCAGAAGTAGGACCGCAGTGTGAGGCGTTTAGGCTCCCGTGCGGAGCGATGTCATCGGTGTGCTAACAGGAAAGTCCTATCAGCTCGGCCCACACTCGACTTTAATGTCGATCAAGAAGTTGAACACCCGAAGCTCCTCTTTTGTTCAGCCGTTAAGGAGCCCACTGCGGTGGCCTGCGGGGTTGGCTGGAGAATCCAAGTGAGGACTTCACGAGGAGTCAGTGATGCTTCAGATGCAAAGAGCAACGCGACGTTTTTGTCTTTCGGATGAGGTGTGTTGCTTAACAGTCTTGGACTGAGCGCGGGATCATCTGCCTCGAGCTGCATGGCAGCCTGAGCACCAGGCCCCAGGCCCCAGGCCCCGTAGGGCAGGCAGGGAAACTGCAGAGCCAAGCTCCAGCTGACCGGTGGAGGCATGGACCTGCCACATAAATCTCACAGATAAAAAGCGAGCTCGTTGCATAATGTTGAGGTAGCAGCAGATAACCTTTGAACCTGAGATGAGACTGTGTGTGCAGGAGCATTATAAAAAAAAAAAAGTTTCCCTCCCTCTTAGAAACTGTTTACTCTTTTATTTTCTTCTTCTTTTTTTTTTTTATAGCATCAGCACCATTATAACTTTTCCTTCCAATGATTCAAAAGTACAGATCTACTGTGTCTCAAAGTCTAAATTTTGACACTATGCTACAATCCTGGTTTATATAGTTTATCTCCGCATTTAGGGTGCAGACTATTTATTAAGCAAACAATTCAGGTCCGGTAATTAAATTCATTTGGCTTATTGTCTACCCTAAATCTGCTAAAGCAGCTCTTCAGGCATTCATAAATAATTAATGCTTTGTCCCCGTCTACGTGCCAACTTTAAAACAGTCTCTTTTTGTGCTACGGATAGTGACCTAGAAGTCATACTGTATCCTCCTCCTCCTCCTCCCGATGAATAATTCAGCGTGAGCAGACAGAAGAGAGCTCGAGAACATCTCTGTGTAGTTGAGATGTTGAGCAGGTAGAAAGAGCCGATGCCAGCGACTCCCCCCCCCCCTTTCTCATACTCTCAGAGAGGATACTAATTCCTCTTCACCTTCATCCAAATTGGGGGGGAAAAAAACGGGTAATGCATGTAAAATATTTTCATAACCAGGGGACAATATGAAAATGTCATGTCAGGATTATCCTGGACAAATAATTGTGATTCACTATACAATTGCGGTAATCGTGAAATTATGCTGTATCAGCGAATCTTAAATTAGGTGACCGTAAATCCTAAGGTCCCCTGCATAAATACAGGAAAACAAATAAGAATAGCAACACTGAGTTTGTTCTTTCTCTACTTTTTTTTACTTACAGGAATTGTCCTTTTATAAAAAAAAAAAAAAAAAAAAACTGTTGTTGTGACAAAGAGTCAAACTGTGGCTTTGGTCATCAAACAGTCCTGCAGCTTTGTGGCAGAGAGAGGGAGATGAGCCCTGGTTGGTCGAGTCGGACAACGCTTTCGAGTCACATGATGGAAGTTCACCACCATTAACTTAGAATTAAGTGGTTTTTTTATCCGGATGCGTGAACACAATTGTATATTATCCCATCCCTGTTCATAATAAGGGACAATTATATTTGGAAACAGTGAATGTGGGTCAAAGCGCATGAGTAAAAAAAAATGCTCCTGTGTTTTGGAGATAACTTTGCCCAAGATGATCACATCTTCAGGCTGAAAAAAATCCAGCACCACAAGAGCCACCACCCTCTGTCGACCAGCTCTGCACAGGAAGTGAATTCTTTGTGGTTACTCGCTGAAGCCATTATTGCATTTGGCTAGAGGCTCCGATATTTGTAGTAACTGTTATTATCGCAATTTAGAAAAGGGCAATTGTCTGGAAAACCCAGCTTTGCTGCTGTTTTAATGCAAGAGGGTGTGCTGTGCCTTTTTCAATGCTCTTTTTTTTTCTGTTTTCTTTCAAGCTTTGATCTTAAAAAAAAAAAAAAAAAAAAAAAAAAAAACCAAAAAAAACAGCTCCTTATAATCCTCTCCCACAACAAAACATACCGCCTTAACATACAACACACTTGTCATTTCACCTCGTCTGTGCGTTTATTGCTCTGGTTCCACCCAGCCCACATTTCAAGACTTTTCATTTTCATTTTCATGTCTGGGGTCATGGATGTTGTGTTGGAGATCAACATCTTTTTTTTTTTTTTTCAGGCTGTCTTAATAAGGGGCCCAAATTTAGTTTGGGTGTTTTCTCCTGCCTCAGTGTTAGTTTGGCCCTTCCCCTGTCATTAGAGAGGAATGCTTCCTGCAGAACAGAAAAAGCCGTCCACTTCTGAGGGCCCGAAGCCACCTCATAACTATGGAATTAGAAAGATGAGGACACTTGGATGATAGTATTTGTAGAGAAATCTGACTGGACCTGAGAGAGGCGAGCTGCAAAATCTCAGAGAAGAAAAAAAAAAAAAACCGGCGTCAGATTATCCAACGCTGCTCTTTTTCCGTCCACAGATCACGGGGATGGATTCCTGCGAATGTTCACCCGTTTGACTAAGTGCGGCGAGCGTTTAAAATGACACCCTTGACTGGAAAACTTGCCTGGTGGTGGTTTCAATGCTCCAAACCCTCAAGTGACGCGAGCGTTGGCTTGTCAGAGGAGTCATGAGTTTCGCTGCTACGGCTCAGAAAACCTCCAGGGGTGGGTATCAGGTGTCTGGACTGTTGTGTCCACGCAGCCCACAGCAGATTTCCATTCACAGTTCCACACTGCTGGAGTTTCCTCTGGAGGAGTCCGGGCCATTGTGCACATACTTGACCGTTGAGGCAGACAGATTTAGCATGACTTTGACCTCTTGCAGACAATGGGAGCAGGTGTCTCTTCAGCCTTGAGCCGTGCGCGTTGGAGACGGTGTTGGGGCGTTATTCACTTCAAATTCCCCTCCTGATCATCTCATTAGAGCAATGGCTGGTCATTACTTAAGATATATTTCCATCACAAGTCCCCAAATCACAGTGGAAGGTGCAAGGGGGAAGACATGGAGAAAGAGCATTTTGATGATCGGGAATGATTTGTTGAAGACCAGCATAGCAGAGAACAGGTTGCTGTTTGGCCCCAGATTAACTCAGACAGGTGCAAACCTGGCGGGTTTAAAAATAAGTTTTATGTTTGCACCCAAATTAAAACGAACTTTTCACCAGGCGACAAATGGCGTGGTTAAAATAAGATGCTTCTCCTTTAGTAAGTCGGGCAGAAGAAGCTGTTTTTGTAATGAGAATGAAGAGGAACTGCATGATAAATATATTTTTCTACTTTGCAGCACAGACACTAGCTTTACTAGCGTGGCGACTGTCAGCCACTGGCGACTGGCCGTTAACACGATCAAGATGTTACACAAGCGAGTGTTTGTTTGTTTGTTAGTTGGTGTGCGGCGGCCGCAGATGGTCGGCTGGACCTGGAGATGCAAGGTCCTCTGTGGAAGTTCGCTGCCGGTGTTGCGGTCATTCTCAGACAGGGTTTAATTACATTGCAGCATTCAGACAAAAGCTGCTGTCTAGGTGTCTTACCGAGGCATGAAAATACATTTAAAAAAAAAAAAAGAGAAAACATTTAAAATAGCATTCAAATATCGAGGTTGCATCGAAAGGCAGGAGACGTGATTTTTTTAAAGTGCTGCTGGTGAAAAGACTTAAAGAAAGATTAAAGAAATGCTACACACGTGATTTATTGGTCAACTGCAGCAAATGGAGGCGCTTTAAGCCCAGATTTAGATGAGCTGATGGGGCCTGGGTGCTTCATGTCATACACGGAGATGGGAAATGGGTGTGGGCTCAAGATCATTCTGTGCCTTCACTGGCAAGTCGTAAGATTTTAAATATTTGACAAAGGACCGCGTTGGCCACCTGAACGACGACAAACGGTGCACCGTGTCAGCACACAGCGCTCGCACTGACGGCAGAAGATTCATGCTTTACTGACCCGATTTGATTGTGTTCAGTCCAGACCTGAGTTCGACCCCCCCCCCCCCCCCATCTCAAACCTCTTTGGTCTACCTGCATTATTCTTAGTCTAAACGTAACAATGGCACTAATGATGTTGTCATGAGGGGATTTCCACTGCACTACCTGGTTTCACATGGTTGCTCCATTAAGCCATTTTGACACAAGTTGTGTTATTCGGTGCCTGGGTGTGTGTACATACCAGGCATATTTGGAACACTTTTTATTCCAATGTTTGTTTATGCAGTTGGTTTAGAGCAGTTCAAGTTCAAATGATCAGTGAAGCTTCCTGGAGATGCCACATTCAGGCAACACTGCAGATTCATGACCAAAAGTATGTAGACGCACAAAATCAGAAATAGGCACATGTATTCTCAGTTGTTAAGGGGGGGGGGGTAACTGTCACTCATTGAGAAATTGGAGCATGTTCACAAATGTCCACTCCCATAATTAGCCATAAATGGCTAAAAACACTACTTTAATGCATCAGTTTACAGACAAAACCACTCCTCGTGCCTCAAGTTGTCGGGCAGGGAAGCAAAAAGAAGCACCACCCCACCGATTGTTGGTCAGATTGGAAACTGAGCTCATCAGTAAACGTTAGTACGGTAACTCCACCTGTTTTGAGTCTGAACATTTATCTGGACTAGGGGTGACTTCATTAGGCTGCAGAGGCTCTCAGATGAGTAAATATTAAAATAACGTGGAAACGGTTTACAGAATGACTCACGGTGAATAATGAGGATATAATATTAAACAACGCTAGAGGAGACGCCGAGCGCACCAACGCACTTCTTTCCGTTTCTGAACTATAATATCTTTCCTGTGTAAAGAGTAAATCTGATGACGGCCTTTCTCAGAGTGTGGTCCCTGACCCCCACCCCAGGTGGCCCTTGAGTACATTGGTTAAAATCCCCCCCCCCCCCGTTTATGTTGTGTTTCTCAAACTGTCTGAGAGTGAACGCAGCGACCGAGTGACGCCGGGCTACATGTTCTTTTCCAACATTAAATCGACTCGTATGTAAAGTCAAACGCTGTGATTTTAGTTGTGCGTTTCACAGGGCTGTGGGACCTCAGTCACACGAAGAGCTGCACTTCGTGTCTTGCAGTTTGTGGGGCATAAGCTCTGTGACTTACAGCAGTGACTAGATAGCTGAGCGGATAAGGCACCATGTCCCTCACGCCTCATTATTTCGAGGCACTTGTCCGATCCCCGGCAGTTTTGCTGCTTTGCCTTTCTGATCCTGCGTTTTGTTACCTATCAATCTATCCAGTTAAGACGTCAAACTGCCAAAGGAAAATAACGTTTTCGTGGTATTTTAAAATGCGAGATCACAAAACTAATGAAGTAGTAGCCCTGTTGGTTTTGGGGATGTTTGGGAGTTCATGTGCAAGTGGTGTACACGTAGATCCTAAAGCACAGGGCTATATTCTGTAGAGATATTTCCATCCATTAGTTCACCGGCCGCACCGAAAACAATCAATCTTTATGGAGCGATTTAACTTTCTTTAGATTATTTCTCATTGTCATTTTTAAGAAAGAAAAACCTGCACCATCAGAGCAGGTGAAAGCAGATCTACCTCAGGTCATAAGCCCCAAAAAAAAAAAAAAAAAAAAAAAAAAAGTTTTACAGTTCATCTGTTTGATCCTCATGTCACCAGGCTGTACCAGCCAGGGGTTCCTGCTTCCAAAACGGGCACAGTGCAGGATTAAAAGCTTCACTGATGATCCCCGGGCCGCTGACTTTGCCCTTGACCAGACTGCTGTGAAAAATGTCCTAAAACATGACCCAGCACAGCGTTTCATTTCCTAAAGGAGCCGGTTAAAGACGCGCTGGAACGGACCAGAGGGAATTAGCTCCCTGTGCAACATCGTAGAAGGATATGGCGGCGACACTTCACACGCGCTGATAAAACGGGGACACGGTGCCTCAAAGTGTTCCTCTTCCTTTCAAATAGCAATGGTCTCGAAAATTAAGACTTCAAGCAGTTATATAAAATTACTGACATTACATAAAAGGCTTTGAATAACAGGAAAGATGATTGTGGTCAGCAGCTGTGAAGCATATAATCTTTTTTTCCTTAGGACATGAGACACGATTGTTTTTCTTTTAGCCAGCTGATGACGCTTGCGTTACCGCCTTTCCCACACACTCTTTGCTGCGCTGTGCATTTTGGGTTTTGATTTTTTTTTTTTTTTTTTTTTTTTCCCCTCTCTCCCTCCCCCCCACTTCAAGCTCAATAAACCTGCTTCACTGTGAGGAAATTTACATAAGTGAGCTGTCATCCTTACCAGTGTTTGACACGTTGATGTGTTCATAATAATAATAATAAAACATTACCACTTTCGTCATTTGCCAGCAGGGTTTTCCCAGGAGGGGAGTGAAACGTGGGGTGGAGTCATTAGCAGAGCAGCTGGTGTGAAGTAGGTAGGCTGTGAAGTGCTGACTGCGCAGATCTCAGATGGTGGGAAGGCCGGTGTTCTCCTTTTTTTTGAAGTTCATTTGCATCTTAGAAGTTAAAACTCATGCTTGTTACCCGGAGCTGAGTGCGACGGCTCCCCCGGCAAAAAGACGGAGCGTGTTTCTGCAGGCGTAGGGTGCTCTTTGAAAGATGCGGTGTTCTCCTACGGGCGGTTGGACGTAGGAACGCGTCGAACACGTTTTGGACAATATACATTTAGATCTCTAGGCTGGGGTGTCTCTCTAGCACCACAACGCTAATGGTGCTGACAATGTGCAACAATTTTGGTCATATTTAGATTTGTTGTGTTGATTATATTTAATAATTTACATGGCAGTGGTGCAGACTTGAGACTTAAACTGAAGCTTTATGTCACAAAAATCAGGACTTGAGACGTGACTGTCTATAAGACGTCAGTTTGCTTCTTGCAGTTTTGTCTGGGGTTGCTGAACGGTGTCTGAAACGTCCTCCCTCCACTGTTTTCTACATCACAATGTGGGGGCTGCGTCTCACAGTCTTCACATAGCTAGTTTTGTATAACAATGAATGGATGCGATGCCACGAATACCTTTGAGCAAAGACAGGCCAAGACTTCTGTTAAACTCCTTTGTATGAGTCCTCATATCTCGCCCCCTCTTCCTCCATCGTCATCATCATCATCATCACCCCCAGATAAAGTTTTTTTTTTTCCTTTAGACATTTTGACAACACTTTATGTGGACCTATGTTTTTAAAGCATATTGAACACCCGAGCCTTTAAAAGCAGAACATTTCAACATCTCGAGTTTTGACTCTGTATCATCATCATCATCATCATCATCATCATCCTTCAGTTTCTCTGCTGCTGTCGACTCATCTGATTGGAGACTGTATGTAACGATGCCACGTGCATCGATAGAGACGCGCGTGTTGGTGCAGGTCACGCTAAACTGTCCACACGGATGCTTTTGTAAACGACCCCTTCACTGAAAAACCTTGCCACGTTGCAAGTCGAACTCTTGACCCACGGCGGGGGAGGGGCCGAGTTAATTAGAGTTCAGATCATAATGCTTAATGATACACAGAGCTTAAGTGGTTTACAGAGTGCTATAAAAACAGATTACTTGAACTCTGGCATGGGTCCAGTCAGCTGAGCACTGGCACCCCAACCATGTGCAGCGAAGCCGGCCACATATGGCGCCGGATCCCCCTCCCCTCCGCAGTAGCCCCTACAGAGGAACCAGGCCAGAGACCGACTGACAGCACCATATTTTTGGATGACGCTCGATGCTTCGAAAATTAGCACCAGCTCTTGAAGTTCTTCTGAGGAGCGCCTGCATCACAGGGTGGTGTTTTTGAGGTCAAGTCCCCAACCCCCCTCCTACGGTTCAGCTGTAGACTCTCTTCCATAAACAGAGGAAGCTCCTGAATGTAAACTGGTGCAGGGGGAAAAAAGGATCAGGAAGCTCATAAAAAAAAAAAAGGGGGGAGTTTTATATCTCTGCTGCTCTGCTCTGATCATTTTGTGTCCATTTTTGTCGACCAGGACTTTGTTTATTTATGAGAGAGATTCTTAGCACGTCTTCACGGGAGGGTGTTTTGTGGAAAAGCAGGGTGTGATGCTTGAGAACGCTTGTGTTTCAGACAGAGTACAGTCATTATAGAGGCCAAACCACAAGGAGATTGGACCTCCAGCAGATCTAATGACTCAGGTTTTAAATGCGAGTCTGGCTGAAGCAGGGCCGCGGCATTTTGCAAATAAAGATTTACTGTGTTCGCCATTTGAAACATGTAACGCCATAAAACATCTGGCAGGAAACGACTACGCTCCAGTTCATGTTATTGGAGTTATTAGCAATTTGATTGGCTGCTTATAGAGGAGTGTCATTACCTGTGCGGAGAACAGTGTGTCGTATTCAGCTTTGTGCTTTTTCTCTCTGTTCAAGTCAGCTCAGGTTGAATTTACTCAGGAGTTTTGTGGTTTGAGCAGCGGCAACATTTAAATAGTCTTAACTGATAGTTATACCGAAGCTGGCCAAGCATAACCGGGGAGTCATCAGTTTTCTCCCATAATAAACACGGAGGTTACAAAGCCCAGACCCCGTCTCCGGGAGCAGAGAGGAACAATGCTCTCTTTGGCTTCTTAATCCGCTGCTCGTCTTGTGTCGGCAGCAGATCGACGATGGAAAAGCTTTCACCTTTTTAAAAAGTTTCCTTTTCCGGTTTACGACAAAGGGAAAACGCCGCCGTCTCGCGCCCTGTCAGGCTGAGCCGCACTGACTTTGCTTAATGTTCCCAGGCTCCACGTGGGAATACCCGGCACTCATATTCTTTGCTGGCTGCAACATGAGGTGATTTATATAATGACTTTAATTTATATAATTACTTGTGAAATGTCGTAAAATGGTGACAGCCCGTCATTGTCCTTCAGAGCTCAAGGCAACAACTTCGCGTTGCTTGTTTTTTGACTTTTTGAGTCAATTGTTTGATCATGTCAAAGATAAAACATATTCATGTTGTCCTATTGACAAAGCCATTGATTACTTATTGACTCGTTTCGACTCATTTCAGCTGTACAGAATTAAAAGCAACGATGTGTTCCGCAGTGTAGCAGAATGTACAAGTGAAAGGACACTTTTTCCTCCTGTGAAGTAACTGTAACTGCAACAAAAAGGGAAATACTCGAACAAAATACGAGTTCGTGTTTGGGTTTTGCGTCGGTGCCGTTCTGAGACGTATCGACGGCTGAAAAGAATCAGATAAGTCAGGTGGGACGATCACCACATCTGTTGCCCGATATTCAGTAACATTGTATATCATAATATTTCCCAGCATATGCAATTTTATTAACATGTGTTTTATTCCCTACTGTATTAATCATATAGCCATAAAAAAAAAAAAAAAAAAATAGATTGTATTGCCCAGGCCTGTTTCAAACAAACCCCTGGATTAGCCAATATGAAAACGAACGGCAACATTATCACAGTAGAGTCTTAAATATGTGGCCACGGTCCCAAATCTCAGGAGTTTCTGTGGTTTATCATTGATGATGCAAAATGAATAAAGTAAGATCATAGCAGCACGTGAATAAACACCATGTAGTGCTGAGGCGCCTGGTTAGAAAAGGTCATGGGCTTTATTTTCTGTGGTGTCCACGAGATGACAAAACATCCTGTTGAGGAGTTTAACAGCCCCCCCAACCCCGGGTGTTGATTGGCTTTTAGAGCTGAGTATCGGCGAAATGTAACATGAATGTGCACTTGTTTTCAGCAGGCAGACCGGCCTTGTTCAAGGGCCTGAGTGTCCCTTGTCCGCCCAGTGGACAGACACCGACTGAAATGTCAAGGACTCGCTGTGTGCGGGGCTCTGAGCACAGGCAGAGGATTGTCCCTGAGGAATGTGATGGACACTGAACAAACAGCAGCAGAGCTCATATACTGTATCCCTCAGTGCAGCCTGATACAACCCGGAGGATTGATCCAGTCTGAGGACTTTACGTTCCTACAAACTGCTCTTCTCCTCTATTACCTGCTGATGTGGCCCAGATCCCTCTTTTATATTTTTCCTCTTGTTTTGCAGTGTCTTTGTTTAGATGCTGATTTTATTGTTTTCTTCCTCTGAGATTCCTGCGAGATTCCTCCTGCCAGTCTTCAAATCTCATTTTACCCCCCCACCCCCACCCCCACTTCATAACGGAGCCTGTTGTTCTCATCCAGCTGTTAATTGCCCACAGCGAAGTGAGAAAACTGGTGGTTTAGTGAAGCAGAGAAACACATTGCAGACCTGTTCTCCATGGAAACCCACATGCATTCGATGGAGGGAGGGGGCGGTGGTCCTGCATTGGCGTCGTCCACATTTTTTTTTTTTTTTTTTTCTCCAAACTCTGGGAGAAAAGTGTGAGGTTTAACTCGGACATGGAAAACCACATGCTCCTCAGAGAAATGCAGAGCCTACATTAGCATAACCCAAATGATTTATGAGCGTAGATTAATGATGTCCCCTGAAATTGAATTCAGTACTTAGGCTGATGAGGCTTTGTCTGCTAAATATAGGACAGGCCAAGCGAGAGCTCTGCCTTTGACAGATAGATGATGATTATTGGCCTTTGGGCAGAGCAGACGCACGAGGGCCTTGAACCTCAGTCTTCGTGTGTGACGTCCCTCCTCTTCCTCCCTGGCTGCTGGGCTCTTGGGAGGTGCAGCACCCAAATGGGTGTAAATCTGAGGAAGTATCCCTTGTGTTGATTGGTCGATCGATTAGTCAATCAACCAATCGTTTGTATATTCAGTGCGGTTTTTTTCCTAACTCGATGGGTGAAGATGGCGCGGCGTTATCAGCTCCAGTTTTAATATCGAAATGCTGGTTTAACATGTTGATATCTGCCCACTGGGTTTAAATGACATGGCGGATTTCCGCTGGGCCTCTGACAGATGAAAGAAAGGCTTTGATTCACAGCCGTCCTCGCGATCCCAAGGTTTCATTCTCTCCCGGGTGTGTTTTTGACACGGCTGGTCTGCACTTGTCAGAATGTAGTCTGCACAGCGAGTTGTACAATATTCACCGTTCACACAGAGGGGCTGTGAAATGATCAGACGTCCAGGCATTCGCAACAGCCAGCGTCTTCTGGCACCTGATCGCACACAGGCTGCTAATGTTTAATACAGCCTATTAATTTCCAACGGTAGCAGGTTACAGATGCCCTGTTTAAAGTAGAATAAAGTTGAATTCGTCTGATGATGAAACCTGAGCTTCTCCCGGTTTCTGTCAGCTGCAGATAACGGCCGCATGTGAGGCCGACGTGCCGCTCGACAGGAAAACCCGCCTCCCGACTGACCAGCTGATGATGCAAGACCTAATGTATCTCCCTCACTTGAGCTGCCGGGAAGTCCGCAGCATGTTTTCTGTTTCCCCTGTCAGAGCCAGTTAGTTGTGTAGACGTTGGCACGTTGTGATTTACCTTTTTGTCGCGACACGCATCAACTTCCCCCGCGCCGTTATACTGCACCACTGCGCTGACATCATGTTGACTGACAGATCACAGTGATGTAAGAACTACTCCACCTGTGCGCGTGTGTGCGTGTGTGTGTGTGTGTGTGCGTGCGTGCGTGGGTGGGTGTGTGCGTGCGTGCGTGCGTGCGTGGGTGGGTGTGTTGCCATATTTCTGCCTCAGACACGTGAAGACATGTATTCTGCTTTGGGGGCAGTTTTCTACTGGGCACTGGCACAGACATGAGCTGATATTTGACAATATCGAATATTGCAGTATTTCTCATTTTTCTTTGTTTTATATTTTTTACCATATCTTTTTTTTTTTTTTTTTTTTTTAATTAGTTTTGTTTCCTGTTCTTTATGGCTGAAACATAAAATGCCATAATATAATGAATAAATCATCATCATTAAAAAAAACAAACATACAATACAGATACAAAAATATAATTATTTTTAAAAATCCCCTGTCCACCTATTACAAAAAAGGCTACACTTTAATCTGAATTTCTGCACAGACATTACATTATGTTGTATTATATTTTATACACCAATAAATCAGTAAACGCATTAAAAATACAAAAGTATTGTGTAATTATCTAAAATTAAGTTGTTTTCTGTCTTTTTTTTTTTTTTTGGTTTTGTTTTTCTGTCTGGCAAACATTGTTTTTTACATTTAGGTAAATACTGAAATGCAGCGTTGCTTGATGGTTCATCTTGTAAGCTTCAGCCTGTTGATTTAAAGTTGTTGACATGAAACACAAGATGGGTCTGAGCGGTTTTTGCTGAAGTCGGAGTGACTGTGGTTGTTGCTGGAGGAGGACAGATGGGTTCGATTGAGTCCAGTCACAGAGGAAGAGGGCTTTCCTCTTCCTGTCCTTCATCATTAGTATGCTGGGAGTCAGCGTTGAAGAAGTGCACTGAAATATCTAACGCATACAAACTCAGCTCCAAACCTCTAAAGTGAATGCAGGTCAAAATAACTGGAAGCAGAAGAGAACACGCTTTATTGCCAGCAAGCAGAAGTGAAGCGGCGGCAAAGAAGAATACTTAAACGGTGCAGGGAACTGAGGTTAATCATCACCGATGCCGTCGACTGAAAGTCAGGCCTGGCATTGTTTTGCTCAGACGCTCGGCACCAGCTGGGGAACATGAGGATGAAAGAGGCAGCCACGACTTGGGTAAAAACCTAAAATAGTGTCAAACAAAACAAGGGCAAGAACAACAGCGGTGCTGTGGAAATTTAAATAGAAACTTGGCCCAGAAGTTAAAAAGCTGTAAACACAGAGATGTGTAGTGAACACAAAGCAACGCAGTAGGTGCCTCTGTGGGAGGACGAGTTCAGCCAGTGAGTCTGTTCCTACTGCAGAGCCTGAAGCCAAAACAGGGATTATATGTTTCTGGGTTGTTTTTTTGCAAATGTAATGTTTTGTCTGTGTAAGAATCTGCTGAAGTTTGTTTCTGCAGCAAAGATCCCGCATTTCTTGTTTTCTCTGAATGTCGCACTCGGCTGAAGGACACGATCAAAGGACAACAGGACCTTGCATACGAACACGTGCAACAATGCTTTTAAGCATTGTTGCACGTGTTGGACTCGAAGTTGGGGGGGGGACCAAAGGGATAAAATCTTCTTACTAAATATTTCATTGTCTGCGTGTGAAGGTGTCGACGCTGGCGCTGACATCCTCTTCAGTTCTGTTCTGGCTGAGTGAGTTCAACTTGAAGACGTCGCCTTTTGTGATGAACAGTGATGGTTTTTGAGCGCGACTTGAATGCGGCCTCATCAGTGGGCGACAGTTGAGGCAGCAAAAGGGCCCGAGCTGGATGAAAAGCTCACTGTGTGAATGAACTGTGTCAGGTTTGGCCTGGGACTGCTGCCTCCTTTGACATGATCAGACAAGATTGTGTGTGTGTGTGTGTGTTTAGCTCTTAAGTTTGCCCTCTCGCACATATGAATTAAGGACACCAAACCCAACACGCCTGGCATTTCAAAGAGAGGGCCGTTTGTTGGAAACAAGCGCCCCATTTAGACTGTCTTGATCCATGTATTGAACTGTGCCCAGAATCTCTGCAGCCCGGACCTGCTCGCTCCTCCGCTGCACTCGCGTCACTCACCTCAAGTCCATGTGTATGCAGTGTATAGCTGTAAGCTAAAGGGATAGTTGGGGTTTTTTTTTTAACCTGCAGCAGATGAAGATCAGCTGCCAGTTGCGAGGAGCAAACTGACTGACTGGAGGATAAAGCGCCGGCAATAATTTAAAATTAAAGGGATGTTGGATAGTTTTGGTGGGCATGTTTTTAAAAGTGCTCAAAATACGCACAACTCGGCATCAAATAACCCAAACTATCACTATTCGCTGCCCCGAGATTTAAACGGCAGACGGCTGCTCATGCAGCCTCCCGAACTGTGGTACCCGACGTAAAATGAAATTGGCGCGACGAGGCACGAGGCTGTGAACAGACAACCACACGTTTGGCATTTTCGACTTGGGTGTCCAGCTGAGCACGTGAGCAGCAGTAACATGGAGTCTTTTCAGGATCGACTCAGCTGTGCAGGGTTAGAGCAGGAAATCTGAAGGACCTTAAGAAAGCGTCAGTCTTAGTTTCTTTCATCCAAGATGAAAAGTTTTCCTTAAGTTTAACCAAAGTATTTTCAGATGCCCAAACCTAACTAGACCGACTTAATCATGGAGGTGGCAGAGCTACGAAAAAATTACATGAGTTTATTCTTGTTTTTCAAAGGAACTGAAAAATGATTATTTTTATCAACGAGGACATGTTGTCAGACTCATTTGGCCCTCGTCCACATTTTGCCCCCTCGTGAACTCAAACCAGTTGTGGAAACAGCCGCTGCGCCTTCAGACGTGAATATTATCTCGGCCCTCAGCCGCCGACCCGTGCAGCCGGGAGCAAACATTACAGGCGAGTGCGGCTGGATTTCCATTTAAAGTGACTGCAGCTTCAAAGTCGCACGCCCTACTTATTTCCCCAATTACACGGCCGCTGCAGGAGCCCGGCCTGCTGCGTCACAACAGGAAAAGCCCCGGGGGCATTCTCATAGCCCATGCCCGGGCCGTTTCTGCACCTCAAACAAACGGCAAGATTCCTTCCTGACCCGTTCATGTAGCTCGCAGATGACCGAGGAATACTTTGCATCAGAGTCGCAGCCGCACAACTGGAGCACGTGAGTCTGGACCGGTTAACCACCCATCAATCAGACGCACTTCAAAGCTTAAGGCTCGAGTTTTAGTCTCTGTCAATAGTGATATCTAGTGCTGGGGGGAAAAACAAAGCAAACTATGCGGCCTCGTTGCCAATAGGCCATTTCCTCCCTCCCTCCTGGGTTTTCGAGCTCGGTGTCCGGAGAGGCTCTCTGAAAGCCTGGCACAGAGACGGAGATGCTGCAAATACCCCTATCTTCACCATCCAGACTCGATGGATGGAAAAAGCCTCGCTCCTGCCAAAGATTGCGATGCCTTGTGTCTGAGTCCAGCTGGTTCTCTATAAACAGCACATGAATTATAGTGTTTTTTCTTCTTCTTTGTTTTGTTTTGATTTACTCCTGTTCCTTAGTTTCACACTAGATTATTCAGACACCAGAGACGGGACAAAAATAGACTCAGGACAACACACAGCCATTTCAAGAATATTTCTGCTGCGCACGGCGTAGGAGGGGAGGGCCCACATTTCCAAAAATGAAGCCGAGCTGAATCATTAATTGATCCTAATGGGGAGAGTGTTTGAAGGAAGAACAAATCAGGTCTCTAACCGTCATATTCAACACAGATGTAATGCTCACAGCCAGAGAGAGAATTGAATGGTGACACTGAAGAGGGGAAAAAAAAACATCCTAATGTGTTTCTAATCGTTTGCTGGACCCACAACTTTGCACTGTGTGCGTTTTCAGTCGCGTTAGCCGCTTAAAAAAGAAAATTTCAGCCATCGTGCGTATCCATGGCTGTTGTCCCATTGGACCAGACAGTGTCCTGACCCCGCGCTTTATCCTCTTACGTCGCCGGTGTTAGGACTTGCAGAGGGTGAATGAGTGCACGTTCTGCTCGTGTACACGCTCATGCGCGCATTGTCACTTTGCCAGTGTTGAATGCACGCCAATCGAAGGTGGAATTCCCATTTCTTCATTTGCGTTAAGAGCGGGTCAGTCAGTTTAAGCTTTCACGCGATCTTGCACAGCGGACAGAAAACGGTTGCACAATCACAGACCGTGTTCAGCGATGCCAAGTGTTTTGACAACGTTGTGCGCCTTCATCAACCCCGTGTCCAGAGGTACATTACAGCCATGAGTCACTTCAGGCCTGAATACCAGATGGATCTCGCATACTTCCAAGGTTATGGCTGTTTGATTTCATCATATCTTTCAGAGCCAGAGGAAACTATCTCATCTCCTCTGTTGCTGTAACTAACCCCTCCGCTCCTTAGCTCATCTCAAGACTCAAGAGGAAGAAGTGACTGCAATCTGCATCTGCGTCTCCCAGCGCTCCAACCTCCCATCTGCCCACATCCATCTCCGCATCCCAGCTCTATTACCTCCCCCACCATCTTCACAACCCACTTCTTTAAATAAGACTCTCTCTCCCTCTGCCCTCGCTTTGATCCACGTGGGCCTGTGCTGTAGCTTTGAGCAACACGGTTCCTCTTCTTTCTTTTTTTTCTGATATATTTAAATGCACACAGAAATATAGATGATGCATCTGCAATGAAGCTGCAAGTGCCGAAGAAGCGGCTGATTCGTTGATATCCCTCCCCTCTCTGGCAGTTTGCTCTTTTGCCAGTTTTTGCTTCTCATGTCCTAAACTTTGATTGATTGATAGATTTGATAGTAACTTTTAACACTCTGAAGGAAGTAGAAACACAGCTCTGACAACACTCGGATAGCAGTGACTAAGCAGGTGGGAGTACACAGGGGTACAGTCTTTGCTCGTGGACACACGCCAGCTGTTGTCAGGTTTGAGTCTGCGACATCTTTGCTTTGCACGATATCGGCTCTGCTGCCCCGCTGCACCACACATGGACTCTTTCCCCCTCTTTCAAGTCTCGCCATCTCTTTTTCAATAAACTCTGAAAGGGAGTTGTTCAGTGTAGCTGTCAGATTTCTCTCTGTTTGAAGTGCATCCATAAAAAAAAAAAAAGAAATTACGCAACAATGTCTGTAAGCCATCAGTGACTGCGCTGTACTGTGTTTCCAGCCTGTCTGGGCCTGTCTGTTCTGTTTTCTGTCTGTACAGGCCCCTGCAGTCCCCAAAGACGTTAACTCATGGGTCCACGCACCACACCTTGACATCCTAGTCCTTCTCACACCACCCCAGGATTGCATTTCTGCAACTGTATGTATGTTAGCGTGAGTGTATGTGAAGTGATCAGACATCTGTGGGATCGGGAACGCGCCCGGTCCACTCACGGTTCCCTGCCAGTCAGTTTGTTGTTGTGACGAGGGGCTAAAGCGCATAATCGGCATCAGCCACGTGCAGCGGCGAGCGATGCTGCAGAGTTTATCACAGCAGTTACTCTTCAACCATCCAGAACTACGTCTGCGACGTTGTTTCAGACGATGCCGGCTGCAATGCTGCCGAATTTCGAACCAGAGCTGCACGATCCATCTGAATTGATGTTGTAACATTACTGTGCATTTTTAGGACCACGATTGTTGTGGTGGAACAGGGACGTCCCGGCCTACAGATGGTGCTCTCCAGATGTGAAGGAACATGCTCGGTCTGTACCCAGCATCACATCATTTCACATGCAAAAGCAATTTTTATTTTCTTTTTCAGATAGTGCCACCCTAATTTTAACTTCAGTACAGATGAAAACATCAAAAGACGCCAGACAGCACGGTGCACATGCAACGTCTAACTGGATTGAATCGATTAGGTGAGGTGTGCAAACTTTGAGCCATGGTTTAAGTGAGAAAAATCAGTTTTGATGACATTTGTAACAACCGGATGACTGACTTAAAAACGAAGTAAGTGCATGTAGCGACGCTGACTGTGGTCTGTTTGCGTTTTAACTGGCTGCGTGATAAAGCCCCAAAATACAACTCGGTCCACGCCGACCCCTTCTCAGTCTTTCGGGCTCTTGTATTGATGAACTGTGCATCGGCCCCAAGGCCAAGGTAACAGGTCACCACATGCTGCAGCCACAGCAACTGTTGAAGAGGCAGTTACATGAGCCTTACATACACACATACACATAAATAAGAATCCAGGCAAAAGGCAAACAGAGGGATTTTTTGAGTTGTTTGGCTCCGCATACAGAACAGCTGTAATGTCCACCCATTAAACCAGTAACACCATTACACCCAGCATCACCATCATTTGTTCCGTCCTATGGGCATAAAATATGTCCCATCCGTAGATATTTCAGTGTCCGTCACATTGTAGCTTGTTTAAAGATGTGTGCCTCCACAGCAGCTCCTCCTCTGCCTCCCTGTGTGTCCCAGTGGAGTAGTGAGTGTTTCATTTGGCAGGCCTCCTCCCCTTCCTCCCTCCTATCATGTATAATAGGACATATCTCAGCCTAGTACGAATAAGCTTCCTTATTTTTGCCTTTTCCATTCGCCAAGCTGTAATCTGATACGGCTCGGGCCGTTGGCAGTTATTCCCCTGCACCGCGGGCGTCACATGACGCTGGCAAACCGAGCGCCGTCTCTGACTCTGTGTGCGAGTTTGTGTTTTACAAAATAATCCCATGCACCGATGTCTGCCCATTGACCAACTGTTCCTACTACTCCTTCCCTCCCCTCCACAAATCCTCTTGTACAACATCCCCCAATCCCAGGGATAACAGTCGGCTTCATAACTGGATCAGGAGTGGTATGTGCCCGAGTCCTTTTTTATTCATAGACTGGTGACATTTGGGGTTTAGGTGTCACCAGGTGCTTTGACGGGAGAACCCATTGAATCTGGTGTGACTCACCCTCCCTGAAAGCCTCCTTTTCATCGGGGACGGGAGGAAGAATGGCCGAGGTGTGTGCAGCCTGTGTTGCAACATGTTTGGATGTGTTGAAACGCAAAACGACAGCGGTTCCAATGGCCTTTTTATAGAAAAGAGATTCGTGTCTAAAAGAGGTTTAGGGTGTATCATAGAGTCTCTGTTGGTCAGACGGTGTCCGATAAGGGCACGTCTTGAGAGACGGGGGTGTGTGTTTTCACGAGGGTGCACAAGTAAAAGTGGTGTTTTGTCTGAAGCCGGAAACCCAGTCTGGACAGCTCGACTTTACTCCACATACCAGTCCACAAACCAAAACCTGCGGCTGAGAGCCTGTTAGAGATGAAATGGGATGAAAGTTTAATGATTGCTGCTGGAAATCCCGTTGAGTTTGGGGGGGGGGGGTCCAGTCCAGTCCAGTCCAGTTCTACATTAATTCACCAGCTTGACCCCAATCATTTTCCACTGCAGGTTCCCAGCTCTGGTGGCTGAGTGGAGGTCCCTGGTTCGACCCCCGCCCCCCAGGTGTTATTATACATCTTCACAGTGGGACTTTGTGCTGTATGGCCCAAATAATTGTTGCCAAGCCCTTTTTTTTTTTTTCCTTTTTTTTTTTTTTTTTGTCTGATTCAGAGCCACTTGAGATTCAGCAGGTGCTGCCAGAGCGACATCGGTCTTCACAACGCGGCGCGTTGCAGCTGTAGATAACTGGCAAACATGATCGAAGGTGGAGCAAATACAATCCCTGGGAATTTGAATGAACCTTTTTGTGTGAATGCTGACGACAATATTACATTAACCTGCGAAAGCTGCCTGGTAACGCATGTAACATTCACGATGGACGTAGCAGTAATGATCCTGATGTGACATTTAGACGACGCAACACACCGGCTCAAATGATTGTATTATTATTACATCAGCGGTTTTGGGTAAACAACTGCAGCATCGTGGGAGAACGCGCCGTCCTAAAAGAACATTATATCTTTGCGAGGGAAAACACATGCTGCTGTTGTTGTTGTTGTTGTTGTTATGTTGCAGCGACAACAAAAATGATCTTTTCTGTGTTTTTTTTGAGTGTCACAGTCGACAGCATCTGTTTTCAACTTGAAGCCAAGGAGGCCAGATGTGTTTGTTAACATGCAAATGTGCCTTGGGTATTTATTTATTTATTTTTTTCTCCCGGAGGCTGCTTGTGATTGAGGAAAAACTGGTTTGTGTCATTTCATTTATTGCTGTGTTTTAGGAGGGAAGTAGTCTCAATATTAGTCTGCGTCGTCCTCTGCAATAAACAAGTGTGCATGAGCTCACCACCACCATCATCATCATCATCATCAGCACAATCGTCAACATTTTACCACCGCTACTGGTATTGACGCTTGTTACCAGAGTAAATCTCCCTCTTGTTAAAGGAGAGGGATGTTTTTTTTTTTTCTTTTTTTCTTTCACGATTCTATTCCTTTGTCATCTATTTCTCGTCACGCATCTCTCCTGTCTTCGCCCTCAGTAACCTTTTGTGTGTGTGTGTCTGTGTATAATTAGCCGTCCCTTCAGTAGCAGCTAATGGTAAATGACCGCTAACTCAGGTTCAGACATCACCCACTCCTCCTCTCTTGACAACCCTTCTCCTCCCCACCCACTCCCCGCAGGAGCATCGAGGACAACCGCTCCCTCCTCACGCTCCCGCGTCACCCCCTGATTGGCTTAGATGAAAACTCCTGTTATGTCGTGTTTGTTTCCATGGTTGTGCTTTGTGTTTATCACCCGAAGGGACGGCCAGGGATGTGTCACTGTTTCAGAGGACCCCAGCTCGTCTCGGCGGAGCCTCTATCAGTGCTGGGGAGAACAAAAGCCAAGTTTGAGGCTGTGTCAACAGAGATTAAGAGGTTTTGGTGTCGATTTGGGGTCATCTGTCGAGTTTCTCAACATGTGCGTTGTGGCTCCCATCCATGCCAGGAGGGGTTATTTGTTTCGGGAGCGGTGCTATTGAGTGCATATTCACAATATAAATCATTTTTAAAAGGCAGTAACGGGGAGGCTGCACATTCACGAACGTGCCATGGCGAACCTGTGTTCATGCACATCGATGGAGGAAAATGACCTTGGAGTCACTGCAGACGAGGTTATTCATGTCATCTGTGCATTCATTTGACACTTGAAGGGCTCTGGAGGTCCAGATGGCCCAGTGGTTCACCTGGTAGAGCATGTACGATGGGGGCGTGGCCCTGGCTGTGGCGGCCAGGGTTCGAGTCGGACCCGGGGCCCCTTGTTGCCTGTCGTCCACCCTCTCTCTCCCTCCGAGTGTCCTGTCTCTCTCCCGCCGTCATCAGAGCGAAAGCAAAAATGCCAAAAATAACTTAAAATGGTGCAGAAAATTATTTTTCAAAATAGAAATAGTTGAACAGATTAATTTAATGACCCAGTCTTTGAAAATTCAATCGTAATTTGACAAAGATAAATGTAGACCAGTTGCACCAGTTCAGTTTGTCATTAGTAGTTTGAACTTGCCAAAAGTCTGGGGGCATTCGGTGGTTTTGTCTTTTGAACTCTGTTAATGTCTGAAAGTGGCGGAGCTTGTGAAGAATGTGTACATGTGCTCATATGGACCGACTGGCCGTTCACTGTGACCCCGTTGGCCTGATGGCGATCAATCAGATCTTTCTCTCTTTTAAAAAAACAAAAAAAACAAAACAAATCTATGCTTGAAACCTGTCATTCCGGAAAGGTAAAGGAAGTTGCTTTGGTCGAACCAGTTTCTTTAAAGCAGCTGGATGTTTTGTCTGTCAGACTTCCACCTCTGACAGACAGGATATCCTCCTGTCACATTTAGCCCCAAACCAGATGAGAGCAACCATAAGATTGTCTTCTGATAGCAGTCAATCGTAGCGCCTGCGGTGACGGCCTTTTGTAATATGATACATCTCTGACCACAATCTAACAGAGTCCTGCTGCTGGTTTTTCCTGCTTGAGGTTGCAGTGGTGGTTGAACCGGCGCAGGGTCCGGGGGCCGGCGATTCCAGGGAATTGACTTGCAAATCTTTGGCTGAACTGTCCCGAGTTTCTCGTCCCGTGTTTTTAAACGCCACCCGCCTGGCTAGTCCTTCAGAGGTGGACTAGATGATACCAGACAATGAATTATTTTTGATTGAACACAATCAAAGGATGGAGGATGAAATACCTGTTTCTGAAATTATCGAAGTGACCTTGTGAGTGGCTCCTCTTTGTTCACACTCAGTCGATTGTTCATCTGCTCTAAGCCAGCTGCCTGCAAAGTCCTGCACCTGCCCTCTGTTCTCATTTCTGCGTCGCCAGCCCTCGACGCCCGACGTTCTCTTGCTTTCGCTTTCATGTGTCTGTGAGGTCGCGTGCTCTTGTGTTCTGCCATGTTGAATCTTTACATTTTGGTGGCGGGTGTCTGCCTCTACAGGTCGAGCATGTTTTTATAGCCCAAGGGTCAATGAAACCTGTTCACCGGTTTGGTCTGAAAATTAGCCTTGTTGCCCAACCTCTGTGAAAGCCAGCTGCGCGAGGATGTCTGAGGTGATCTGATTTACAACTGAAGCAGTTAGTCAATTAATTGATTAGCCGGTAAGTGATAAGCAACTATTTACTATAGAGTCACAATGAGCTGCTTCCACTGAATCCAGTGATTTTCAAGATAATAATTGAAATATAATAGAAATTGCAATACAGCCAAATAAAATGACACCAACAAAAATCACATCATCAATTTTTTATATTTTATTGTGAGAGTGAAAATTATGAAAGTGAAAAAAAAAATACAAAAACACAGTGACAGAACGTATTAGTATTTCGCTCATGGGTCTCCAATGACTCCCGTAATGACCAAAAATATTACTGGATCAGGGCTGTGGCCTAATTTGTGTGTCTGTGCTCTGTCCTGATTGTCAGCCAGGTCGCTGTGTGTGGTACAGTCTGTCAATGGCACTGTAGCCACCCCCCTAATGCACACCCTGCTTTATGGTCTGTTTTCCTCTAAATGGGACCATCATTTAAAAAGTAAATAGGTTCAAGGCTCTTCAGCATCGGCTTCCCTTTCGGACCCAGAGTCTACATGAAGTCACCATCACCTCAGGCTCTGGGAAATAATCTCCACTATGTTGTGACACTGAGGAAAAATAATGAACAACAATTTAAAATAATTGGATGAGGCCCTAATCTGATAGCAGACACGTGTGTATCAGTATATGTATAATTCCAGTCTAACTCATCAGACCTGTTCAGGATCGTCGCACTGAGCCAAGACCATTCCTGAAAATGGCCTGTTTATATTGAGATTGATGCGTCTTGAAAGGGCGATTCGCCAACATGATGGAGCATCACTGCCGGAGCTCAAGTATCAGCTGCACTTCAGCCCGAGCAGTTTCCTGTTGCTGTGCCAGAGTATCAGTAACGCTGTGTGGCAATGCGATACGCGCTGTCTCCGAAGCAAGAGAACAGGCCATTGTGTTGCAGCGTGCGCGTCCCCCTTCCGGGTCTCTATCAAGACGACCTAGAGCGCACAACCGCGCGCATGTTCTGAGACGGACACGCGCATACACACACTCGGTTGCATGATCACATACGCGCTACGTAGAATCACAAGCGTCTTGTGCGCACACAGGTCCCGCAGTGTTGAGTACCTGGCCATATGCGACAGGAAAGTGTGTGTAGTGTCGAGGTCCGGCTGAGATGAGGAAACACCACTGTGGTCTGAAGAAGACGCTAAAGGTGGAGGCGTGTCAAAGCAGCCGGGTAGAGGTATGTTTGAGCGCTGCCTTCGCAGGTCTCCAAACTTTTATCATTGCGGTTTGATGTTCTGCACAACTCCGAGCCTGCGAGCGGTAAAGAAAAGGTCGTGTTTCACTGTTATGATACCTACTCTTCTGTCTACTTCTTGTTTTCATATAGACATCGACGCTCTCTAGGAATGTCCTTAGTCTTAGTCTCAAGCTGAGTTTCAGGATCGGGATTGTGCAGATCCAGGCTATTTTTTTTTTTTTTATTTAATTTTCTCTGATGGGCCCTGATCAGAAAACCTCACCCGTTTTCTGACCCTTCCCTTTTACCTGGACGTGCATCAGCGATCAAAACTTCCCTAATTCCCTCTGTTAAAAACACAGCGACAGTAAAAAGCTGTGCGAGTGAATGAGTGACTTGTGAATGAACTGCGGAGCAACCAAAACAAACAAACAGCAGCCAGCACTTTGAAACCATGACAGCATATGGTGGCAGTGATGTGGGCAGAGCATTTTCTTTGTTGTATGTAGTGACATGCAAGTGGTTTGTTAAACTGTTTTCTTTAGTAGCTTGTTCGTGCTAAATCTCCGTCTCATGCTCTAACTCTCCCGAGATGTTAAATGGATACGTATACAACCCATTCAGCTGTGATGCGGAGGTCTTTAGTTGTCAAACACATCTGAATTGCGATACACTGTGTTGTTAGAAGGGCTCGGTTTCATGGACCAACTGAACTGATTTGATTGAGGATAGAAAAATGATTTGTCGTTCGATACCAAATACTAAGGAGTAAATCCCATCAGTTCCATGCAGCATCCTTGGATTAAGATCTAATAACTCTGGTTATTGGCTGTGTATTAATACAAACTTGTTTAACTCAGTAAAAGAGACTGAGCTTTTTAAGAAACTAAATTTTCTCCCATAATGTGCATTGATGTGGTTTTTTTCTGTTTGTGAAAATGGATTTGTAGGTGTTGGTACCAGTACAGATATCACACATTTTTATCATATTTATTTTTTATTTTTTTGGAATTTTTGCTTTTATTGCAGCGCTGCACAAACGCACAAACACACACACAAACCTGGGCCCCTGCTGTTAGGACTGAGCCTGAATGGTGAGAGCTCTACCATCGGAGACACCAGGGAACCCCGAGGTGTTTCATTTTTATGTATCTGGACCTCCAGAGCCCTTCAAGTGTCAGACGTTCCTGGTAAATAAACACACATGATATGAATAACCCCGTCTGCAAAGACTCTGAGGCCATTTTGAGCTGGTCCTCCATCGACGTGCGTGAATCCGTTGCGCATTTCTGAACGTGTTCCCTCCCTGTTGCTGCTTTATATATATTTAGATTTATGTCCTGCTCCCGTTTGCTGTAAAGAATCTGCGTCACATCTGTTCGATCAAAATTACCCTTGGGTTAAATCGACACGAGTGCAGTGTCACACATGAAGCAGCAGTGATCAGGGACAGCGCTCGGAGGTTTAAAGCCTCGGGTAGCAGCAGGTACCTGCCCTGCCGACCGTCAACCGTCCCTTTTTGCAGCCAGACAATGAAGACGACTAATTCCTCCTTCAGGGGAATCAGCAGAGACTAATTGATGCTATTGGATTCTCCTCATGTTGCCTTCACTTCTGCTCGCTAACGCAGGGTCAGTGGATCAAATGTCTGCTTTCCAGTTCACCTGAGCTGCCCTCCTGTCTCTCCCATTGCTGCTCTCTTGTTTTTTTCCTCTTTATCTTTGTTGCTTTTTGTTTTTATACTCCTCTCTCTTCTGGTGGATTTCCCACTCGGGACATCAAACAGGAAAACGGCTTTAATCTTGCCTTTTCTCAGATCTGACAATAATCTTGTCAGGAGAGGTGGCTTTTATTCTTCCCCGCTCCGTTCTGTTTCCCTCAGCTGTCACAATGGAACACGTTTGCTTGTCGTAAGATGTCTGACAGTCTCGGGGGGGCTTCCTAGTTAATCATCCGCTGAGATGCTTTCTCGAACTTTACAGAGAAGTTTTTGTTCCACTGCATCGCTTTCTGATTTCTGAAGGTGTTTATCGACTCAGGCACATGTGGATTGTTGCCAGATTTAGCCCCCCCCCCCCCACACACACACACACACACACACAGACACACACACACTCTCTCTGACTTGATCTCAGTCCTCCTCGTTGTCTAAGGATTAGGAGCAGTTGGACGCGGGGGTGATCGCTGGCAGCTGGTGTAACTGTAGATGCCACTGCAACGTGTGTCTTCAATTTACCCCACCCCCATTTTCTTTTGGACTAACCCTCAAGCAAAACCTAACTTGACAGCAATTTCCTACATTCTGCTTTCACCCCCTCGCCCCCGGTTGACCAGGAGAATCTCTGCATTGCAAAACAGGGACTGTTCAAAGTATTTAAGAGCTGTGGTCACCTCGCGTTGTAAAGTCGTTTCAGAGGACGGCTTTAAAAAGCAGTTGCAGCATTTGTAGTGGTTTCCTGTTCTGACAAACCCAAAGAAACTTCTTTCCACAGATGAATAAATTATAAAGAACAAAGGCACGAAAATGTCTTTGAAACAGCTTAACTCGGTCTGTAATGCCCAGAGCTTCCCGTCACTGTGCACTTTAACGTTCCACTTTTCCCATAGTTGATCGATCGAATGCAGATTTCTGACCGACACCGTGAGGCCCCAGTCGCTTTGGACACGTATATGGACAGCAGTCGCTTATTTTGCTTATATGCACAGCAGATTGTCACTCGTGTGCATCGTGAACCAGATCAATATGCCGATATCCGCGCAAGGTGAAGAACAGCTGCGTCATTTCATTTTTTGCTTGAACTGTAGCGGCGGCAGCAGCAGCAGCAGCAGCAGCAGCTCTCCACACACGCCTCTCTTCAAACTCCACAACCATGTTTATTTCCCAACCCGTGCACGGTTGGTAACGGTTGTGTCGGGACGTACGGGGACATCTGCACCAGAACCTCGCGTGCACCCGCCGATGGGTCAGTTCACACCACGTGGACCTCAGCGGACCCCCGGTGCACTGGCTCAATACAGACCCTTTTATATAGGACCTCCTACAATCAAGTCTCCTGGTGCTACCGAACGATAATGAGCACCAGGAAATATTTGCAGCTACATTAACGCTGACCCCCTGTTCAGGTCACCGCTGCACCCAACAAAACACTTCACACTGACAGTGAGTCAGAGGTGGTTTGGAGCCTCTCTTACAGTAAGCCTAATGGAATGAAAATAACAATTTGTCCCGATAAGACGGCCGTCATTTGTGAACATTAAGTGATTAGATGGTTGTTAGGCCCTTCTGAAAAGAGGAAAAGCCAAACATAGCACAAACAATTCAGCATGGGAACTTGTCTAAAGACTGAGCCTCGGCCATCGCGCCGCCGTTTGGCCACATGCCGCTTCTTTCACCAGTTCCTTCTTTAATAAACGGCATATCAGTAAATGCTATGTGGTAAAAAAAAGGATGTGTTTTAAAGCCGTTTTCCTTCCTGTGTCACAGATTTGATGCATTACAGTCAGCATAGTTCAGAAGCTGCACTTTCTGGCTGTGGCTGTTTTTTACACAAATACAGATGGAATAATAAGCACTTTAATGCATCACAGCAGAGAAACCAAATAAGCAAATATCTGATTAGCAGCCAGTCGTTTATTTAGCTTAATTTCAGCTCAATTTTATCTAATGAAGCTTTATTGGCACGGAGGTTAAACGCGGTAACATTTATACCCGGAGAAAAAGGAACGCGAAAAAGAGAAAAAGAACCTGTGACTGGTTTGGGGAAAAAAAAAAAAAATGTGGCCGACGTTCAGATCCAGATTCTTTGAAACCTCTCGCATCTTATCGCCTCTGTTTGGTGTGAAAACACATGCTCCCAGCATCCCCTCCGCTGCCATTGATTTCCAGCGGCAGCCAGTTAACGTGCAACCTGCCTGAAGGTCACAGCGATGATGCGTTCAACTGTTGATCCCAAAAGCTTCTCCTCTGCTTTCTCGATAAGCTGCTTATTGTTGTAGCAGGGACCAGGAGCAAATGAATTGATAAAGGCTTGAGTGTGTGACTGGGACCTTGAATGACACCGGTGTGGATTATATATTTATTTCTAATATTTGCGTCCGTCCGTGTCGTTAAAAAAAATGGAAACCAATGGCTGCCTGATTCAGCTGTGTGTCTTCAGTCCAAACAGAAAGGAAAACTCCTTGTCAGTGGAACAGGAGTCATTCTGCTTTTATTAGGGGGTTTACCCACGTTTAAAAGAAAAATAAAACAGGAGAATAAAAGGAAAAAAAAAAACACAAATCAGTGTAAATACATTTGTACAAAATGTAAAGTATACAAGAGCTAAAGCTCGCTTGCTTTTTGTATAGTTGTCTAAAGAGATTGCTGTGTCCATGTGTCCTGTGTCCACTTTCACCTCCTGTCCACACTACTACACAGTTTTTAAGGCCTAGTTTGAAAGCTCCGTGGTTGCGTTGGCGTCTGGACCTTTTGGAAGCGATGAGGTAGACGCCGCAGGTCGCTCCCTGATCGGGTCGCATCAGCCTCGACTACCGCTGGTGAAAGCAGCTACTACGAGCATCACCGACCTCGTCGTCCTTGCTCTTCGCGGGCCGAATCAGCTGAGTACGACTGAGAGTAGAGGCCGCGCGCGCGTGCGTATGTGTGAGCGTTTCCAGGTGTGTTTGTACGGCGCTAAAATATTCACATCACTCTAAAGGAAACGAGGCTTTAGCTTCTTCTCGATCGGGGTGATTTGGTTTGTTTGGAGGCGAAACTGCAGCCTCGTGAATTTACCCCCCTCCCGTGAACCACGCCGCCGTCTTCGCTTCGCAGCCCCGCGGCCTCCATCTCTCCGTCCTCTCTTCCTCTCAGGCCGCCTTGGGTTTCACTGCACAGGAGGTGGAATTTAAAGGCAGGAGGCTGCTATGTGATTGTTTCATTATTCATTATGTTAATCAGGCTGCAGGCTGGAAAAAAAAAAAAAAAAAAAAATCTCCTGCTTTTGTCCCTCCGCGCCACGTGCGAGCTCCTCTTGTTCTCTTGCATTTTGCACAGGTTGCCTTTTTGTTTGATTCCCTTCATCAAATGGGTAATTCATATGAGGAGGAGCTCTCTCTTCCCACGACTGAACACTGTGGTTCGCTCAGGCTGAAGCTGAAATAAAGATCCTGTTGTTTGGTGCATTTAAAGCTTAATGTGCTGAATAATCCTACCTGCCTCCTGCTTTAATGTCCCCCTGTAGGCGGGGTAATTTTGACTACTTTTAGGGTGTAGTCTGTTAAATTGTGAAGCGGTTGCCTGTTTTGATCAGATACGAGGTTTCCCTTTGAATGGCGACATTGTTCTGTTTGCAGCCCGGTGCCGTTGAGGTGATTTGCTTTTGCCCTGCGTTTCTCTCTCGCCCGCCCTCTGGTTTCTGTCTCGGCTTTCCCGCCGTTTCCCCTTTCTCTAAGACAACAACCGCGACAGCAGTGGAGTTCAGTGGAAGGACACGGGGGTGAAACAAGAGAGCAGAGTGAGTGACAGAGCATTGACCATGACGCAGTGGAGCATGAGAAGTATTGAGGAATAGATATGAGGTGATATGTTCCTCTCTTTGCCATTATGGTTTTTGTATGTGATCTCCTCTGTCATCAGTGTGTAAGTTCTCTATAAATGTCGTTCACAGTATGTTTGGTCAATTTTTTGGTTTAGAGAACATGATTAAAAATGGTTTACAATTCAACAGAGGAAGTTTTCTAGATATTACTCTTTAATTGCCAGAAGCTTTTTTTTTTTTTTTTTTTTTTTTTTTTAGCCTCACAAAAGCCTCCTGCTTACGGCGGTTTTGTGAATTTGTCATCGTGTGCAACATGAAACACGTTTTTGAAAGTGTAAGGACGTGAGGTCTAAAGAAGGTAAAATTCACAAGGTCTGTGGCCGGAGTGAGACGGGGATGGCGACAGTCATATGAGGATGAGGCGACGGAGAGAAAAAACTAGCATGTAGTAATGGAGTAAATAAGCGTTTGACTCTTGGATGCAGTCGCGGGCCTTTGGCAGCCTCCCATCTCCTCTACCACTGTGTTTTTGAAACCATCTCACCCCTCCTTCCCATTCAGACTTAATATTTATAGCTAAGGACCCCAGCCTCTGCCCCTGCACATGCACACGCAGCCCGGCGCAGCAGGACAGGGGCAGTTGTTAATTCTGCTGAGAGTAAATGGCGAGCGGCGCGTCTGGCAGCAGTCCAGGCTCTTGAATTCCACTTGGCGCTTACACGGAGAGGAATGTTTGGCACTTGAACAGCGCAGTGACGACGGCGCATACGACCACAAACCCATGTTGTGATATTGTCATGTGCAAAACCGCTGATCGAACTGTGAAGGATGGCGCACGTGTTACACCTTTAAAGGTCTTTGTAGAAAGTGATAAGTGCACGTCTTTGATTATAAAGCAGGTCTAGGTTCTGTATTAGTACTGTGAAAGTATCAAAGGTCTCGGTCCACAGAGAAAATGCTCACAGCCTGTGTTCAGAAAATGAACCAGCCGTCAGGACTTCTGGAACTTTGTGATGTCACAACAAAGCAGCCCTCCCCCAAGCCCCGCCCACCTGGACCCACCATCCAACCTTGCAGGATTTGCTTTCCCATTGTGTTATATTTTTGCTGGATCAATGGATTATTGATTTTTACTTGCGTGTTTTTATTTGCTTATTATTTTCACTTTCTCCCTAACAATTTATTTATATTAATATCTGTATTCATTTGCATTAAATCATTAATGTCGACCGTTTGATTTGTCATCAGTAAATAACTTGAATGAATAAATAAGAATAAGAGGTCTTTTTACATATTAACTGGAATCAGATGAGAAACGTGAAGGCGGGGCGGGGGGGGCAAAGTTGTCAGGTCGACCAGAAACGAAACAGACAATTTACATCTTACAAGGATTTAAAAAAAAATTTTTTTTTTTTTTTGATATTCCACTTAGAGCCTACACACATCCACATGTGTACAAACACACGAGCAGAGTGGTTGCGGTTTCTTGTCACCACGTTACACTCGCACGTCTGTCTTTGTGCAGAAATCTGTCTGTGGTTTTACACACATCACGTAGCACTTGAATGGCATTTTCCAATTTCCAGCTCTCTCCCCTCACTGGTGTCATTATACTTGAGTGAAAGGCTCTTTTGTTTCTTACTTCAACCTAGCGTTCGCCCCTGCGGCGCAGTGTCACGTGCAGCGTGGAGTCGCGCTGTGGCTGTGCACACGTCCCCAAACATCAGACGAGGCTCAGAGGAGGTCTGTCTGTCCACGCTGATAAGTGGAGGAGGGAGAGATGTTTGTCTGTCAGATAAATTTGGTGCTAATATTTGACTAAGCCAGGAATTCCCTGTTTGTTCAGAAGCGACCGATCGCTCACATGGACGTGAGCACGTTTTTTTTTCAGAAGGTTTCAGCTCTTTTTAAGATGTTCTCCTGAGGAAACAAGTGGTAGTTAACCTTTTATTTATCCAGGGAGGGTTTTTCCAGCAGCGACTTGCTTCGTGTTTTTCTAATCACGCCCGAGCTGTTCATTACAAACACAGTCCTGCTTCGAGCCGCACAGACGGAGCAGCTGGGCGTTCAGTTCCTTTTCAGATGTCACCTCGTCACGTCCTGTCCTAACATGAAAACGTGACTGAACTTCACTTTTGACTCAGTTACAGTCCAAGTCTGCATCAGAACTACTTACACAAGACACGTTTAGTTTCTCCACCAGGCGTCTCACCTCCAGTCCACCCAAATCATATGATCTGTTTTATTCTAGAAGGGAAGATACTTTTATCTTTTACTTACTTTTTCTTTTTAACTGAGGAATAGATGTTGTTTTGAACTTATGTTCTCTATGTTATGTTGAGGCCATTTGGCAAAGGTGTGGATTTGACTTAGTCATGACTTCCAGAAGCAGCCAGTTGTGTTGTTTGAGCAGGTTTTGGAAGGTATAAAGTTCACTTTGTGCACCGTTTTGCTTATTTTGTGACAACGCATACTGACTTGTCTGTTGGACCGTAGGACATTAGCCAACCTCTGGTCAGTCATCATCGATTGACCAGAATGGGAGCTCTGCCATTTCCACGATTTGTGAGGGTGAATGAATTGGACCTTTGGGCATTCATCACCGTTGTGATGCAGGTCTCAGGAAGAGATTTGAAAAGCTTGTTGCTATAGAGTGAAATGCTGTATTTTAACTCTGTTTGTTGTTTTAATTTTGACAATTACGGTTTACGGCTTGTGACAATCAAAACCTCGATCTCAAAATATTAGAACATTTCAATAAGTTTGGTTAAGTTACCATTCAGTGTATGAATTCACATATCATGAATCTAGAAAATATGAAAGTGTCACTTTTTAAATTAAATCATGAAAAGAAAAAGAAAAAAAAAAAACTTTTCCAGGATGCACATGTGTAGATGCCACCGGGAACTGCACAGTTGAACTGAAGTGACAATAAGGCTGCTGTATGTTCATAATCCAGTTCATCAGTGTTACCTGCTGTGAGGATAAAGCATGTGTTGGCACAGATTGTGTTTGGTGGTGCCTTTTTTGATCACTAGATAAGTACCGTGTTGTCTTAATTTTAGCAGCTTCCACCAACTTATTGCCTTAAAGTGACTTCCTCCATCTGGCCTTGGTTTTAACCCCCCCCCCACCCCCGACCACTAATCCCAAATCTACAATCACTTAATTATTCTTTCAGATCTTCTGTGTTCCACATGTCGTTTTTTTTCACCTGGTCCACTGTGACCAAACTGAGAGGGAGGAAGGCTGCAGCAAAATGTTTTTGGGGTTTTTTTTTGTTTTTTTTTTAACAAAGGGAAATGCTCTGGAGAGTCTAAAAAAAAAGTGTCACGCTGAACTTGCAAATTAAACTTACAGTGGAAATGTGTTTTGATCTGTCGTGGGGGTTATGGCGAGCTGGGGAGATAGGAGGAGGATTCCCACTGAGGATTCACTGCAGCGTCTTTGAATATGAAACACGTGTCAAGTGTAGGACGGCGTCTCTGTTAAAGTTTTATAAGGACAAAGAGGCAGAGCGAGAGAAGGAGATGGTAGAGGATGAGAGCGGTGAGAGGGACAGGAAGGGAGATGAGATGATTGAAAGTAAAGGGTAGTGACAAGGATGAGACGGGCTAAAAATACCTGTGTAGCAGAGGTAGAGAGAGTAAGGAACAATGGAGAGAGAGAGAGAGAGAGAGATACGGAGGGGAGAAAAGTTTCTGTAGCGGTTATACCACATTTATCCCGAGAGATAAGAGACAAAAACGCAACCACGTGGCCAAGAACAGTAAATTGTATGATTGTGCTCTGGTGACTCAGCTGGAAGAGCGCGCACCCTGAACGCCTCATCCCAGGTTGTCAGATATCTTATTTACTGCTGTGAGGAGCCGGGGATGATTAGCCAGGGGGTGGGGGGGTTTGAACCAATCCCAGCTGACACTGGGTGGGTGCAGGTTACACCCTGGACAGGTCGGCAGTCTGTTGCAGGGCCTTACAACCATCCGCGCTCACACTCGGGCCTACGGGCCAATTTAGAGTCACCAGCAACCCTAACGTTACGTGTCTTTGGAACGTGGGAGGAAGCCGGAGAACCTGGAGGGAAACCATGGAGGCACAGCGAGAACATGACGCACAGAAAGGCCTGGGGTTTCGCACCCAGAACCTTCTTGCTGTGAGGCACCACTGTTCCTCCCCATTTCTAGTAAAAAATGATCTACACAGTCTAGTCTAATGTTGTGGAGCCGGGACCTTTAGCTGATGGCCGCATAGCGAAGCAGTTGTTTATTAAAGTCGATCTCATGCCTCTTCAGCTTCGTCCCTTGAATTGTCCGCGTCATCTTCGTTCGCCGCCTGTCCTTGTTGGCCCTCCGAGGCAGCCGGCGAACCGGAGGAAGACGCAGAGTCTATCACCTCTTCGTACAGGTGGACGAAATCCTGAAGGTACTGCAGGCTGGCATCCTCCGTGTCAGATCCTGACCCATCCCCTGGCGATGGGGTGGCGTGCGAATCCAGAGAAACGTTTTCAAAAACCCCCTCGAGATAGGCCTGGAAGTGAGCCAGCTCTGAGTCCACACTCTCTGAGTCGAAGTTGGAACACGCCTCATCCTCGGCCTGTTGAAGACATACGTGAAGACGCTATTCTGCCTCTTGTAACGTGGGTGTCTGTCGTTTATGTCACTTACCTGCGAGTCCAGCACGGCGTTGTTGGTGTAGATGTCATCAAAGCGCATCAGATTGTTGTGCAGGTGGACGAGCGCCGCGTAATTCGGCCCGTCGTCCTCGTTTTCGCTGTCGCTGAAGCTGCTCTCAGCCTCATCGTCTGACAGGAAGTCTGAGTCGAGGTCTTCCAGGGACATGGCGGTGTTGTGTACAGCTCATCAGGAACTGTGAGAACCTCAGTGTTTATTGCACCAGGCAACTGTTTGGTGCGTTGATTTGATTTGCCGGTTGAGGTCTGGAATGCTGCTGTGTTCTGCAGCGTCCGTTCATCTGAGCTGAGGATCAGTGTTTACGTGACCTGAGCTTCTCCTGCTTGGTGCAACCTTCGACTTGCTAGCACTTTATTCTGTGTTTGTATCCTCAGTCGTCCCAGCAAAACTTTTTTCCTCCACAGCTCAAAACAGAATTTCCTGGTCTTTTCTTTTTGGGATTTTTTTTTTTTTTTTGGCCCTTTTAAATTGACAGAGTGAGAGAGATAGGGGAAGGTCGGAGAGAAAGGGGATTAAATGCACCAAAAAGCCACGGGCTGGACTCAAAGCGGGATCGCTGAGGTTAGGACTAAGCCACTGCGGCGCCCTTTCCTGGTGAAGCTTATTCTCATTTGCATGAAGTAAAAACATTTTTGAATGTGGGCGAAGTTCGCCCGTATATACCGTCATGTCCTGCTATCTCGCCACACCACACTGGAGCCCAGTGACAAGAGATTTTAGTCAAACCTTCACTTTTCCCTCAACCAACTCTTATTTTGGCCTGTTCGACTTCCTGTTCCTATTTTGCCAGTACACCACACCGATGGTTGCTCGTTGTGTTTCTTTTTTGTAGCTTAAACTAGACAGCTTTAAATGCAGATCTCAAGTTTTTATGCAACACTTCAGAGGTGAGGGTCTGTCAGATTGGCATCATGGGAATCTCAGTTAGGCCCCGAGGGACCAGGTTGAAAGTAAGAGCTGAAGAACAGTGTGTATCCACTGGAAGTGGAGCTGCTGTGTGTGTACTTCTATCTTTGTGTGAGGACTGATTTGTGTTATAGACGTCATGGAGCAAGGACTTTTTAGGAAAGCGAGGACACTACAAAGAGCTGATTTAGGTTTGGTTTAGGGTTACGTTGAGGTCAGGAGTATGGTGGGTTTAGGTCAGGTTGATGTTAGGGTTAGTGTCAGGTTGGGGTCAGGGTTTAGGTCAGGTTGATGTTAGGGTTTAGGTCAGGTTGATGTTAGGGTTTAGGTCAGGTTGGGGTCAGGGTTTAGGTCAGGTTGATGTCAGGTTGATGTTAGGGTTTAGGTCAGGTTGGGGTCAGGGTTTAGGTCAGGTTGGGGTCAGGGTTTAGGTCAGGTTGGGGTCAGGGTTTAGGTCAGGTTGATGTCAGGTTGATGTCAGGGTTTAGGTCAGGGACAGGTCAGGGTTAACATTAACGTCAAAGGCTAGGTAATGTATTATGTCAATGAGTGACTCACAATGATAGGAGTACAAGTATGACTGTGTGTGTTTGTGTGTGTTTTCCATCTCTGCTATGCTATAATCTTGTTTACTATGTGACTGGCACCATGACATTTGCTGTGAGCTATTTTTACCACATGAACTTGGCCTCGCGCTGTGACACACTAACACACACACACACACACACACACACACACACACACACTTTACACATTCTTTGGTGTGGCCTGTGTTTTCCGAGTCCCAGCAGATGCATAGTATATGAAGTTAGACGCCCTCACAGACACACACATATCAACACTATCATAACACAGCTTGCTCAAATCTAAACTTAGCACAGCCTAAAGAAAAGCCTGCGGTCCCCAGGCCAGACTTCGCACCATCTCATTGTTGTTGCAGCGTGTGAGGATTTACGAGACACTTGTTTGAATCAAAGTAAATATAAAGTATTTTTATTTTATCTGTTGTTTATCTCTCTCTTTTTTTTTTCTTTTTTTTTTTCAGGGGGCGGGGGGTCATTTCTCACATGGACATTACTTTTTTTTTTTTTTAGGTTTCATGGTTTTGTGAAGATTTTCTCATTTCATCCAAAATAAATAACTGAAACATGTTTTGGCCGAAATAGAGTAAATGAATCTCCTTTCCCTCCAGCCCTGACAAGTTTTACAGCCTCCTCCTTTTTTTGTGTGTGTGTGTGTGTTTGTGTGCACGTGTTTTTGTTTTTTTTTTTAATTTATTTTACTTCAGAGATTACAAAATGGCAGATGTCAGCAACTTGAGAACCAGCTCTTTCTCACAGCAACCTGCATTTGTTTGCATTAGCTTGTTGACAGATGTAGATCTGGTGAACGTCAGCCACTTCCTGTAGTTTTCCGTCAGATAAGAGTTTTACAGCTTAGCTCTCCAGGAGCTCTGCTCTGGGGAGACCAGCACAGCTGCGTTGTCCATGTTTGGATACAGATGCGTCGCTTTTCATCATTGCGGCACAACACAAGACAGGTAGACGTCGACAAGGTCCGCACTTGATACGAGTCCCAACTGTCTCCAAAGCCAGAAAGAAAAAGCAAGGCTCTTGAAAAGTAGGTCATTTACAGTGGGACAGGCGTGTGTGTGTGTGTGCGCGCGCGTTTGTGTGTTTGTGTGCAAATTCAGATTTTCCATCAGCTGGGATCCACAGGGTCCCTGTGTCGGAGGGTTACGCAAACTGTCACATACCCTGACATCTGTCACTGCAGCCTGACAGTGTGTGTCTGACAGGAAACAACACAGCTCCTGCTTTTTCATCTTCTCGCTCTCATTGGCTCATCTCGGTGCTAAATGCTTCTCCACTGCTCTGACTCCAAACGTTGACGAACCATGTCCTCCTCGTTGTTCATGGGCATATATTTATTTGCGCTGCAGCTACTTAATATTTGCATCCATGGTGTGTGTATATACTCACAGTCGATCTATCACAAATGACATTTCTCTGATTCGTCCTTATTTTTTTTAGTTCATGAGACCTTCTGTGCCTCTGCTGCCTCTCTCTGTCTCTCTCTCTCTTTATCCTTTGATCGCGTTGCTTACTCCAACATCCCCTTCTCTTTATACAGTGTTAGGTTGTGGGTTAAATGCAACACGACTGTGTTATTATCTCTCCATAATGTGTCTGGTGCCCTTTGCAGGAGCTGCATGTGTCGTCAGTGGGCTGGAACTGCTCAAGTGGCTAATGAGGCTGTAGCCCTCAGGGCTGCTGTGTGCAGGGCTGAGCCCAAACACTCAGGTCCTGACTCATAACTTTGGCAAATGATGCATGCGCGCGCACGCACACACACACACACACATTTTACATTAGTGTGCACTCTTCTCTCTTGTTTGCTTTATTGGTGCTTGCAGTAAAGTCAGGTTTTCGGTTTTTGTGCATGTGTTTACACGAGTCAAGACATCAGGGCAAGTTGTCATAATTATCTTGCGGCTGTGAATCATTGTTCTGATTGAATTTACTGTGATGAAAGGGACGTTACACCTTTTTTTTTTATTTGTTTACTTTTATTTGCCTCATCTCATTTTCTCATAACTTCCTTGTCCTGTTTGTAAAGACCTCCGAGCTTCGTTCTTGTATGAATACAGATAAATTAGCTCCCACTCCCACTTCTTCTAAACTGATGTGACCTTTGTGTGCGTCAAAACATTTCCCACGAAATTGCAAATTGTCAAACCTCTAATGGCTGCGGCTGGGGTTCCCCGCCAAAGATTCTTGTGAACATCCCACCTGAGGAACCAGCCAATGTCCAAATGAATGTCACGCTTAAGTGGCTGTTTTTTTTTTTTTTTTTTCACACTGTGAGAGCCGTTTATCTCGCCTTGCAAACTTTGCATATTATGACACATTTCATACTGCATATATAATGTGTGCTGTTGCTTTTATTCCCTCATACAATCTCAACTCAACATGGTCTGCTTTGCACTCGTGTTTGACTTTGAAGTGACAAGGATTGAAGTTTCGACCCGATTAACGTGATATTGTAATGCGCATGATGTCAGTTCAGAAACGTTTCGCATCCACCATGATGTAAACCGACGTTGTTGCAAGTGTCGGTTCATATCACCTCGTGTGTCTTTGACTCTTGGGCTGTGTGTGGTTTTTAACGTTCCTCTCCTCTCCTGTTTTTTTTTTTCCCCAGGATGCGAGTTACTGGCTGCAGGTCCACCGACTGGAACACGGGGACGGAGGCATCCTGGACCTGGATGACGTGCTCTGTGACGTGGCCGATGACAAAGACAGGGTGAGTGAGTTTTCTGATTGATTGTATTCAAGAGCGAATTGAAGGATGATTATCTCCGCAATTTTTGTGGTATTTCACATCAGGGTTAAAACGGTTAAGAGATCGTAGTTTATGCCAACCTTTCAGTTTCCCCTCATTTAGAACCAGCTACATATATAGTAGCCGTAGCCATAGAGTACATCAAATACATATTTACAGGTAGGGGTGAAAAATAGAGGTGAAACAAATCTTAATGTCCAAATTTTAGGAGCTGCTTTTTTTTTTTTTTTTGATAATCATCATTTTAATTTTTGGATAAATGAATGAGGGTAGAAAAAAAAAAGACTATTCCAACTGAAGTATTTGACAAAATAAACATAAGACCTTTTCAGTTGTGGGGTTTCTGTTGCTGTCTGAGGCAGAGGAAGTGCTTCCTGACCAATCAGATAAGCGAATCCCTTGTGTACCAAAACAGCACTTATCTTTTCCTGGGTTTTCATTAATAACATTGTTTACCATCTCTTTGATGTGTGAAGGCCTCTGTATGTTCACATGAGCCTGGGTTATCATCTGGAAACAGATCACTGCAGAGATGCTGAGCTCCGACTCTGGCGCGGTTTAGGCGAAGACGTGTTCTCGCCATACTCACGATTCACCAGGAGCAAATGTTGTCTTTGTGTTGTGTTTGTCTGTCAGAAGTGACCGACGCTGCTCTGACTTCAGGAGCTGGTTCCACAGATGTTTTTAAGCTGATATGTAGTGTTAGTCCGGTCTCATCTGCTCACACGTCCGTCTAATGCAAATCAAGCTCTTTCACAGACATAAAGACTAATTTTAAGCAAAAAAAAAAAAAAAAACATTAGCCACCTTCCCCTCAGGGTAACTCAGGCCTGGGGCCAATGTTATCATGGTAACAATCAATGACACCTGCACTGACAAGTAGCACCCAACGACAAAAACAAGGAAAACACGGCTCCACAGCAAATCCAAATCAATTTTATATTATTATTATTAATATTATTATCATTGCATCTCTTAGCTCCCAAGTAAAACAACTGGAACTGTTGAATTCTTCTAAAAGATTTTCTCCTGGGGAAAACTGAGCAGGATGCTGCCCCTCCTTCAGCCATTTATTTTATTTTTTTACTTTAAAGGATCTTAATTTACCCAGAATGTGTTGCCCCACAGTCCGGCTTCAGAAGCAAACTGCTTTGTGCGCCAGGTGAATTCAAAATTCTACCTGACCTTGTGTCTTAGCTACAGTGTATGTTACTGAAACCGGCCCCAGGCCTTGAACTTTGTGCACCGTCGGGGTCAAGCGCCCGACAAATTGTTCCTTCCTTACGTTGTGATTGATCGGACGCCTTAGGCGCAGTTTTCCCTCAGTTCAGAGGCGAAAATTGATGAGGGGATGAAAAGGTGACTGACAGCCAGGAGGTCACAGGGTCACATTCTCTGCTCTGGTCAAATATTTCAGTACACTGTGCTCGATAGACACAGAAGAGACACAGCGTGTGGCACTGAGAAAACGTTAGACAGGACTAAATCATAATATATAATAAGGTCTTCACCTTAGTCTGCAAAGTGCTTTTTATTTGGCACCGTATAAATACGACTGCTGAGCTGAATTGAATTACGTTACACAAAAAAACAGGCTCTTGTGAGGACTTGTGGCAACAGGTTAGATTTTGAGTGGCGCAGTTTTACACCACAGAAGAAGAAGAAGAAGGAGCTTTTCTTTTGTGCAAATGCAGCTTCAACTTGCCAGATTTGTTTTTCACATAATTTAGTGGCTCCATTTAACCTGTTATGATTAGTTTACCCACGGAACAAGCAGAGTCTGATCAATAATGAACACGGTTTGGAGCTGGAGCTGCAGCTCAGGCGTTGGCAGTAAGAGAGGAGCAGGAACTTCAGTCGCCCTTCTTTCCTTATCGAAATCAAAAGAGAGAACAACTGTCATGGGAGAGACGCAGGTCGGGACATGTAGTTCCAACCACACACTCATTCGCTGACAGTAATTAGAGTGTAATAATACACAGTTAATTTGATGAAGTTTGTTTGAGGAAAGCCGATATAATCGGACTGTTTCTTTCACAGTAGAATTAAGCGCCTGGACAGAAATCCCGTCTCATATCTTCGCACTTTCTGAAAGGCTAGTCAAAAACTTTCAGATGCTTTCAAACGCTGCACGAGCAAAACTTCCTTTCAAGTCAGGATTTCTTGTCGAGGCGTGCAAGGGCCGTGTGACCTCCTGCTCGGACCGTACAATGTTGAACATAAAGGAATCTTAACGCTGTAGGTGGCAAACTCTCTTTCTCTCTCTCCCTCTTTCACAACTGTGGCAACCTTATGTTTATAGACCTCCAGGTGCGAGTGTGCATCTGCATGTGTAGCCGTGTGATGAGCTGTCATCACGCTATCTCTCCACTTTCTGAACCCCCCCCACACACACACACACGGGCGTTTTCCACCTCAGAGAATGTGTACATTTCATCTATGACGACCCGTCAGACTCGCTGCTCTCTGCTCTGACAGCCGGCCCCCGTGGGGATCGCTGGAAGTTTCAGTTCTCACAGTTTCAGTAAAAAAAAAAAGCAAAAAAAAAAAAAAGCACTGAAATGAAAACTATTTAAAAAAAAAAAAAAAACTCTGTATGAAAGGTTAGAAGTTTAATCAATGTTTCCATTAGTGGCCAGACGTCTGAAGCGGGAGTGTAATGAAGAATTTCATTATTCACCAGTTTGTAATTATTTCTTTCAATCATTTAGTTAAAAATAGTGAAAATGTCCTTTTGCGTGAGCTCAAGGTGACGTCTTTGTTTTGCCCTAAAACAGTCAAGAACCGTCCTGAACCGAAGAATGTTAAACATTTTGAGTTGATAAATGTCCTCTCACTCCCCGTCCAGGCATGATTCACACATAAATACACTCTGCTCTCAGTAATAATAAAAAGTGACAGATTTGTGTTCACGTAGATTATTGAAGTTAAAGGTTTAACTTCTGGACACATTCTCCACATCACACAGTAGTTTCCTATTGGGGCCATAAATCCACCATCATGTCATAAGAATTTAATTTGACATTTTAGACATAAACGATTTAGTACTTTTGTTGTTGTTTTTTGTTTTAGAGTAGATTTATATATGTTATATGTGCTAGTTGACCACAAAACAACAAATTAAAATATGCAGCTAAATCTAACTTTTAAGAAAGGATCAACCTGTGCTCCCTCTGGGCGCTTGTACAGTGGGAAACACAGCAAGGAGGTTCTGGGTTTGAACCCCGGACTTCGGATGTCCCTCCTGTGCACTTTGGGTTAACTGGTGGATCTAAATGAATGTGCGCGTGGTTGTTTGTCTGCACGTCTTGATAGCCTGGCAACTCGTGATGGGCGTACCTCGCCCTCGCCAATTGACCCTGCACAGATCATCGGTATAGATAATGGATGGATGTGCTTCTTCCTCGCACATCCAGCTGTGCAGACATATTCATTTTGACTCAGGAAACGTCTGATAAAAGTGATACACAGCTGCTGGATCACTTTCCCCTGACCACGACCCAGGATGGAGTCACGAACAGTGAAAAGGTTCAGAGCAGGGTGATGTTGGCCTCGTGCGACGTAAATTTTACTTTGCATTTTTTTTTTAAGATTAAAATATCATCTCCATCTGATTTATCTTGGCACACTGTGGAGATGTTGTGGAATAGTGAGCTGGGCTGAAGTTATGAAGTTGTGTTATCTGCCAGCAGCTGTTCAGATAATGTACAGCTCCATCACGCTCCACCTGGCGCAGGGTGAAGCGACGCCAACGCCGAGGAGTGGATTTCTGCTGTGGATTTATTGGGTGCTTTGTTCGTTGAACTAAAAGTAATAAAGTCCCAGAGTTACGACAGTTTGTTCCTGGGCGCTCTGAGTCGACCTCTTGTCTTCTGAGACGCTAACAAGTTCCTAAATCTTCGCCTGCCTCCACCGCCAATTCGAAATGCCCCACGTGCTGATTGGTCAATAATAGGGCCCAGGTACATGAAGCAGTGCTGGACACACAAATGACAACCCATTAGAGCCTGGTGGATGATAGAGAGCTGGGTATTGCTGGAAGTTGACCGAAGTCCAGAGAGATGCTTCGTAGATCCAGGGCTAATGGTGGACGTGGATCGACTGCACTGGTGGGCAGCAAGCTGACTCCCACTGACTCCCACTGACTCCCACGGACTCCCACTGACTCCCACTCTCTCCCACTCTCTCCCACTGACTCCCACTGACTCCCACTGACTCCCACTCTCTCCCACGGACTCCCACTGTGTAGCCTGAGCACTGAGTATTTGCAGTCTGACAGAGCCAGTGGAGCGCACAGTGGAAAGTGGGGCTCAGAGCCACAGTTCATGGACTCTGCTGGCCCGCATCCCTGCTCTGTGTGTGTGTGTGTGTGTGTGTGTGTGTGTGCGCGTAATTGTGAATGTGTGAGAGAGCACAAGTGTGAGGTCACAGTTTGTATCTGCCCTCAGCACAGGTGTGTGGCGGTTTGAGAGGCTCTGAGCTGAAGCGTGAAGATGAATCCAGCTTCTGTGTGGTGATGTGTGTGTGTCACAGATAATGTCTGTAGATGAATGTTTGGCTCTTGGCCTCTGACCTGGGGGGTGGGGGGGGGGGGGGCTGTCAGTCTGTCATTTGCTGCTCTTAGGCTCAGCTGCTGCTGTTGAGAAAATTATATTTGAGCGACGTAATGGACGTAAAACAGCGCTGGCGGGGAGTGAATTGTTGTGACGGGATAAAACGTGTTTTCACACTAATCCACATTAGTGTAGAGACTCGGCCTGAGCAAAGAGGGGAAAAATGAAGGAGTCGATGAAGCGAGCACATGAGTGTGAGTGGGTCCATGTGTCCCGCTAAACATGACTGGTGGTCTCCTGGCAGCTGTGACTCATCTCTGCCATTCCACAGGAGCTTTTTAAAGACTGGAAGGAATGGCTGGCCCATCACACAAGGCCACTTTTATGAGCTCACACTGGAATCAAACACAGCGGCTGCATGTAGCACACGTCTTGAGAATGGAAGTATATACTGTATTTTTCGGTGTGTGTGAAATCATCCCCGAGTCTTTTTAAGGTGGAGTTAAGCATAAACGTGCGTGTCTGTTTCTGTGCAGATATGGTATGTATCATCCATGCCAGGAAAAGCGGCAACCTGCCCTCAAACTTCAACTTTGAATATTTTCCCAGATGCCATCTTTCCATCCATTCATCTTCCTTCCTTCCCCTTCTTCCCCCCCCCCCCACCCCCCACAACTCTCATACCAAGTGAAAACGCTGCCTCTCAGAGCCACATCACCTCATCTGTGACCTTCATTAACCGCGATCCCTCGTAGGAATCCACTCTCTGGCAGCTGGATCTGCACGCGCTCAGTCGGTGTTCGTCATGCTGACGCCATGGAAAATACTTGTCCCTGATTGGCCGGCGATGTTTCCCCCTAGAGCTGTGTGAATAGACACCTTAGTAGACACATAGTTGGTCAGTACTTGGACCACTATTCTGAATCAGTAATGTGGGGTTTATTATATGACAGGTAACCATAGCAACAGTTTAAGACTGACAATAGACTTCTTGCGTAAATCTAGACTTCATACATTATTTACTACTACGTCTTGTTTGAGTCTCCATTGTGTGTTCTTGCCTAGTACTGATGCATAACTAGAGGTGGAAACACAGAGAGGTGTTTTGTGTTTTTTAAAACTGTGAAACGCTCCATTAAGACGAGTTTAAGTTTAATTTCACTGGATCAAAATCTGAGGAGCCTTTTCCACTGGTCAAAGAAATTCTGCAAACGTCGAGCTTTTGTCCGAATGACTCCGCAGTAGATGGGTATTTATCGGCAAACGGGGGACCCGGGTGAACAAGTTCAGCGCGGTGCTGATAAACCAGAGACACCGCAGCTACGCCCTCCTCTGAGAGTCAGCGAAAGCTCCAAAACAAAACGCACAATCACCGATTAAAGTGTCTAACAGACTTTAAGCGGAGCACCAACCTGGAGATGAGACACGATGGATCCGTATTACCAGTCCGTCCTCTGTGTGTGTGTGTGTGTGTGTGTGTGTGTGTGTGTGTGTGTGTGTGTGTGTGTGTGTGCGCGCGCGTGCTCTATGACAACACCGCTCCTCGCAGTTGTGTGTGTGTCCTCAGTCCGAATAAAAAGGGAAACTCGACTTTTAGTGGGTCTACCCAGATATACCTGCTAATACTTTGACCTGTCTTAGCAGGGAAGCACAGGTGTAATTAAATAAAACATTAACATGGGCACATGTTAGAATAACATACACACGTATTTTTGTCATGTTTTCTCATACAGTCTTCTACACACACACACACACACACACACACACACACACACACACACACACACACACAC
>CM076662.1:20371342-20396117 GCA_038496675.1 Rachycentron canadum | reverse complement strand
TGTGTGTGTGTGTGTATGTGTGTGTGTGTGTGTGTGTGTGTGTGTGTGTGTGTGTGTGTGTGTGTGTGTGTGTGTGTGTGTGTGTGTGTGTGTGTGTGCGCGCGCGCGCGCGCGCAGCTGTGCCCTCCACTAATCCATCACTGACATATCTGCTCCCAGTGAATATGGTGTCTGGGAGTTTTTATTTGTGTGTCTGCTTGTTTGTACCTTTTTGTTAGAGCCGGGCACGTTTTGTCGTTATTTGTCAGTTACATTTTGAACACTTTTAACACACACTTCATGTTTTCTCTTATTTCAGCATCTATTTTAAAACAATTTATATAAAAAAATTAGGTGTTCTAATTTTCCTGAATTTTGTTGCTGGGTAGAAACAAGCTGTTTGTTTGTTTGTGTGTGTGTCTGTGTGTGTTTCCTTTGGATCCAGACGATGTCCCGGTCTGAGCTGAATATAGACGCGTCTCACAGCGTAAGGAGACGAGTAGACAGACAGACAGGAGGGGCCGTGAGGTTAAATAAACCCGGAGGAGTTTCTTAAAACGACTCCTTCAGTCTTCTGTCTGCTCTGTCGCAGAATATCAAGAGACACTTGGGCTACCAGCGACATATTTCTCTGTGTGTGTGTGTGTGTGTGTGTGTGTGTGTGTGTGTGCGTGTGCGTGTGCGTGTGAATGGAGTGATTTGATCCTTGTGAGCTCAAAGTTGTCAGGTGCCATTTAAAGTCCAGCCTTGCTGCCGAATAACAGCAGAAGCCTGAGCTGTAAAATCTTCCCGTTGAGGATCATGGCAGACTGGAGCCTCTCCCAGCATGCACTGGGTGTGAAATGAGGTATAACCCAGGCACACTGCCACTGTCCTCCTCCTCCTCCTCCTCTTCCTCCTTGTCTAAGTGACACCCACCTTCCTTTCTTACAGTACTGAGCCTGTTTTAGCTGACACCCATAAAACATTGAGGTGTTTACATGTATTGATCCCATGTCTCCATTCAGCTTGTTTGTTCCGTCTGTTATTGATTTTTCTGAGCGCGCACACAGACCTGAGGAGACGCTGTGAAACTGACGCCCACTGAGCCCCGTTATTCCAGTCGCTGCCTGGTGATGAATATGTATATATGATATGAATCTCTCTCACATTCAGGCAGGAAGAGGAGGATTTTTGTGTCGATTCAGAATCTATGGTTTTATTTTGAAGCCCGCCGCTAATCGTTCTGTCACGAAGTGCAACTCCTGCCGCCAAAGAAACTTTGAGAACACGTGCAAAAATCTTTGTCTTTTACGGCCCTTGGTTTTATAACATTTGTTTTTTTTTTTGTTTTTGTTTTTTTTATAACTTTCATGACCGGCTCACAATGAATTCTGGGATCGGTACGGCCATGAAGGATCTACACATTGGAGCTTTTGTTGCCGAGGAAAAGAAGGCTGCTTCTGAAGGAACCTTTTGAAATGGGACGGCCTAGTCCTGCCGCTGTGACAGACCCGTCTTCAAATGCAGGATTGTGACCCAGCATGTAAATGTCATGGAATAGAGCAGTATTTTCAGGCGCCATTGTCAGTTGCCACCTGAGCCTTTGTCGTTTGTTTCCTCTTTGTGCGCACTAAAGAAGGAGACACAGCTGTAGCCTCTTTTAAAAGCCATCTGGGGACATAGATACCATAGATAGTTGGGTTGTGAGAGGGATCTTGGTCTGCACCAGTTCTTGCGTGGAACCCCTCCAGCTACACCATGGTTGGGATGAATGAGAGGTCGGCCAAAACATCTAAAACAAGCACCTCATATACTGAAATATATACTGTCGTTTGGGACTGAGACTCTGCCTTGAATAATTGAGCGTTTGCCAGTTTGCTACCAGGCTGCAGCCAAATGGATGAAGCTTGGTCTAGTTTGAAGACCAGTCCATTGTTTTTGCTGAGACAAACCCCCCCCCCCTCTCCAACAGGCTGTAAGTGAAGCTGCAGAATATAACGGACATCCTTATCGTTCACGGCGACACACGTGGACACGCATCTCTCTTTCACTAAACCCCACCCTGCCCACTCTTCAAAGATCTTCCAGAGAAAGTGTTGGGGATGACCTCATTTATTCCCGACTAGCCCTCCTTCTACTCCTCCTCCCCTTTCTTCCTCCCTCTCTCCAGCCTCCTAATGAGAACAAGATGACAACTTTGTACCAGACTCAGCTGGGGTGACACAGAAACTCTGAGAGGCAGAATGAGGAGGGTCTAAGACTTGACAGAAAGTGACGCACTGGGATTTGTGTTCTCCTTGTGTTCTCTTATTGTCAGTTGCGATTGATTGTGTGTTCACGTCGCACCCTCGTGTACAGTAAATTACATCCTTCAGTGTGTGTTTATATAAGTACAACAATGGTATCCAAAGCTCTGTTCCTTCTGCAGTGCACCAATGTTTTCACTGCTGAGCGTCATTTAAATGTGCACACAACAATATCTAATGTTTCTTTGATCACTTTCAAAGGCGGCTAACAAGCTCCTTTTTACGTCTTTCTAAATCATTGACGCTTGATGTTTGGGGTGAAATAAAGTTCTGAAATAGCACGTTTAGAGACCGTTTGAACTGTCGAGGTGTGTTTCTGCTGCTGTGAATCATCACGCTGGAACAGCCCTTCGTTTGTGCTCTGTAACACAGTGGCACCACTCACCCTGTTTATGAATGCAAGGCCTTATGGGAGTTTCCAGTGAGGCTCAAGGTGGCTCATGGGTACAAAAAAAAAAAAAAAAAAAAAAAGAAGGTCTTTAATGGTGTCCCTCGCTTTTGTTGGTTGCTATAACTGCAGCACTGCAAGAAAAGATTCAAACACAGATACATATACTCGATATATTAAAAGAGCATAAGGTAGATTGAGATGTTGACGGCGGAATAATATTGCTTTATTTTACAGGTTCCGGGATTTCAAAATAATAATAAAATAAAAATAAAAATAATTTCCAAGGCATTTCCCTAAAAGAACAGCGTTATTTGGTACCAATTAAAGAGGAAATGGAAAAATACACCTGTAATTAGGGTCAGTACAGTCTCAAATATTATATTGTCCAGGTTTTATATTACTAAACAGCAGTTCTATTAGTCACATACAAAGGTACAATGTACAGTAAGAAAATAAGTGAAATGAGGGTAAGCAGGGCAGACAATACTATTATTATGAATAATATCACACAGGGTGGGAAATATTGCAGTATTCAATATCATCAAATCTTGGCTCAAATCTAACAAAGACACACTTTTTTTTAATAAGAACCAGAAAAAGGTTCCATTAGTTACAGAAGCAGGTAGTGAAGATGCTGTAGTTAATTGAAAAATAGTTAATTTGTTGATTGTGTGCTTTCTTATGATTCATTTTTTTCATGCTGGAATAAAATAGAACATACACTTACTTAACATATACCCATAAATAAACCTAATGTCTCTGTGGTCAGTTCATCTTGTCTCGGCATGCTGTCGTTCAAAATACAACAAATGCCAATGTGAGACGTTAAACACAGCAGGCGACAATACACAGTCACGCACGCAGGCTAACTAAAGTTTTGACATCATCATCACCCCCCATGTTTCTCTGAGTGAGGGACAAAGACCTGGCTCTTCAGTCCCTCTCTTTTAAGACTCAGGCCGTGGATCATCTGAAGAGTTGACGCCTGTTATTTGATTGCACCTGTTGAAAGATTGGAACCTCCAGCTTGCCGTACCAGTCGGTATCATCTCGTATCAAGTGATGCTGTCCTGCACAGTTTGTTGGACAGCGACAAGAGCCTTTGTCCAACACTTTAATGTCTCAAAAATCTGCACAGGAAAGAAGGGCCCAGTTGCTGCGATGTGACACAAATCAAATCTGCTCTGCTGAGAAAATGTGACACGACTGATTTATTCGTTCAATCGAGTCATTTCTTTCTGTAATTATCATCAGACTGTCACATATCAGCTTCAAGGAAATGGTGGCACCTGTAAACAGTGTTACCCTGAATGATACACAAGGTGCTTTGTGGAGTGATTACTCACGCGCACACTTAAGCAGCCTCAGCACTTCACCTTGAGTGATTGTTACCTACACAAACCCTGAGTCATGATTACTCACTCGTGAGTGTGTAGGCATACGAGTGCATGCACACGATGCATGTAAAGTACGCTCGCACCCAGTGCGTTGTACGTCCTTGTGAGTTTGGTTTTGTGCGGTGGATCCTCGTGCACAGTTGCAGCTCATCGGCTGAGCCCACATCAACCCACAGGGCCCATAAACACGCAGGTTAGCGGTGAGGTAACCATCTCGGGCTGTCATCTCCTTCTGTGGTAAGAGAGCGAGGCAGGCTTTCCTCCCTCCCTCTGTCTCTGCTTCAGTCAGGGCTCAGCGACCAGAGAACCCACAACAGCCCGGAGCTCCACAGCACCTTACATGGACAATGAGAAATGAAGCCACGTTCCATTAACATTTCTTATTATCAGCTTAACCACTTAGTCGATGCTCATCTCAAGGGAGAGGAAGGCAGAAGTTTCATTTTAATCACTGGACTTAAATCTCACTCACCATCCATACAGTTGGCATCCGGCATGAAACACCTGGGACATTTATAAAATAGCAACTCATTTTAGCTTCCCATCTGTTCCGGCTACCTACCAGTGACACAAGCTCATTTACCACTGGCACCAGGAGCTTTCAGCACGACAACTAAATATGGACAGAGCCAAAATAACAAGAGGGACTTTCTGCGCTTCTGCTGGGTTACAGTTACAATTAAAGCTCATTGCACTCAGCAGACGTACTGGATGTTTGTGTGGTTGACATACTTCACTGGTGACTGGCACGTGGTTGTGTTTGCGTCTCCGGTAACGCAGATTTGACTGCTCGTGTAAGAAGTTCCTTGGTAATTTTCATCTTTTTTTTTCCCTTCACACTAAGATAATTATGCCTCTTGTGTTGCGAGGACAAGTTCATCTTCAGTGCCACTTGGGCGCGAGTCGTGATTCAAGAAGTTTCTGCATCAAAGAATGAGAAGAAAAGAAAACAGCTGCCGACAAAGAGGTTCCTATTGTCTGAAGGGGGAGGATCTGATTCAAGAGACTACAGATGCAGGAGAAGTGTGTGTCTGTGTGGGGGGTCGGGGGATGGAGGTGTGTGTGTGTGTGTGTGNTAACAATATAAGCAAGATAGGAAAATGCTGTTGGCACATGAGGAGAAATAGAAAATGAGACCAAAAACAAAGGGACATGTAAAACTGTGAATAGGAGCTAATAAGGGATTAGGCACAGGCACAAGGGTGGACTAGAGAGAAAGAGAGAGAAATTTCATGAATGGTGATCAAAGAGCCACATAAATATTGTAATGTAATATAACAGAGGCTTTAATAGATCCTCTCAAAATCCCAAATACAGGAGAGGCTAATGCCTAAATACACACACACACACACACACACACACTTAGTTGTTTCTTACTTGAAGAGAATGCACACACACACACACACACACACACACACACAGGTAAATTACCCAATTTAATATGGACATAATTGCAGATAATTTAAGAAAAGTGTGTGTGTGTGTGTGGGGGGGGGGGGGGGGGGTCCTGGATTTGTTTAGGATTCAGGCTTTTTATCTTAATCATGGTGAGAAAAATGTCAAGAGGAGACAAAGACAGTGGAGCTGATGTGATTACAAGCAGCTTGTAGCAGGTGTGTGTGTGTGTGTTTGTGTCATTGGTAACAAGATTAACCCCCCACCCCCTCTCCATCCATCACCTCATCCGTTGGTGCATCTTTGAATCTCTTCTCTCGCTGCATCCCTCCATCCACTATCTGTACTGGTTAGCCCTGCATGGTCACTGGGGGGTTGGAGCCAATCCCAGCTGACATCGGGCGACATACAGAGTCACCAGTTAACACAAACCTGCGTGTCTTTGGACTGTGGGAGGAAGCCGGAGAACCCGCAGAGAACCCACACAGATACAGCGAGAACGCGCAAACTCTAGGCTTCAGGCCTGGGGGTTCGAACCCAGAACGTTCTTGCTGTGAGGGGACGGCGCTGTCTGCCTCTCAGCGTGATAAAACAGGATTTCATCCAGGCCATGAAGCACTGGGCCGGTCCATGTTGGTTGGTGACAGGAGAATGATTTTCTCTCTTCACACAGACTGATGCATCAACGTTTGTAGTTTGCAGGTTGAAGATGGAGAAGAATTCCTACGAAGGGCTTCTACTGCCCTCTTGTGGTGGTATTGCATCAGTGCATCATGCCCTCACTTGTTTAATGCTGGTCTCTCTTGTAGGTCAGTTGTTCCCTTAAGTTCCAGCTCATTAGCATTAATTGGAGCAGCAAGAGTTTTTCTGTAGGAGAATGAAGGCTGTCGGCAGCCTGCAGAAACCTGCTGACTCTGGATGCTGCATTAGCTTTAATTGAAGATCCAAACTCTTGACAGTTTGACACAGTATTTGAATTATTAATTTAATTTCCCTCTTCAGCGATTCATTAGCGTGACAAATCGATTGCTGTTTCACGTTTTGTGTTTGTGGACTAAATCGGTCTCATGACACTGGCAACCCTTATTTTAATGCGTCTGAACCAGCCTGTTTTGAAAGCTCACTTTAAATTACAGAGACTGAACCGCAGGGACAACACAGGCTGAGACCACATGGACAAACGATACTGACCGCCTGCGCTCTCGGCCGATCTGTTTGACCCAGCGAGAGAGGTCGGTCAGTTTAGTACCTTTTTGTTGGTCGCGGTGCGGCGCTGGGGGTCGGGGTGATGACCAGCGGAGGTCGCACATGCGGTGAGATCTCAGTAGACAGGGCGTCTTCTCTGAACACTCACTGCGGGCGCCTACAGGGGAGGCAGCGCTGCTGATTCTGCACCACAGCGGACTTCCAGTAATAATCAACATAACAGCAGGAAAGCATTGCTTTTCAAAACAGTTGCAAAGCGCGTGGAGGAAATACGCGCGTGTCACTTTAAGTGCTGTTGAAGTTAATTATTTCAAATGGCAAAAAATGATTAATGTAGGAGAAGCTCTTCTGTCATCCATCATGGTGAATACAATGATGGATCATCAGTTCTCAATCTACTTACTGACACATGATTCATTAACGAGTGCTGCCAGGAACTGGGCTGATAATCTGCTCTGTGCCTGTCTGTGTTTGTCTACTCCTGTTTATTGAAGTTGAGTTGTAACATGTTGGTTTGTGCCAAAACCACTTCGAAAAACCTTTTTACCATTTTTTTTTTTTTTTTAAACTTTTGTTATGTTTTGGGTCTTAGCTGCATTAACAGAGATAGAAAGGGCAGTTTGGGAGAGAAAGAGGGGAACACATGAAGAAAAGGGCCACGGGTCAGACTCGAACCTGGGCTGCTGTGGGTTGGACTGAACCCTAATTGTACACTCTCTACCCCCAAACCTTGTCTTCTGAATAAACTCATTCTCTATGTGTAAATAATCAGAGGGTCGGTGGTTTGATCCCTGACTCCTCCAGTATCTGTGTCAAAGCGCCGTTGTGCAAGATACTGAACCCCCCAATTGCCTCTGTGTGTGTGTGTGTGTGTGTGTGTGTGTGTGTGTGTGTGTGTGTGTATGGTAGGGCATCAATTTACAACTATAAAATATTGGTTGTATAAATGCAGAATTTGAGTTTGACAGTTTCTAAATTTTAATGTCCTCCTTTTCTAAAAGGAGATCACTTTTAAGTTGTTGTTGTCTCCATTTATCCAAAAGTTGTTGTTTCCTGCTACAGGAAGTTTACAGTCAACAGTTTACAGAGGACAAAGGGGCTCACAGCTCATTGAAGTAATCCTCATCTGTTTGCTAATAACAAAAATAAACAGTTTATGGCCTTTTATTCTTCCTCTCTACGCATGCACACACTTGCAAGCGCGTACACACACACACACACACACACACACACACACACACACACACACCAAAATAGACACACACCACTTCCTGTTCCCACAGGCTGCTTCTGGGTTGGCTGAGTCACTGTGGCAAGAGTGTGTGTGTATGTGTGTGTCAAACCAGCTTGTCTGTTGGAGCCTGTCTCCCCCCCCCCCCATGCGACCAAACTGGGTGCTCTGTCTCTAAATGTGACATGTAGCGGCTGCTGTTCTCTTAAGTCCAAACTAGAAACTGGGCCATTCCCATGATATTAAACTGAGAATAGCTGCAGCAATCGGTGACTAACAAGGAGTTCAGCCACACAGTCGCCCCACAGAGCAGATCCAGAGTATTTCACTGGAGAATCACGAACCAGTGAGAGTAAAGAGGCGCACTTCATTCATCTGTGTTTAAAGAACAGTTATGATGATGCTTATCTCCCTCAAGTTAAATGTGATTAATAGATTTAAGGTCCATCCAATGTTCAGAGCTACAGATAAACTCCAGCGGTTGCCGTGGTAACCGTTTCTAGTGCAGAGCCTGACGGAACAAAATTCCCCTCAAGGTCCACTTAGTGACTTCTTCTTCACTGACACGTTTTAGATAAGGAAAAAAAAAAAAAACCCTGACATTTCAAAATAAAGCTTCGATGCAGCAGCAGCACAGTAACATCACTTTACAGTGACAGCTTCCAGAGCCTCACATAGACTTGTACTGAAGACGAAATAGAAAGAGAAGCTGTTTCACTTGATGATGGAAAGATGGAAATATATTTTTTTTTAAAACAGGACCATTTTACAAAGCAGTGATTGTGCCTTTGTTTTGACTTTATCTGTCTCCTGTGAAGAGCCCTCGACTGTATCACTCTAACATTAGACAGTACCTTCCTTTACCACCAGGGGTCAGTGTGGGTTCAGGTTTAAAAATTCTTATCAGCCTGCTGGTTGTAGTAGGAGGAGGAGGAGGAGGAGGAGGAAGAAGGGGGGGGCTGCTGGAGGAAGTTTGTCTTATGCTCTGAGGCCTTACATCATGCTCCCCTGGGTACTATGTGCTCCTGCTGGGGCTGTAGTTACTCTTAGCTAAGTGTTTGTGAGGGAGGACAGGAAAGAGGGTTATTTGTGTGTGTGTCTTTTTCCTTTGGGGGTATGTTCATATACTGTATGTGCACACAACAAACTCAATTACTGTGTGTGTGACAGGTCAGTAGGAGCTGAGTGTCATACAGTCTTTTCCTTACATTACTAAATGCCATGTGATTTTTTTTAAATTTTTTTTTTCCCCGTTGATACACGTTTATTGCTTTGGTTTTAACGTGCCATGAGGATGTAGAATTTCTGGTCAATTTCTTTTTTACCTGCGATTGGACAATAATAACCTCTGGTCAACGTCTCTGATGTTGCAGCCTCCGCGTTTACTCACCTACGGCATCATTTCCTCCCTCAAAGCCATCATGAATTTCAATTCCTACTGCAGGAAGTAGAAGGGAAGCAGGCAGGAAGTGAATGTTAAGGGGAATAAACAGGATGTTGTGATGGGATCGGCACTGCTTAGTTACTTCCCTCCGCCGTCTACGCTTTGATGGCCTGTGAAGTTGTCACAAATACACAAGTCACAGAATAAACAGTCCTTTATTTCGGAGTCACACAGGGTTCTCATCCAGCATTCATTATTAGCATTATTAATAGGTTATGTCATTACAACGGCTGTGTGAGGAATTTCTGTTCACTGTGTATATTTCGATATCGCCTACATCAACGGTTTCATGAAGCAGAAACTTGTCAAGAGCCGCGTGTGAGAACCTTCACGCAGATAAACATCCAGATGACTAAAACGGCACGCACACACTAGTGCCTCCAAGCTGCCATCTACCACCGGCAGAGCAGCATTAAACAAGGAGGAACCTAAACTCGCTGACCCCCTCAGGGAGAATCAGGATCCATTCACCCCACCACCCTGTCGTTTCGCACGTCTGCGCTCCGTCCTCCCATTGTTACCCTGAAGCTAACCCAAACACTGACCAGTGGGCCATTACCCCACAGGAGGTAGGTTATATGTTTGTGTGTTGTTGGGTTTTCAGCTGTTGATGCTGGCGTCTTCCAGGAGCAGGGATGAAACAGTCAGACAGCTAATCTTCTGTAGAGAGCTGTGGAATACGAGGAGAACTGCGAAATAGGAAATGTCCTCAAACTAAATCCTAAGTGACAATGAAGACAAAGGAAGCAACCCTGGGTCCTCAAGCGTTTTTGTGGTATGCTTAAAAGACCCAGGGTGGAGCACCTGAGAGCTCCACCCATTCTGTGTTGGTGAAGGAGGGCTGTTAAGTATTTTGGGGCCTGTAGTGCCAAGCTCTAAAAGTGAAAACTAAGATTTTAGCATTGATTCTCAAGTTGTGTCTGTCTCATGTTAAAATGGGTATAAAAACAGACGGTATCCCTCATGTACAACAAATCCCAAACTTCTCCATGAATCACCGTTTCATGTGTTTAAACACAAGAGCTTGTGCCCTGGACCTTTGTACATGAACAATGTTTATCTTGAATTTGTATCCTTTTATATTCCTTCATTGTCTGTGGCACAATAAGTCTTTGAATCCTTGAATCCCTTTTTCCTGATTTCACATCACCAAGTATCTGATCAAAGAATAATTAGCTTTGATGCTTCACTGGTTTTGATGCTCAATACTATGGACACATGTTCTTTTGTACTCTGTATTGCATGATTTGAAAAAAAAAAAAAAAAAAATCAACATTAAAATAATATATTGAGCAAAACTGCAAGGTTTCACGTTTCCAGCTTCTCAAACATGAGGTTTTTTTCAGTTTCTCTGTAAAAAAAAAACCACCTGAAGATGTCACTGTTCACATTTTGAACCATTGTGAACTGATTAACTCAAAAAGAATAGACACAATAATCGATCATTGTTGGTTGCGGCCGTGCCGCACCGGTGTTCGATTCCCAGCCATAACAATCATCTCTTCAGGGGTAGTGCAAGTGTCTAGTTAACAACACGAACTGAAAAACAAGGCGTTGCACGGTCACTTCAAGTCCAAAACATTGCGATTGAGCAGATCTTCTGGTGTCCTCGTTCATATGTTTGCTGCCGTCGACACAACCACAATTCACACAACAACCGGGTGGGCATCGCCGTGTCTGACTGGCAGGGTAAACGGGTAACGGCAACAGTATCTGTAGCTGCAGGATGCGACGGTGTGGCCTGATATCCTGACGTTCATCCTTTCACTCCCAGACGCTGGCACCTGCCATTATGGCTAATCAACAAGTGCCAAGCTGGCTCTGGACTCTGTGGAGAAGTATACGTGTGTGTGTGTGTTTGCGTGCACACGTGCACGTCTTCCTCTTCTTTTCAAGATCTCGGGAACTCTGTGTTAAATGAGCAGATTGTTGACTTGCGGCCAAACGTTCTTTACTTTATGCCCGTTTTATCACATCTAAACACAACCTCCGACTCCTCTCAGCGGCAGTTGACCCAAGTGGCAAGACATCCTGTTATCGTCTGATATATGAAGTGACTGAAGAGGGAGAGGATGTGAGGTGTGTCATTGTGAGTCTGTGTGAAAGGGTAGAAGCGCAACTGTTACATTTGTAGCGTGCCATTTCTGGCCTGTAAAGGACTTAGTCTGCTGTGGAAGGCACCCATTGGTTCCCATTCATTTTGTAATGATTTTGTATTGTAATAGTTTGAGGTGTGTAACCCAACTGTTATCGTCATATCACCATTATTCCGTCAGGCAGTTTCCGACTTTGCAAAACGATCCTGATTTAAATTACATATTTGCACAATAATTGATTTCTATGTATATACTGGAAATAAATGGAAACCCAACAGTGGGATAACCATGTCCTGATATCTGAACCTGTACAACATGCGTTCAATGCAATGTTCTTTGTATAAGGTCAAATCATAACAATTATCTCAAGCAAATTCACAAGGTAAAGCCAAGACCTTCCCATATAATAGAGAGAAACAGTTTCCACAATGAGCAGTCGACTGTGGATGGAAAACTCCATTCAAACAGAATAAAAACCTCCAATAGAACCAGAGTCAATGTTGAGATTTAATTGAATGTGTAATGTGAATAATTCAGAGTTAAACATTCGTTCAGTGATATTTTTCTGGCCACCTGTCGGCAGCGTAAGAAGCACAAGGTAAACTTTATGGTTTGATAGTTTCCTCTGTACACAGGGCAGCATCAGAGATAGATGTCTTGTCTGCTGTGAGCAGTGAAAACCAAGCAATGAGCTGAAAGGTGCATAGAGAGTTGTCTCATATTTCTCTTTGGTTCATCACATCAGGAGCATTTTTTTTTTTTTTTTTTTACACAATAGATTTCTTTTCTATATAAAAAACGCTGAATTGGTACAACTTCAAGGAGGTTAAACGTGTAAACACATTAGTGTGGCTCTGAAAGCAGCTTCCCTCCATGTTTGTACAGTTTGGTGAACCCTCAGGCTGTAGTTGTGGGGGTGCTTTTGCAATTAGATGAAAAAATTGTTTAGTATTTCTAAAAGTGCAAGAGGCTGCGGTTTTTCTTTTGGAGGGAAAAGATTTCCAGATGTCTTTGTTTTTGAAGAAAAAGATGGTGGTTCTCTGCATGTTTGGCCAACGAATCGGGTCAAGTATCACAGGAAATCTTTTGTAATTACAAACCCAGTGGTTTGATTATCCCGTGACTGAAGAGCCACAGTTCAGTCCCAGCAGTAGTTTGTCAGTCTGGATCTCTCTACACATGTGTCGGACGTTGAGCAAGACACTAACCCCCTGCCTGGTCAGCCACTGTTAACCTCGTCCCCCGACGCGCGCACAAACACAGATTTTAGGAAAGCTCGGTTGCCATAACAGAGACAAAGATGAAGATGATGCAAACACAGAAACATAGATACGCAGGAGCACAGTCTTTAACAAGGCTGGTTGTCATAACAGAGACACTGATAAGTCCGACGCTCGAGCATGATGCAAACAGACACGCAGCTCACGACCCTCTGCTGCTCTTCTGTGAGTGCGCCACCCGTGCCTGGGGCAGGGGCAGGGGCATGGGGGGGGCTCATTATCAAACGCACAGTCATGATCAGTCCGGGCTCCGAGACGTGGTCATTTCAACATTTCTATGGAGACTAATTATCATTTGTATGAAAGCCTGGGGGGGTGGGGGGTGGGTGTAAGAGATTGCAGTCTATAGCATCATGAAAATCAGACTCTGATGCATATTTATGAAAAACAGAGCAAGTTCACTCTCAGCCTGATTCGTCAATAATTTAAAAAAGCAGATTGTTAGTGAAACTCGGAGAGAAGTGTGTGTATGAAGGACTTCCTGGGAAGCTCATATCCAGATTGAGCTCTTCGGCGATCTGAAACCTCACATTTAGATGAGACTCTGTGAAATGGGAGAGGCAGTGTCCCCCTCGCGAACATGTTTTTGCTGCTTAACTCAGCCTCACTGCAGGCTGCTGTAGTGTAGAGTTAGCAGCAGAAATGGCCGCAGTGCCCCCAGGGTTTGGCGTAAATGAGATTTGCAGGGGGGATGATGGGGTCTGAGGCAGGACTGGAGATGGTCCTTTATGAAATAACCTCTTCAATCTCTGACAGAACAGCAGGGGGAGAGAGAGCAGACACGGGGGCAGACTCGCACATATGCCACTGATGCACTTGGATATAAAAAAAAAAAAGGTAGGTGTGTGGCTGCACGTGACAGAGGGGACTGGACTGTATTTGGCAAGTTAGATTAGATGCAGTGGGACACCTTCATGTATATGCAGACAGGCACACACATTCTGTTGCTTCACCTTTGATTAAACTTAACATCAGAAACACAAGAGAGTAGCTTCTTAGCTTGTGACACTAAATCCCAAGAGACGAGGAACATTAGGAGACATTTGCCAGGAAGGATTTTTTTTTTTTTTTTTTTTTTTAGTTCTTGTGTGTGTTAGAAGAATCAAAGACTACGCTCCACTCTGGACACACATCTGTGCACATCCGTCACAAAAAACACACACTCGGCTCTTGGACTTTGTGTTAACACTGAAACGGTTATTTGGTTATAGGTTTGTTGACAAAAAATTAATAATTGATTAATTTTAAAAAAAAAAAAATCAAAACATATGCTTGTTCCAGCTTCTCAAATGTGAGAACTGACGGGGAGGTCTGAACAATTAACTGAAATACTATCAAAATATCAACATGGCCAAATCGCAGGAGCTGCAGTTCTTTGATAAAAGTAAAATCATGAAGCGTTGTGGTGCTACAGAGACGCCCAGGCTTACAAATCATGTTCTGCACACGCCAGGGAACGGGCTTGTTCGGTACGGACCACAACACAAATCACATTTTTTATCATTATGTTTCTGAATGTGAAAAATGACCATTCCAACCATGATTGTGACTCGCACTGTGGTCATATGATTGGACTGCTGGTCGTCTTGAGCTCTGAGAGTGTGTGATGGATTATTTTCTCATTTTGTTTGGTCTTTTGTTGACTAGATCAGTGTTTCTCAAACTTTTTCAGCCCAAAGACGGAAACTCACGGACCACCCAACATACTGAACATTCCCAAACTCCTATAGGGCTGACTGCTTCAGCTGTATTGTGGAAAGTGTCACCACCATTTATTTGACGTTTCAAAGCCTATATTGGATACCTACTGGATATATATTACAGCTAATAGGCTGCTGATCACTGAAAAGTAAGGCTGGACTAGATAAATGGTGGGCAACACGGTGGGGCAGTGGTTAGCGCTGTTGCACAATCAGTGGCAACTTATATTGTATTGAAGTCTGTGGGAAAATGTCCCTACTTCTCGCTTGATTTATTAACTCAGTAAACGTTTATCAAATGAGTTTATGGTCTGAGTCTCAAGTTTTAAATCTTCTTCAATACAACAGGATGTTCGTTTTTTTTAAATGATGGTCCCATTTAGAGGAAAATAGACCCTAAAGCAGGGTATGTATTAGGGCATGGCTACTGTGTGATTGAGAGGCTGTACTAGGCTGTACAGCAACCCGTTGGAGAAAGAAGATACACAGAGCAGGTCAGACCCACCCCTCGCTCCCCCTCGGCTCCACCTTCTCCTCCAAATATGGTTTCATCTGGTTTCAAAAAACCAAGATGGCGACGGTCGAATTACAGACTGGAGGCTTCAAATTGGCAGCTCACAAACCAATGGGGCGATTGGTGGGTTGCCACTCGGCTGGAAATGGCTCCAGCTCCACCTACGATCCTATAAGGGAAGGTGCTATAGATAATTGATGGATGGATAATTGGCAGTAAAAAAAAGGATTATGCATTTTTTTTGGTGATTGATTGAATGATTAATAAAACATCTCAAGCTCCAACACTTAAATGCATATTTTAAAATCTATCAGTCAGATATTTGGCATTAGCTCTGCAGGACTGTGTCCTAGAAAATCTCAGTATGTTGGATTTTGTTACACAGGATCTGTTATCACCATCATCACCCCCCTTTTTTACCTTCAGGGTTTCAAACTGATGACCAGAAAATCTTCAAAACCCACGGCATACCTGCACTCACTGAAAACCTGCACTCCCCACCACAAAAAAGTAAAATAAATAAATATGCCGTGGCCCTTCAACAGCAGCACCACACATCACCACAACCCCAAATTACAAACAAAGAGCTCTTCTCCTGTCAGAGATCCCTTTGTGTGTTTGCACAGTACTGTTTCTGAAAGGAAAATCCACCATGAAGAGGCCGCGTTGGACCAGACACACAAACCACTGACCCTCTGAGAAACCTGACAGACTGAGAGTTGGGCGACTTGGCTCTTGAGATCGTCTTCCTCTGCGTTGTTTTTGCACTCGCCGTCAGAATTGGTTAGAACAGACTGCGGCAACTCCACATTTCCTCAGTTGGCTTTTTAAAAAATGTGTCGGTAATTGAGGTCACCAAAAAAAAAAAAAACAAAAACGCACACACACACAAAAAAAAATAAAGAATCAAATGTAGCTGGAGGCCTCGTGTTATTTTCTAAGGACCTGTTTTCATAACATGTGGATGGACTTGGGGGGGGGGGGGTCATACATTTTCACACACCTCTGTGGATATGGAGCGTTCCTCTGGGAGGTGAAATATGTTCTCAGATTCCCTGAAATATTCCTGCACGGTCGCACAACACTGTAAGAGAAGAAAGCACTACTTTTCCAACAAGACAAAATGCTTTTGTATTTCCGTCAGCGACATTTAACGTTAACAGCATCTATACTAATGGTTATCTGTGGGTGTGAGTGCATCACTGACAGCTAAGTGTATCCGTCGCAGCCAAAAAAGCTCTTTGTCTGCGTTGTCCTCTCAAAGCAGCAGCTTCACTTCCCCTTTTCAGAGACATGCGGTCCCGATCACTGCTGTTTTGACACCGATTGATTTCTTTTTCTCTTCGTGACAAGCTCAATGGACATTTTTAGCTGCCGCTTTTTTGACATTGCACCCCTTTTTTTGCTTTTGATTCTTTTCTTTCCGAGTTCAGGACTCGACCCAAAAACTGAGTCTCGGCATCCGTCCTCGTCTGCAGAGCCTCATTTGTGTCTCCCCCTCCCGTATGTCTTCCCTTCCCTTAACCGCCTCCCTCGCTCCTGCTCTGTCCCCCCCTCCCTCTTTCTTTTTCTTGTCACAGTAATTGGCTTAGAAAAAAAAAAAAAAACATGCAGACTTATTTAGCCCTCTCTGAAATCTCTCTTTGCTTGGCTCACGCAAGATTAATTGCCTAGAGAAGCAGCGCGGCACTTGTTGTCCGTTTGGTTGAATTAACATGAAAACAGAGCAGACACAGTGTCTTCTTTGAACCGGGACCATTGAGAGCTGCATCTGACTCCCTGTCCATCTCCCACTTCACTTTTCTCATCTTTAGGCCTTTCCTACCACCCATGCTTTGTCCATAATGAAAATTTTGCCTTTGATGCTGCACAACTGGGAAAACTGTTTTTTGACAAGACTGATCAAAACTGATCTGGACAAAATCTGTCTGGGTTCAACTAAAGAGAGGGATTTTTATGGGCCGATGAATATGATGCAATTATCTCATAACGGTTGTAATGGGAGGGGTTTTATGAGTCTTAACTCCGTCATGGGAACTTTAGTTTGGGAGCTTTTCAGAGAGTTAATATAAGACTCTGGGATGCAGAGTTGCATCTTAGCCCAAGCAAAGAGAGAGAAGGGATGTGACTGGGCATGTTCACAAATGAATGCATAAGATACAGCAATATAAACATACGCAACAAGCTCCACCGCGCACACACATACACACAAACTCTGACTCTCCGCGGACCATGTGTTTCAAGTCAGTCTGCGAAGTGTTCTGTTTCCATGCCCAGTCTGGGTGTACCTTCTGCTCTGGGGTCTGCGATGACTTGCACAGGCGAATCTGCCATGCTTGACTTGTGTGCTGAGGCTGTGAGAATAACAAGCAGATCAACAAACACATTCCCAGGATATCTAGACTCACAGAGCGAAAACTATGCAATAAGTATATATACATGTATAGATATGGACTTTAACATCACCCTGTTGTGATGCATTCGGAGCCTGAAAACAACCATCGTGAGAGGAAGTTCTTTCCATATCGTGTCCTGAGTTATTGTTCTACTTGTGGGATTGTCCATCAAAAGTTAAAATCCTCTTCTGGTCCTAGTTGCCTAGGGGACATGGTTTTGTTTCAAATAATTTAATTCTTCAGCAAAACCTTTTAAGAATGAGCTGCAGCACAGAGGCTACCGTAAAACGAGGATAAATACATAATGCATACATATCTGTCATACTTAAGGGATTCGGGAAACGGCTGAAATGAAGTCTCAGGGTGTTTTATTCGCCTTTCTTAGAACCTCAGGGTACTTCCCGAAACTAAGCAGCCTATTTCTCTCTTTCAGTGTACATTATTTATCAAACTAGAGCCGCCTGCTTGGGTCACTTAGCTCTACCAAGATCCAGAAGAAATCCTCAGTAATTTACGGAACATTTGTGGTAAAGAGATAAATTTCTTAGAGTTGTTCCGAGACTAGTGTCCGATAGCCTTCCAACGTGGCTTGAAATTCAGTATCTGGCATTGGCGAGTATGCAAGTCAATGTACCGTCCCTAACTTTCAAATTATCTTTATTGTTCCGTATCTGGATGAAACGGCAGGTTTCCCAGAAACCACTTCTTCTTTGCTTCTCTCAAACAGTAGCTTACACAGGAAATTTCACTACGCAGCGACTGACAACTGCTGTTTCGCAGCGGCAAAGACAACCGATTCCCTGCGAACATTAAGCATAACATTAAGCATTAGAAATGCCTAATGTGAAAAATGTCAGCAATGTGACAACATGTTATACTGGAACGTCCCACAAGTGCAAAGACAGCATGTTCAATGCAAAGGTATCGGATTAGTACTCAGTATTGTCTCTAGAATTTGATGTTGTTTTTACTTATGGGAAAGCAGTATTGATAAAACCATAACCTTAATGGCTAAAGTCACCAGACAGGGATACTTTTTCTTTTTTTTTTTTTGGCTTTTCAACGTATTTTGGTATCGAGACCATGGTGTAAATGCAGAAGTAGGAAATCATTCCCCCTGTTGGTAATGTTTGCAACTCATTTTTAGTCTCAACGTATTTAACTTTCATCAGGTTGGAATCGTTTTACCTAATGATGGTCAACTAACTGAAAGATCTCAAATTCTTTGTACACTGTACAGATTGAGATTGAATCGATAAGTAAAATCACTGAACAGATAATGTGAAGGTTAAGATACAATCAGAAGATGGATTTTTCAGAGGAAGCACAAAGAAAAATATGTGGAGAGCTGTCAGCTCTGCTCTTCCTAACAAAGAAGAAAAGAAGGAGGCTTCAGTGGCCACCTCCTGTGGAGATAAAAGCTGGACAACAGAGTAAATTCATAAGGGCGACTTCTACAATGGCTGCCTTTGTTTGTAGCTTTTCTTCAGGATGGATGGAGCATGAATGTAAGAGTGAGAGACTTCCACTGTGGCTCCCATTATTATTTTTTTTATTTTATTTTTTTGTTTTTTCCCGCAGACATTTTTCTGTCAACCGTGCACCATCTTTTCAACAGAGATCACAGTCAGACAAGACAGGATCACATGCTCCGCTCTAATCCCTTCTCCATCCCTAATGCAACAGAAACGTGTCACTGCAGAGCTGTGACAGGCATCCTTTTGTTCACACAGCAAATTAGCCAGTTTGCTCGCTCTTCCCCTCACGGTTTCGCCTCCGACAATGGCCATTGTGTAAGGTATCGTTGTCACATTTCTGCTGTCTGCGCGAGAGTAAAAGTGCTTATTTCAACAACAAGCCCGGCTTAGCCAGCCCCACTCTTCTATTCCCCCTGCGCTCTGCAAAGTATCGATGTCTCTTGAGATGAGCATTGCTTTGCAGATGGTGAGATAACGTACTTCAGTTTCCTTAAATGATAGGGGAAGTATAGGATCTCGGAAAAAGAAAATGTAGAATTAAGTGGACCATCTGTCGTTTGGGCATGTTGAAGTTATGCGTTTTCAATAGGATGGCTTGTAAATGGACATTTAGGCTCATGGAAACTGTCTTTCCTTGACTTAGCCGAAATGTGGGACTTTTTATGCCTTTGGTCAAATCAAATGAAATCAAACCCACAAACTACAGCAGAGAAAAGGGTATTTCTCTGCCTAATACTCTGTCAGACCTTGTATTAAGCTCAGACATTTCAGACATGAGAAATGAAACGAAACAAAGCAATTATTAAGATGAATGTTTCATGCTTTTACGTGCAAATGAAAAAAGATGCAAATCACGACAGAGGAGTATTTGTCTCCCACTGCTTGTTCTTAGGAAATGTGTTTATCGTTTGGTGATTGAATATTATGTATTGCATAATTGCGTTTGAAGCCTGAGAGGAAGATTTGTTGGCCAGCAGAAGCCAGTGTGGTGCCGAACACCCCGGAGCTCTCAATCAGTGGACTGTTTCAAGGCCTCGCAGAGAAGTGAGCCCCCGAACAGACCAGAAGATACGATTAAACAGCTTAAAGATGCTCTGAGCTCAGTGCAGAGGAAGTAGTGCATCGTCACCTTGTGCTATCATGGTGACTTGGTTCTAACGCAAAGGTTTCTACCATCTTTGGAACAACCTTTAGTACAGTAAAGTTTTGAACCAACGGCTGTTTCACCTGCAGCGTTGTTGGGAAACCTTAAAAGAGACCACGATTGTATCTGTGCTTTAAATACGAAGCTACAGCCAGGAGATGATTAGCTTAGTTTATCTTAGCATAAAAAAAAAAGGATGTTATGCTCAATTGGTTTTATCTGCTTAACAGCTTTAATGTAAAGATGACACGTTTCGATTTCATGGGGGTTTATGTGCAGGACTATTTCTTGGACAGGATGTGTCATTTTCTGGAGTCTCTGCTGGTTTGTGGGGAATTTTTATGACATTTAAACTAACTTGTTTCATTTCTCTTCCCTCTTCACGGTCTGTTTGTTGCTCCTGTCCTCCCTTGAACCTGGTCTCTACTTTCATCCATGAAGGTAAGTCTTATTCCATCCCTCAGACTTCTGTTTTAACTCAGCTGTCAATCTTCTGGAACTGTTCACCAGAGCCCAATGAAAACCTGCTTCATATGCAGACCAGATTTTACTCTGCATTTTACCAGTCCCCCCCCCCCCCCCCCCGGGATTCAGTCGGCTGAAAACTTCCATCAGAGCTGGAAAGTAAAATTTCTTGATGGCTCAGAGTTAGACATCTTAATACGCTTCTCTGCAGCCTGATATTCATGATGGTTCAGAGCAGGGAGGTATATCCTTGGCCTTAAAGGAATTTTCTCCTGTGAATATCACACAGAGCAACAGCCAAGTCATGGCCACACACTTTATTAAAAAGTAATGCGTTTATGTAGCAGGGTAGTAAAACAAAGACAACAGAGATAGAAATCTGCTTTACAAGAGTCAAAGTTTCACTCTTTAAAAACGGATGGATTGGTAAATCAATTGATACATGGGGTGCATGAACAGTGACTGAGACCACACACTATACTACAGCGTTATCCTCCAACAGAGGTTACTGCATGAATCCATGTCTGTCACCAGAAGACTGCTGTTCACTGCTACTAACGTCAGTATATGTGATAGCGCATGCAAAGCAGTGACAAATAGAGGCCTTTAAGCTCAATCACAAAGTTATTTAATATCATTTTTGCTGGTGGAAGCTCTAAAGTATGCCCTCCATGTGAACGAAAACAAGGTCGAAAATACAACTTTACAGTATCAAAAAAAAAAAAAAGTTGTTTCCAGGTGTGTTTGAAAATGTTGTGTGTTTCAGGGTTCAGACCAAATCCAGTCAACCCCACTATATCAAGAACAGGACTTTATATGAAGCTTAGCATATATGCATCAAGATTTCAGGGCTACAAATGTCAACAAAATAAGGAAACCAGGCATTTGAACAAAAAATAATAAATAACGTTACAGCACAGCATAATTCAAAACAATGTACTGTATTTTATGTTAACTTTGACTGTTTTGTTGCTGAAACTGTGAAAACAGTTTCAGATGAATGATGAAAGTCAAATAAAATCCAGAGAATCTGGTTCTGAGCCGCATACATGCAAATGTTAACCGCTGTCATGTGTTGCTGGATGTTTTTCTAACACTAGATCACAGATGTGATCCGAGGGAAATAGCAAATCATCAGTTTCAAGCGCACAAGGTCAAACTGTACCAGATCAACACACTCGCACACAGAAAAGTGAGACAAACACAGACTGCAGCCTCTTCTCTTCCCACCTCCAGTCTGAGAGGTGTCTGACTGGCCTAATCCCAGCCCAGGTCGGCTCAGGAGTCTCCAGGGTGCAGAGGGGGGGTGGGTCTGCCGAAGCTCTCTGTCTTATTGATTTGTGTCATTCTGTCCCAGCGGCGACTTTGATGTGACAGTTTCATTTGAGCTCTGCTTATGGAGCCTTTAATTAGATTTCAGTGCTGGGGCTCTTCTCCTGGGGACGGAGGTGGTGAAAAGGAAAGAGATTTGATGATGGGTTTTGGGACGTGTGTGTGTGTGTGAGTGAATTTAGGTACTTTTTCAGGTTAACTTCTGCATTGGTGTGTTTGTAGCTTAGGACTCATGAATTGCAGAGTTAATGTGCATGTGTGTGTGTGTTTGCACTTAACAGAGTGAGTGTGGGTGTGTGAGATAGACTCAGATGGGGGTGGGGGCCGACCTTGCCTCCTCTGCTTCAGCCTGGATTAAAGCCTAAACTTGCAGCTCTAATACAGCCACCTCTCAAATCCACCGGCTCTTACCTCTGACTTAGCAGAACCACTTTTAATCGCAAGTACATTATCTGGGGTAATAAGAAAGTCCCTCTCTGCAGTCACTGCAGTCCAGGATATTATCTCTGCAAACTTCAGGTCTTCATTTATCAACAGTGATCTTAAAGCCAGTTAGCATGGTCCAGGATTATTTTACCCCAATGACAGACACTGAGGTAGCAGTGGAAGTCGAAAAGTGACTTTAATGTTCCATGATAAACATAAAGGGATTGAAAATATAAATAACATTCTCATGTCTTGAGAATTCAAGATATAAGAATAATGTTGTTAGATATAAGAATGATTAATTTGTTAACCGATTCATTGAGTTTATTTATGATTTAACTATATTTTTAAGTCATTCTTCAAGCAAAAAAATTGTGAAAAAATCGAAATGTTCTCTTGTTCTTCTTCCATTTTCATTGTTGATATTAGAAAGTGCTTCAAACCCATTGAAAATTAGGTTTAGGCTATGGGTAAAAGGCGCCTTTGCATGTTTCATGTGCGATCCAATGTTCACACAGGTAAGTGAACCCATGGTCGTAGGAAGGGCCTCATTGAGGGCGCTATTGAGCCATTTTGCCAATATCTATGTGCAAGACCAATAAATAATGAAAATTTTCTTACGCATGTGCAGAGATTCATGATTTTTTTGAGCACGAGGACGCTGCAGAAAAGGCTTTTTTTTTTTTTTTACAGAGCGGAAGAAAATTAATAATAAACTACAGTTTCCATAGGGTCCTCACACCCTCGGTGCTCGGGCCCTAATAATGAACTCTTTGCTGTTAAAACCAATCAACTGTGATCACCACCTTGGAGACACTTGGGTTGTCAGAGCCTTTTAGTCCTCTGTATTTCTGTAGTGAGACTCAAAGCAAACCTCTCTTGCCGGACCCACTTGGGGAAGGTGGTGGTGGGGTTGAGGTCTCAAACGGGTGTTAATCCCAGCAGAGTTTATCCCCTCCTATTTTACCAAAAAACGTTTCCTAATCCAAATAAGAAGCTGGCGTAATGAAACCATATGAGATGTAATTACTATCAAATGGTGTCAAGTTTTTCTGAAAGCATCAGCACAACTATAATTTCTCATTAAGCGGCCGTCACTCCTGAGGTGCTCCCTTGGCCCTCAATTACAGCGAGGCTTATGAGACCTCCGCCTGGCTGGAGAATGGCAGCGTATGTGGGTCAGTCTCACATCTCACGGTTTCAAATCCTCGGCCAGACACGTGCACATAAACTCTCAGATGCCGACTAATGGCACAGGCATGTAGTTTGACGGTGTCTTTAAATCCTTCATATCACAAAGTATTCCTGCAGACTTTGCACAGGCAGAGTGAGGCGTTAATGCCTAGTATTAGTGGTTACGTACCCGCTGGGGGGTGCTCTTATATGAATCTGGGCTTTATGTATGGCGGAGCGCGGCCCGCACACACAGCTCGGTGATTAAAGTTGTTCTGCAAATATTCTTTAATGAAGTCTTCAGAGAAACAATGATGTTGGTGTGGTTTAAAAACCGTCCACCCCAGAGTGCTTGCAGACTGTTGAAAAGCATCCAGCGCTGCTGCGTGCTGGGTATTGTGGTGTATTTTTATTATTCTTCTGGAAACCCAAAATCCTCCAATATATATTATCCATAGCTGAGTGCAAGCACCTTTGCTCCAGGGACTGACAAAACATGTTCAGGCTAAAGTAGCAGGAGTGGAGGTAGGTTGAGAGAAAGTGGGAGAACTACATCCTGTCATAACAGAACAGCTGGAATTCCTTCAGGATCTCAAACTGGTGAGATACAGAACTTAAAGTGGAAAAGTTTCTGTTTCTAATTAATTTACTTTGTTTGAGTGGATTTGATTTGTCTCAGAGCAGGAGGCTCTAGACTTTGTTGGTCCGATTACTTATTTTTCAATAATCGGGGCAAATGCAGTTTAACTTAACAGAGAATGACAGACTTTGATGACAGAAGTTGAAACTTGTTTGTGTGTATCAGCAAACGAGAGACTGAAAACCTGCCTTCTGGTCGTTTTGGTTCCAATTGACTGGCCTCGGGTGTAACAGGTAAAAGAAGAGACAATAAGGAAAAGTCTGAAAAACCAAATAATTACATATGATAATTTCAAACATTAAGACCTGTTATTGAGACATACAGATGTGGGGTTTCTGAGGCCAATACTGATATTTATTTGTGTCCACATACACTGACTATATATTTGTGAATAACCCACAATATGACCCTCTGTACTTACATCATGCTCAGGACCGGGGGGTTTTTCTATAGATTCAAATCAACCTGCATCTGCAGTTTAATAACCGACAGTATCCATGTTGAAGCAGCTTCGCCATGAGTTTTTGTTCTTCTTCTTGATGATGAATACAGACAGAATGTCTGTATTCATCATTCATCAGCCCCCCCCACACACACACACTTACCACCTTCTTTAATTCAGCTGATTTATTGCGAGGAAAAAATAAAAAATAAAAGCAGCAGCTTCCTTTGGGCTGACGATCGTTTCATTGTGCAACAGAAACTGCCCCCATGCATGAGGCATCTTGAGCCTTGCCAGCTGTGTTGCCACACACACACACACACACACACAAGAGTTGAACTCGCGCTATGCTCACCCC
>CM076662.1:20247522-20370965 GCA_038496675.1 Rachycentron canadum | reverse complement strand
TGTGTATAAGAGACAGCCCCCCCCCCCAGTACAACTTGTGCGGGCCAAGGGAGTGACAAAATAATTCCCGGCAAAGAAAGAGAGGGAGGTTGTCCAGTTCGCTATGTTCTGAGCAACTTGGAAGAAACGACTCACTTTAACGCACCGTCGGCTTTTTTCCACTCTGCTGAGTCTTTCTCACCCACGATTGGTCTCACTCTTCTTTCACCCACTTCCCCTTGATTCTTCTGCAACATCATCATCTCCTTGCTTTTTTTTTCCCTGTCCTTTTTTTTTTTTTTTTTTTTTTTTTTCAATCCCAGTTTTGGCCTTCTACCTTCATTCAAACTTACACTTACACGCGTTCATCTACTCCACCTTCTTTCCTTTCCTTCCTCCTCTTTCCATCCATCACTCTCCCCCTTCATTCCTTTCCCATTTCTCCTCCCTTTCATGACATGTCAAGCCCATTTTAGCACAGTCATGCATCCAGTAAATGTTCTGTTTGTTTCCTCGCTTATGTCATGAGAGGTTAGATAAAAAACTTGTTTGTTTTCCTTAAACAAGACGCAGCAGAAAAGACCTGCAGCTTTAACTATAGTACAGCACATTACAGGGTTATACCAAGGATATTATGTAGTATCATGTTTGGTTAACACTGGTACAGTGTGTGCTCTGCTGTGGGTCAGAGGAAGGACTGCCGTGTAACGATGATTTGTGAGCGTGATAGTGAGTGACTGAATGAATGAATGAATGACGGTTTTTAAGAATCAAAGTTACATAATGTGAACCAGTTTTGTTTTTCTTTCTCAGGCTTTCTTTACAACACCGGGGAAAAAAAAAGGGGAAGGTCTTTAAATCTCGGAAACTGATTTTTAAACCAGTTGGCCAAAAAAGAAAAGGAAAACATCCCATGCACATTGATACCAGAAGGGCTGAAACTATTATTTTTGCAGCGAAAGAGGAAAAATTAGCCCTAAGATGTTATTTCAGATAAAGAAATGTCTAGTTTATTTATAAAAGTAGAACACAATGAAAACAAAACATGCTGCAGATAATGGATCAACCCTGATCCAATCTACATTAAAAAGCCCTCAATGTTAATTTGATCCAGATTAAAGGGCCTATTTGTTTCCAGTTTTAAAGGTCCAACTCTTGTAACAACAACTAGGTCTCTCTTCTGATTGTCTTGTTTTCCAAATGATCAAATAAACATATGGTTTTCCGGGTAAATACACAAGTTTGGATGGTGGGTCCAGGTGGATAGGGCTTGGGGGCGTGGCTGAGATCTGTGACTGTTGCTTTATGACATCATAAAGTTACAGAAGGCCTGGCAGATGGTTTTAAGGCTCGGTTTTTGAATACTGAGCATTTCTCTGTTAATATTGTGGAAATATCAAAGTGTTACTTTATAATCAAAAAGACATGGAAACCCCAATTTATACAATATGGAAAAAGTTGGGTTATATAAATGTAACCATAAAGCTTTCCTTAGAATTTCTGTTAAGGCTCACAAATCTACTGCATATAAAACAAAGAGAAAACCTCAGTAATCTAAGTTGTAATTGTTTTGTTCTAGTGAAAAGTGAAAATTTGTTTTTAGACCCTGGTTTTCGATAGATCCCCGGCTTTAACCAAAGCCGGCTTTTCTCATCTTAGCGCGAGTTCAAGGCGAGAGCTGCCGCTTCCTTCCAGAAGCTATTAAGCCCTTATGTTCATACACTGGTTGTCCCACTTAATTAAACATATACAGTCATATACAGCCACAGCACACACACCCACACAGTTACATTTACTGAGGCAGTGTTGCCTGGCAAGCGTTGATTAGTCCCATGGAAAACAGGTAATTGAAGCTAAATGACTAAATATAGTCCTAAGTGTGATTAGCACTGATAGCATGTGATGTATGGTGCTCATTAGTGTGATAGCTAACAACCTCCTCACCCCTTACCTCCCCCCTTCCTGCTCACCTACACATGCAGATGTGTTTTGGTATTTAAAGGAACACTCTGCTCTTTTTCAACCTCCTTTGACAGTAGGAGTGACAATCACTATATCAGCTTCTTTCCCTTTCACATCACCCAGCTTTCACGGGGATATCTTTCGACTGGTCTTAGCTTAGCTCCTAGTTTAATTAGTCTAACGTGAGTGGTGCAAAAATAAGCCGAGAAACGGCGAGGCCAAGCTAACCCAAAGGTAGGAGCTGAGGTTTCCACGGTAACGCCTATTGACCACAGCCAATCAGTGACACTGGCCGACAGCTCCCTGCAAATAAAGCTGCACACAGCAACTTAAAGTTCGGTGTTTTTTTATTTTTAGTTTGAAAAGAGAATGCAAAAAACGCAAAGATCTAAAGATATGATATATGAATAACACTTGGTCATTGACCGCTTTGCGAGTGGAAGGAGATGTTCAGGTCGTACGTTTAGCTTTATCTTAGTTAAGATTTTGGACAGATTAAAATTAACTTTGTATCACTATCAGCATTCAGAGCCAGTTTCAGTGCTATACTAAAAACAGGCTATAGATGAGACTAAAACATGGCTGACATGGCAGCTCTTTATTAGATCCAATGGTAATGGCCTCATTTGACTGCTCACAACTGAAGAGTAGTGGTTGTGATGCTAATAACTATCAAGAGGAAAACATTTATTGGCCGATATTGGGTTTATCGAAGTGAATTTCAAAACTTAAATGACTGATCTGTTAGTAACGTTTACTTCTGTAGAATTAGCATGAGGTCGAGCACTGATGAGGTCACGTGACTCATTTGAACTTTAGCGAATCGTGTAAAAACACAAATAACCGGAAAAGCAACAATATTTTTGAATATTGAATAAGAAATGAATGGTTTGTCAAAAAAGTTTGGTCTTTTAGTTTGGTTAAAGTTCTTGGTGAAAGCTGGTTTGATGGATGTTTTGTCCAAAATACCCACAGTAACTCGAGTGCTTGTATTTTCAGTTTGGGCAGCCTCCTTGGGAAATGAACCTGTACCAGTGGCAATGGTAGTACCTTGCTCTACCTTTCAAGCCACAGCACAATCTCCTCTTACAGAGGTTTCACAAATGGGTTCACAGTGCAATATCGGGTGTTTAGCCATCGGAAATGGTCTCTCTCAGTATATGTGTGGTTGTGTGCGTGTGTGTGTGTCTCTCTGGTGGAATCGTTGCAGTCTCTTTTTTTTTTTTTTGTGCTGTACCCACATCTATCAGCCTTCTGCAGCTTGGATTAAACCCACTTTTCACCCACCTGAAAGACTGTCAGCACTCTTCAGCTGTGTTTTTGAAAGCTCCAGTATCGCGAATCCATCATCAGTTTAGCCGTCGCAGCTAAGTGAACGAGCAGGTGGGGCCTAGTCGAGAACAAGGCTTTTCAAATATGACAATGAAAGGTGAGGTGAAAAAACAGAAAAATGCAAAATGTGAAACAAAACGCCGCAGCAGGAGCCACTCTAGTCATCTTTCCTGATTCTTATCCTGCGTTAGTGTTGGACACAAGTCTTTTTACAGTTAAGATAAATTTACAGTTTGAACAGCAATTAAATGTTTTTGTGTCTGAAACATCTGAGCAGATTATTCTCTGAAGAAAATGTGTCTTAATTAGCAACTGAATACATTTATGGTCTCGATGAAAACATCATGATTGTACCTGTTAAGTGATTTTAATATGGTAAAATCTTATGATAAAACTTTTTACCTTTTTCCTTATTTTTGTTAATTACAGGAATAATTAGATAAAACTGCTTATGTCTGGATACTAATCATGAAACAAAAGCCTGCATTTGATTAGCTTAGCATAAAGACAGGGAAAACGGCTAGCTTGGCTCTTTCCAAAGGTAAGGAAAGGTAAAAATCCCACCTTCCAGCACCTTTAAAGCCACATCAACAGATGTTGGTAGACAGTTGCCTGGTGCTGTGTCTAAAATCAGACACTATAGTTAGTACACTCACATGTAGTACATTGTGAACACGGTACACTCGTTGACACAGTGTGTCGGCTTTGAGATAGTGTCGTCGTGTGCTGCTGTTGTGCATTCACCGAGAGTGGAGACTGCAATGTGACTGTGGTTTTCACCCACCTGACAGCTGCTTTGTTCACTTCACCTAAATTGAATGTTTTCACCTTCTTGTACGTGCCCCTTGAGTTGTGCAATTTGGAAATTGAGCCATCATCTGCGCCTATTCTCGTCCTCTTTCCCCTGTCGCTATTTTTACTTCGGTGGCCCCTTCTTTCTGCTACTTGGCCAAGATGGTGAGCTTTGATTGCCCATTGTTTTGCACTCAATTTTTTGACCATTTTAAATGCACCATCTGGATTCTTGCAGTGAAGTACATGTTGCCATCCTTGTCAATGTGCACACACTTGTGCACACTCTAAATAGCAAGTGAGGATGGAAGTATGTTTTCATCCTACCTACCAGTCTTTATGCTAAGCTAAGCTAATTGGTCACTGGCTCTAGATTCATGTTTGGTGTAGCGACATGAGAATGGTATAGATTTCCTCATGTAACCTCCTTCAAGCTCTTTCTCTATGTTGATTTTATTTTGTTTTATTTTATTTAACTAACTCTATGATGAAAAATCTAAAAAAAAAAAAAATATGAATCCCCTTTTAATAAAAAAAATACAACTATGCAGTTTTAAAAAGAAACAGTTTTTGCATCAGTCATTTCTTTTGAACTCGACGTAGCTCTGAAGTGTTTGTCTCAGGCAAAGTTCTGAGGAATTCCAACAATAAAAGTTCAAGTTGAAGTGGTGTAACAAGAGCGACCTCTTTCAGGGAATAACATTCACAACTTGGCACTCCTCTCATTTAGGAGAATTAATCACCTTCAGTGCCACAGACTCCCCCTCTCCATCTCCCTCTGATTACCGTTTTCATTTTGTCAGTTTGGCCTCAGCTCGACGGCCCTGTGCTTTCTCCACATATGTTTTCTATTGTCTGGATTAAGGTGAAATGGATAGCAGGTCATTATGCTGAGTGGAACTGCTCAGCGCCGCTGAGGATCGTCTTCAGCTCCATTAAAATCTAGTCATAAATCTGTCTGCTTGGACGCGAAATGTTGTGCGTTTTGTGACACTTTGTGTTTTTGAGTAAATGAATGAAAAAGATGTGTTTGGGCGTTTGGATAGCATGTGTCGGGAAACTGAGCTCCCACCGGGCAATGTCACCTCTCATTCGTCTTCCTCTGCGAGCCTGTGCCTTTGTCTGAACTCAATGAGGTCAATGTCACTGTGTGTTCTGACTTTTGCTAAGTCTCTCAACAGTCCCTGTGGGAGTTTGGGGTTGCGCGACTCGTCTACCAGCCTCAGCTAATCTTAGCCACATCTGTCACACATCCAAAACCGACGCCCCTTTGGCTCCTGCTGCTCAGAATAACACTTTTCCATTAAAGCTCTTGGAATGGTTGTTACTAAACACCTATTTCAGTGCAGAAGGGAGTCAAAGAAAATTAGTCAGAGAAACTTAGTTGGACATCTTGAACTTTATTCAGGCTTCTTACGCATTGGACACACAAGACGAGTGCAGTAATTTGTGTCGTTAAATTAGATGCACCTTTTGTCATCATTTTGACCAATGTTATACGATATGTGGATCGTGTTGAATGTTTATGGTGGATAATAACATCCCACAATCTGCTTTTAAAGCTTTGTGTCTTCATTTTGGCTGTCAAAATGGTCTTAAATAAAACTCCCAGAAACATAAAAAAGGTCCGAGAAGTCTTACATTTTTGTCTTTCTGTAACTTGCAGATACGAGTGTGTGAGTGGATTAGAGTGATATGTGGTGACTGCGAGGGAACAAAGTGACAAAACAACTTCAGAGTGCTATAGCAAGAACTGCACTGCGCGCACTGTTCTTAGATTTCATTGTGTTGTCAGACTGTAGAAATGGGACAGGATAAGCCTAAATGCGCGAGTCAGTGTGATAGATGCAGAGTGAAGCTTTAGAGAAAACTGGACTCAGATGCCAGTTGTGGTTCTGTCTGAATTTAAAGCTTTTCACAGAAATGGTTTTGTAGGGGCTGAATCGCCGCACTGCCGTAGCTCCCAGGCATTTGTCCTGCATTTAATCCACGCATACATCGTACATGACTCCGCATTCAACCTTCCAGTTCAATCCCAGAAGGTGTTACATGGGTTTGAGGTCAGGCCAGTTCATCCATAACAAACTGGGAAAGCCTTCACTTTTTGAACCTGGCTTTGTCTTGTTAAAACATCAAGTGGCCCTTTAACAAAGCGGTGCTACACTTTATTGTCTAAAATGTCAGTGTGTGCCATAGATTTTCCTTGACTGGAACCATAGCTATGAAAATACTGACGAAAAACCTGCCATGTATATGTTGAAATATCCGGTATGTCCTAACTCCCCCTTCAACACCTTAAATTTGTGAGTCAATAAAAGCGACTGATTGTGATAAAGTATGTGAGCCAGAGGTGCTGTTAGTTGTTCCAGTGTCTTATTGTACAACTTGACTGTTACAGATATCCACCAACTGCTATTTGTGGAGAATTTATGATGAAAACTTCCATGTAAACTCACAGGTAACAAATCAACCTGGCCGTATGAAAGACTTTGACGAATAGGTGTTTTTTTTCGTCTGTTCGTTTCTCATTGAAGGGAAAACCATGAAACTGTAACTCTGGCCACAGCTTTCAAAGCCTCCACCTTCTTTTTTGACAGTATATACAACCAATTTCCTGCTCTACCCATTGAACCCATCAAGAGTCGCGTTCCTCCGATCCTCCGGAGCCTGAACTCGAGGTGCAAATCTCAAGGGCAGGATTTCCCGAAAAACAAGACAAATAATTATCCCGGAAGAACAAAATTGTGGTTCACTTTTTACAGATGTGAGAACATAGGTGTCTGGCCCCCGTGTGCTGCCAGAACAGCTTCAATGCTCTTTGGTGTTGATTCTGCAGGTCTCTTGGCTCTAATGGAGGGATGAACACTATTCCTCCGCTACATATTCCCTCACTTGGTGATTTAAACATTGGTCCAAACTCTCCCATAGGTGTTAATTTGTGTTTAGATCTTTGTGATTGTGCCATAACCTATGACTCGCATCAGGCCGTTCAGTGACCCCTGTTTTTCTGGTTCTCCACTCATCTGTTGATCTTTCACATTCTTAAAGCAAAGATAATCTTGCCTATACAAGTGTCATCGCAATGTGATATAAACATATTTTTAAAAAGACCTTTTTCTGGTCTCCAAGTGTTTTTTTTTTTTTTTTTTTTCCTTTTTTTTTCTCAATGCTAGACGTTTTGAAACCGAACTCCTCAGATAAACAGTGTGGTATGCTGACCCGGGAGGAACATTGGTCACTGCCTGTCTGCACTCTGTGGTTTTTGGCCGCGGCCGACTGATGCTGAGGGTTTTGATGGCTGTCGCTTTTAGGGAAAAGGCCCGATGCAACTTTGCACTTTCTCCACAGTTCCTGAAGCATTTAACCGAGGAAAATGCTCCAGGCTGCAGTTTCTTGACCTACGGAGGGGTGAGTTGGGACAACATGTTTTGGATTACACAGCTGTGTAGGCGAAAGTGAAGTGGTTACTTCCCGCCTTCCGCTGACAGCCTCGCATGGTCCATGGTTTAGTCTATGCCAGGTCTGCAGGATCTGGATTTCGAGAATCGGGGTCAGTTTTGCCAGTGAAGTATAATTCGAGAAAGGGAAATTCTGTTAGTGATGGTGGTGCATTTGGGATACATTTGTGCATTTTATTTTCCAGGTGAGGCATTGAGGGCCTGCGACCATTATAATTAAGTGCCATTGATTGTGACAACACCAGAGTCAACTATGGAAATAAGTCCAGTACTGTACTTTAGAAATGTATAGACTGTATTCACAACCAACTAAATGGAAACGCGTTAAAAAACCAGGGTGGGATATATGGGACTAGATGGTCTAATAACAGACTGTAAAGATCTGGTATTTTAAGTTGACCAACGCCAAATAAAGGAATAAGCAGTTACTGTTGGCAGATTTATCTATAACTTCAGGCAAGTCGAACCACTTGTGTAGCCCAGTGCTTCTCAGTGCAGCCCAAAGCTCCGTACGAAGCCAAGGAAAATCTGCGTTTCCTCCTGGACGGAGGTTTCTTTTTCCTTTTACAACAATGACTGACATTTACTGAACAAAAAAATAAGTGAACTGGTGGTTAGCTAGCTAGCTGCCATTCATTCTCCTAATAATTTTATTCTCAACTGTCCTTTATTTCTAGTATTAACTTGTGTTAACAAACTTTAACCCGAGTGATACTTTCACCTACACTCACAACGTTTCTTTAAGGGAATCCTCCAAATGATATGTAATGTTAATCTCTTTCTGAGGATTTACTGGTGTATAGTAAGGCCCGCCTCCGGGAAGTCTTTGTGTCAATATATTTCATTGCGACTTAGAATATCAACATCATTTCCAGTTAACTTTTAGAATATACATAACGTGTAGGAAGTTAAATCAGTTGATCAGTTTTTGTCTTTTATCATAACAAAGGCAACACTTGTGAGCTGCACTTTCACCATTTCTGATATTTTATAGCCCAAATGATAAATCAGTTAATTTACAAAGTAATTGGTACACTAATTGGTAATGGGGAAAAAAAAGAAAAGAAAAGAAAAATTACACTATACTAATGTAGCTCCACTTCCTCTTGTCTTGTCATTTCCACTGCGTGTGTTGAGCAGTTTCTCTCAGTCTGTTCAAATAATCAGTCCCGCTCCCTTTCATTTAATGTGTCCACTTGTATTGATGTATATGGTTTAGATTCGATGAATCACATGAAAGCACACAAACGGTGCACAGCTTGACATGGGGGAAAATGCGGCCCATCGATGTGCTATAATTCTGTGTGAAATTGTAATGACTTGACGTTATTCAATGTGACGAGGGAATAAATCAAATGGCCGATAGATGGATGTAGCAGCTCGGAAAGATTTATGTTTTGGAGGTGGTAGCCAGGACTATGGCAAAAGTAGTTTTTGGACGGCCTCGCCACAAAAGCACGGGGAGTTCTGATGAAATAAGACCGGGCGATTGCTGATGTGGCGCAAGCAGTGACTGTGTCTTGCCAGAGTCAACCCCCCCCCCCCCCCCCCCCCCACCCCCCCAGCTCACACCTCCGAGGATTAATTCCCCTTTGAGAGACCTCTGGTTCCCTCTCTCTGGCCCGGCTGCCAGCGTATTGTTCTGGCCGGGGTTATGATGATGATTTATGAGCTGTAAGTGACTGCTGAAAAGTGGACTGACTCACACTTTCCATTGTAATTTACTTTTCAATTATTGTTACTTTTTTTTTTTTTTTTTCCTCTCTTGGCTGGAGTGTAGTGCATGAAAGTGGACCAAAGTTGTGAGGGGAGTTTTGCACACATATAAACACGCACACCTACTGGCACACACATACACACTTGCCCTGTCATGCAATTAGATCATCTATCTTAACGCACAACTACAGTACAACGTAAAGTAATTCATTGATAATTGATAAGAAATCATCAGTATATATCACAATCAAAGCTGATCAACCCCAGAAATCTGCTTGTTTTTATTTTCCTTTTAGGTTTTTTTTAGCGGTTGTTCAGAGACAGTTAAATGTTTGACAGTGTCCCTGTGGGCTGTGGCAACGTGATCAGTTTATGGAATGATGTTATGATGATGATGATGATGTCCCAAAAGCGAATTGATTTATCAGTAAATGGATAAATTACAGGGGAAAGGCATTTTCGAGCCTCATCATAAACTGTGAAAGATTACGTTTAAGTGATAAACAGGAAGGTTGAAGTATGTTGTTAGCACACTTTCAGAGACCAATCAACACCTATGTTTTCCTGAGGGAAGACCAGCCCTGCTGAGTGTGAGTGTATATGTGTGAGTGTATATGTGTGAGTGTGTGTGTCTGTGTGTGTGTGTGTGTGTCTGAGAGACGATGATGGGTGGCAGCGGTCCTCCTGTGGCAGGGTCAGGGCCGCGCTTGTCAACAAACCTCAGCAATTAGCTTTGACTCGGGGCTGTTTCATCGCTCGCAGACAACAATTCACTCAACAAAACATCCAACAGAAACAACATGAAGTCCAGAGGGAGCGTCTGTCAGTCAGAGCTGTGCCCTCCAGTGTGAACACTACAACGCGCGCTCACACTGATTGAACAAAGGCGAGAGGCACCGAAACTGTGTGTGGTTTGTTAACTTGTCATTCATGTTTTTGTCACATACAAAAGAAGATAACCTTGTCATGATATTAGTGACCAAAAGATCACCGTTGTTATTATAATATTCCTGTTTTTCTATTTGGCCTAGACGATGTTGTTAATATGTAAATCACCATGTGATGTCCTCTGTTGCTCGTGACAGAAGAAGAAGAAGCACGAACGCTTCCTTCATCATGTTTCTGCGTGATTTTAGTAATTGGAGGTGTGAAACGTTGGCGGTGAAAAGTCAAACTTATCAGCTCGTCTGTAAAAATCAATCAAGAGCCAGGAAACGATTTTTAGATTTTAGTGATGTGAAGTAATCTTGTAAACCTGAAGGAATTAAAATAAGTCATGAGCCTGTGTTTCCCCAAACCATCATCTGATCATAATATAATTTATTAAACCAGCGTGCTGCTGCTGTAATTTGACAAGATGGCTTCTCATCCATATTTTGAAATAATGATGATGTAAAGCTGGACAATAGTCCTATATAAAGTAATATTTTTTTAAGGTCAATACCAATGTCGACATTTGGAAATGTCACCTGACAGCATTTTATTTTTGGCTTTGATCCTGCATTCACATGTAGTGGCATATTTTCCAGTATTTGCAGTTACTACTGGATGCTGACACATTTATTTGTGGACATACTTTGAGATACCTGCAGTAGGTTTTCAGTCAACCTTTAATGATAAGTTTGCCGTAAATTGTACGTTAGTTTTGCCCTTGTCTTTCTTTGTCTCTCGGAAACCAAATTGACACAATAGTTACTATATTTTATATCTGCAGTTGAGAGCATCATATGTTTTTGATGAATGTTCGGCAGAAGACTGTAACTTGGAACATTTGTGTCTTTTCGGTGTCCTCTTGGCAAACGTTAGATGTTTACGCCTCTGCTCTGCACAGCCGCGGTTCAAGATTCTCATGAACGTGATATTTCAGTAGCACATTGAGGGAATTCAAAATTCTTTTTTTTTTTTTTTTTTTTTTTTTTTTGGCCTTAACTCAAGGTGTTCGTAGTGACCCAATTTAACACAAATGTCCAAAGGATGAAATGATGAATGTGAGGACATCCTCTAGCCAAAGGGTCAAGGGTCAACTTCACTGTGACATCATAATCTTCTCTAATAACATTGTTTAACACTGTAGCTCAGGAACAGAGGGGGAGATTGTGACCATATTTCCTGCACCATGCAACCACAGGACCGTCATTCTAGTTTCTTATGCAGTCCTCATCTGCATATGGATTCATATACTGTATGGAAATGATCTCATACATACACAATGTGTATATTGTGTGGAAAACAATGTTATGCAAATTATTTCAGCAACTGGGCGTGTTTGAAATAATGGAAAAAAATGTGAATGTTAGGCGCTCCCTTTGGGGACGAGTCACATCATGACACATAAATGTCATAGAAAAGTAATATTCTGTTTATTTTGAAGAGAAAAGCATCAATGGAAATGTACAAACGCTCGAAAGGACGTGTCCAGAATTACATTAGTAGCAGGTATTTGTGCTGATAAAAAGGATTGTGGACTATTTAAATTTCTTCTCTCAATGTCAAACTGTAATATTTAGAGGTCTTAGGAGTTTTGTTGGACCATCTGCACGAACAACCACCTTACGTCCACTGGACTGATTGTTTTACAACATTGATGATTAGCTGTGATTACTTCTACCTTTCAGTGGTATCAGATCGGCTCAAGATTTGGAGGCAGGAACACGTTCACAGTGCTCACTGCAGCTGAACTGATTACCATGTTCTGTAATAACAACCACATGGGCTGTTACAGCAGCTTGGGGCTGGGGGTTCTTCTTCGGTGGTGTCCTCAGGGAGTGGGCCAGGGGAGGGAGGGAGGGGGTTTGCTGATTCAGCTGTTGTGGGCTGAACTGAGTTTTAATGAGGCAAGTGTGGAGGAGTCCGACAAGTCTCACATGGGAAGTTTCATATAGACACAAACACGTATAACATACAATGACAGACAGACACACAACCTGTCTTACTGCCATCTCACCTGTCTTCTCACTCTTCTCCCATCTGTCACACACTGCACATCTTTCAGTTACACACACACACACACACACACACGCAACCTCTGGAAGCTCATCTGTTGCCCTCTGACCTTTTATCATGCCCATTACTATGTGTACACGCTGGCCCCGCGCTGCACTGAGCTCTAATTTGAAGTAAATATGTGCACATTTCTGTAAAGGGGGCTAATGGGAAAAATTAGTCTTGAGGTCTGCAAATGTGTGTGTGTGTGTGTGTGTGCACATGCACGTGCACGTGCGCCTTGGAGAGTCTGCCCCCACCCCCCCCCACCAGGGAGCTTGTCCAGCATGCTATAAACCTCCACAGCTCTCAGACTAAATGTGGCTGAAATGAAGGTTTAATGTACTGGAAAACTGTTGAATGGTGTGTGTGTGGGTGTGTGTGTGTTTTTTGTAATGGATTGTGTGTCTGTCTCTCCACACATAATTGTGTGCATGTGAATGCATTCCTTCTTATTTGGCCATATGTGTGTGTACATGTTTAATTTGTGTGTTTTTCCTGAGGTTGTTGCATTTTTATAAATAATGAGAGTGTGTGGCCTCTAAATGTTAATCTTTTCTGTTTGCAGCTTTTGTCTTTAGTTTAATCAAAAGCATATTTGTAACAACTGTGGCATAACCGGGTCCCTCGCTCTTACATGTAAACAGTATGTTAAAAAATAGCACCTTCAAAGCAGGATGTAGTGTCACATCATGGATTCTGATTCTGCTAATTTATTCTTATGAGTCAGAAGGTAATGCTGCAGCCCTGCGCAAAGCATTAACACTCAATGAGCAGGAGCAATAGAAGCACATATTGGTTCAGTGGTGCTCAGCTTATGAATTTATAAGTGAAGAATTGTGGCCTGATCACGTGACCAGCAATAAAAAAAACAAAACAAAACAATGTGGATGCATAAAAGTTAGCATTAGCATAACAGGCTGAACACACAGAGGTGTTTGGGCCAATGGGCACCAAAAGTCATGTTAAATCCTGGTTCTCATTCAGTGAGAACAGGAAAAGACAAGAAACCAAAGTATTTGTTGTGTTATTGCTGTGTTTCTGTTTGTGTTCTACTGGCGTTGACTGCGATACCTTCTGATTGTGGAGCATTATGTCACTGAGGGAACCCCAAAGTCTGCAATGTCAAATCAGCTCTCCACGAATATAAAGTTACAGTTTAATAGTGAGAGAACTCAGATCACACAGGTAGAACAAAGAGGCTGAAATACCGTGAAAAACCAGGAAGAGCATCTTTCCATTAGACCCTCCCGTGCTGACGTCTTAAACTCTACACCTCCAGTTGGTGACACACTCCTCCAAGCTACATGATTGCTCAGGGTCATTTTCCCAATTGTGACAAAAACACAGCTTTTTCCAAGCATGACGCTATTTTCTTTCAGGGTTTAAATGTTTTGTCACTTTTTTTTTTTTTTTCTTCAAGGTGTAGGCCATAGACGTGTTAGTGGTACCTCTGGCCTCTTCATATTAAAAACAAGTGGGGAGCTGGTTCTCCTGTTCCAAACTTAAGAAATATTTGTCTTTGAAGCTAAATGAAATCAATAAACGTTCCGTTGTTCGCATGTGGTTCATCTTTTTTTTGTGTGCGAGTCTGTTTTAGATCCACTGCTTCGTGTCTCGGGGCGTTTGGTGCAGTTGTCTGTGAAGTTCAGGGTTGTTCTTTCATCAGGATCATGTGAATAAATCCAGATGAACTCCTGCGATATCTTGGAAGGTGTAGAACACCCTTTAGTTTTTAATGCAGATGAGAGGTCGTGTGCCAAAGGGGGGAAGGGTGCTGGTCCTTTTTGAGTAGGGACATTATCACAGTCGAGCCTCTACATCAGATCTCACCATGAGGGACGGTTAGATCACATCCTCTGAATTGGCAAATGTTGGCTGGATTTTTCATTTTTCTCCTCGGCTAACTGGAGCCAGCTGAACACACTCGCAGGCCTGGTGGGAGTCGCAGAGGGACAGCATGAATCTCATCTTTAATCTAATAAAGGGACTCAGTAGAGGCTGGAATTAATCAAATCTGTGAGGGAGAGGAGCTTTCAACCTAAAGATGTGGAGCGAGGAGGCTTTTTGAGTGAGGAGAGGATATGATTGGACATAATGAGAACCTCAGGGTCATAACATAAAATAGAGGCTCTAAATCACCTCCCTATACTTTTGCACTGTATGTGCGGTCCTCAGGCGTTTAAAGGACCACCATGTGTAGTGATGATTTGGGCATCACAGCTGATTGAACCAGTTCCAGTCTGGTCCAGCCGGTGCTGAAAATCGGCCATAAAATCATATCCTATGTTGTTTCATTGTTTCTGATCTGCCTATTAATTTTGGTTATTTGACATTTGCATTAAATTCCCTCTCCAAACTTGTTTCTTTTATGACTAGAACTGCCACTAGCACAACCATCCTTTTTTTGTTTTTGGCATTATACCTCGGTTTTATAAGTATTTTTGATGAATGTACAGTTCTGTACAGTCATATGGCTGGTTTTCGAGTACTGCCTAGCAATGTGACTCCAAGATTAGTGTTTTGTCCTGGTATTTGTGCCCTGGGTCAAGTTCAGACTCCAAGAGCGGAACATATGACTATGATCAATTAACCCTCATCATCTTTGACCTATTTTATGACAGTTTTTGACTTTTTTTTTTTTAAACAGATTAAATGAAATCATGTGGATAATAAACATCGTCTCTATTACAGATGTTCATTTCTTTTCAAATCTCCTCAGTATTTGGGCTGCTCTTGCTCCATTATGTCATTCAGTGCAGGGTTTCTTGCTCAATTGAATTAGCTATTAGCTATGTTTTGATATTGCTGTGTAGCCAATGTTAGCATGAGCAGCTGTTTACTTACCAGTCTAGAATAAACATTCCCAGTTCAGCACCAGTCTTCATTCCTTTACTCGCCAAGAGCTGACCCCAGCAGAGCAAAAGCTAACCGTCTATTCTTCTACTGAAGTTACCAGGCTAACCATCCAGCCCTGATCAGTGAGGGTGTATTGCAACAATCGCCATCACTTGCTCCCAGCAAGAAAATGTACATATGGCCCCTTTAACCTTAAGCACATCCCCCGTGTTTCTCACATTCATAACTCTAGATTGTCCCCATGTCAAACACCCTTTATCTTTTTACCTAAGCTGCTCGACAGCATAATTTCCCTACGGGGATAAATAAAAGTATGTCTGTCTATCTATGTATGTTTTTATTGTTTTGGTTTTTACCTTTTCCATAAATGTTTTCTCCTTCCCTGTCATTTTGTGTCAGCCCTCCTCCTCTGACACCCTTTCTTTCTGAGAGCATCCAGCAGTTTCCATGATGTGCATTTTGTCCAACATAAAGCCACGTGATCCTCAACATCCGACCTCTCGTGCTCTCTCCCTCCTCCAGTTGATAGCCGTGTACGATGAGCAGGAGCCCCATCATGGAGGTGACGGTACAAGCGCCAGCTCCACGGGGACCCAGAGCCCCGACCTCTTTGCCGCAGACCTCAGCGCCGGCAGTGGAGCTTCAGCCTTTCAACCCTACCAGGCCGCCAGCGAGATCGAGGTTACGCCCTCCGCCTTGCGCACCAGTAAGTCCCAAACACCACCGCAGAGAAAAAAAAAAAAAAAATCAATAAATCAGAGATACATGCGCCTGGATCGTAGACCACCTGATGATTATCTCAAGATACAATCAGGAGCTAAAGCGTTTACTTAACAGATTAATAAACACGTCCATTCTGCCTATTTTTCTCCTAAATTACAAATCTGTCATCTTCATTGGCATCAAATGTCACCAACTGCTGCAGCACACAGCAAACCCGACAAATTACCCGACCACGGCCCAGCGGTACCTTCGCCCTGTCCATAAATTCTGTTAATTGGACAGGAGGCCCCCTTTTTTTTTTCCCGGGCACAGATAGCCGTTTGATCTCCGGCCAAAGTGGCTAATTGGTTCTATTCGCTGCCTCCTAAATCAAATGTGACGCTGAGCCCGTCCACCTCTGCAGTTTTGCTGGCCGAGTCACTTCTCCCGGTGTAATTACGGTGAGTTTGAAAACTGCCTCTTGTAGGTGATTTGTCCATTTGGATCGAGGAGACCCTTCTGCACACAAGCATAAGCAGAAGCAAACAAGCATCCACACACACTCACTGCTACTCTGTTCAAGCGTTCCTCTAGTTGTGTATTAACATTGTGTCTTCATCTGTGTTTCTGTGGTTGTGTTAAAGAACTTTTGAGTCATGTGAAATGAACAGATAATGTAATCATGCTGAACAATGTTTTCTCTTCAGAATGGGGGAATTTTGGATGAACACTTGCAGCTTCTTGTTATAGCAGGCATCTTTTGTCTCCACTAAATTCTCCTTATTATATTTTTTTTTTTCTCTAATGTACCGACTTAACCAGCCGCAAAATTTCCCCACCACTTTAGTTTGGCTTTCCTCTTGGTTACATCTTTGCCAATTTTCTATAATTTCTCCCCATTTTCTTTGCTTGAAGGATATTTGTTAATTTAATGTGTTAATTGCTTCTAGTTTTTCATGCAATTAAAACATACTAAAAAAAGAAAATATGCTCCTTCAAAATAACTTGTCACTGACAAACTGTTTTTTTTTATTTTCTAGAGAGTAAAATGTTGTTTCTGATTCTTTTTCCAGTTCTGTTTTGTGGCATTTTTTGCCTTTTATTTTGACAGCCCCATTAAGACAGAGACAGGAAGTCAGGGAGGGAGGAGGCATGAAGCGCTGGCCATCATACCCCCTCTACCACTAATAAGCACATATCTGTACTGCACATATTTTAGGTTTTTCACTAATTATAAATATTTTACTTTAATTTTAAATTTCTCAATTTATATTTAAGTTGATACCTTCAGTATTTCCTGACCCTCAATGCTCAATGTTGGTGATGAGACTGTTGAAAAACCTACGAGGCAATAAACCAGATTGTGACTCTGATTCTGGAGGTCAACAAAATGCCATGTGAACCAAGTTTAAATTTTCTATCCACATTTGGATCCACAATCGTCCAAAGAGATCCAGGGAGAGTCTCATGATGAATGTGGTCTTATTCTTTACATTTAGCCCTTTTTGTTCCTAAGTTGATTCTATAGAGCATCTTTAAACGTAATTCTCATAACTTGAATAAATGCAGACCCTGACCTTTTCATTTCTTCAAGCACACACAGGCATTAACTGACACCCCTACAGTGCGCACACACTAACACACACACACACACACACACACACACACACACACACACACACTCACACTCCACTGAACAAAAGTTAAAAACAAATTATTTTTTAAAATTAGGATCTTTAATTAGCACTAAAAATACCCCACTGGTTGGAGTCTGGCTTATCCACTAATGACCTGTGAACTGGCATTGATTGACATAGCCACCACCAAAATCTCATTTTCTGCCTGTGTCTCACACTCACTCACACAAACACGCACACACGCACAGAGCGAGGGAGGTCACTCCAGTCCTAATTGGATTTCTGGGTGAGATGCTGAATGTGAATATGCAGTAAGAAATGGAAATCTGGGGCGTAATCGCACCTGCCAGTTACGTCCAATTTAACCGTCTCCTTAATAAATTCTAACCCTGCTTAATTGATGACACAGAATCTCATCAGATGAATTTTAATGGGTTTTAAGAGAAATGTCTGACATGGAGGAGAAGGAAAGAGATTAATTTTTTTTTTTTTTTTCTTACATGAGCACTTAATGAGAATAGCTTTCAATCACCGATTCATGTTGGACCGATCGCGAAGAGTGAGACTCTGCCAGTTTTCTTGTTAGTCCCACAAACTCAAAAGAAAAGTGATTAAGCTTATTAGTCAGAGAGCTCTATTGAAATTCTCAAATGGACTGATGTTAGTTTCTTGGCTTCGTTAAACTCCAAACTCTGCAGATGAGAAAATGCTGATTAAAGGACGGTTAAAGCCACTGTACTGAACATGTGAGGCTTTCACATGTCAGTTTAATTTCCAAAATGCAATAATTATTATTGGAGATAATTGGAAAATTCACGATTTCATCTTTCATCTTTCATCTTTAAAATATAATGAATTCAATAAAAAAGAGCTGCAGTTTCTTTTAATTCTGTTGATACAAATGTTGACACTTTGCTATTCATATTTGTTGCCTAAGGTTTATTCTGGAGGTTTTATTCTAAGTGTGTCTTCATTAAGGGGGCACAGTCAAACATCATCCCACTTTACAGAGATATGACACTAAGACACACTCTTACAAAACATTATTTGGCTTCTTTATTGTCTTGTTTAAATTAAAAAGGAACAGTTTATTTTTATTATTTATATTTAATTTTTAAATGAAACCTAATTCCCTGTTGTACTAATGACAGATGCAGGTAAATCCATTCCATACTGCAGATTTGTTGTGTATCATTACTCATCATTATGTTACTTATATAAAATCTAAATTAACATATGTTTCACACAAGTGAAATAGACAGCATGAGGGCGAACACGTAAAGAAGGTGAAGGAGAAAGAAGTGAGTCCGCTTGTAGCATATTATGGGATGTTCTGATATAATGAATGAAATAAAGTTTATTACATCATGGCTGCTTATCAACTCTGAAGATGATATTTGTTTTGTTCTGTCATAAAGCCGGGGATCCACAAGAGGTTGATTATGAGGAATAGTTGTAATCAGAGCAACAGCGGTCTGGATATCGTGACTTTAAGTCTGTAACGCAGACCAGACTCTCAAGACTTTGGATCCTACATTACCCATGGTGCAAATCAGTCACCTTTTTTTTTTTTTTTTTTTTTTAAGACTCTCTCTGCATGGTAAATGCACCCATTACTTCCAGTGATAGTGTAATTACAGACTTTCTGTTGGAAATTTTAAAGGCACATTAGTCCTAGCTGAGATAACCCTGATGACATCACTATGGCATCATCATGTTATTTTCTAAAGACCTCTCCAGAGAGCTCTTCTCACGGGATCAGTAAAAAGCTACTCACCCTGAAGAGGAAACTGATCCTCGTGTAAAAGAGATGGAACTGACCTTTAATGTTAATGTTCAGTCACTTGAACAGTGGTTAAGTACGTATGTTGAACTATATTTGAAGTACGAGCCAATCAGAAACAGATATTTTCCACAGCTAAGGAACTATATACTACACAAATAAATACACAGTGTGAATATAATTAGCATATGTAGTCTGCTGCAGCATTTTGCCCTAATGCCTCCTGGGAGTTGGAGTTGTGTAGGTGGTGTTGAGACCTGTCAAGTCAGCCTGCGCCCTGTCCCCTCCTGAACTCCATCTCCCAGAGCGCCGCCACCTCCCACAGCTCAGAGCAGCTCAGGTCCCACGCTCTTGGTGACCCAATAACATCAGTCAAGCCAAGTACACGAGTGCAGTGTATACACACAAACACACAAACACGCACATACACACAAACATGTTTCCAGATTCTCAACAAATACTGTAGCTGTTGGCTCAGATGTTTGCAAACACAAACACGTCCACTAGTTTGATTGCGCACAAAATACTGACTCATCATCAATACACGTTTTACACACCCAGTTGGATAACGCCTCACAACCCTCCCCCACCACACACACACACACACACACACACACACACACACTGATCATTTCACACACACACTGTCAGTCACATCAGTGTGGGGGAAAAAAAAAAAAAGGTATGTTTGCACGTACCTCAAAACAGCCGGATTGTGTTCAGTATCAGTGCTGAAAGACACACACAGTGTCTGACAACCTCTTCAGTTTATCGGACACACACACCACACACAGATGGACACAGTTAAACTTGTCATGCACTTACTCTCACGATACACAACCGTTGACTCAGACTCACACTCCACTCTTTGGACAGATCACAGTGTTTCCTGTATGAACACACACACACACACACACACACGCCATCCAAAACATCCGTCCTGGAGGAGAACACGGGAACATGGCACTTGGCGTCGTTATCTGAAGAAGCTCCAACTTGTTTTTTGTTTGTTTTTGTTTTTTTTTGTTTACACGCCATCTCTTTCGTGTGTGTCCATGCGGTGGATTAGAAGCTTTTTAATGTCATGGCACCGTGTCTTGTGTATAAATGCAGGCTGTTGTGTTTCCCTGTGCTTGTTGCCCTTGTTGCAGTCGTTATTTGGACCTCGGCCTACTTCCCACGCACTGCAACCTTTCCACAGAATGAAGAGTTTTTATATGGAGGCCATCCACTGACTCTGGTGTTTCTCAACAGGCTCTTCCTCTTATTGTCGTTCCCACACAGTCTGCAGGCACTGACAGCGAAGTAGCTGCTGATGAGACTTTCAGTGATAAATCTGATTTAATTCACAATGGCATGATAATGGGATCTCAATGATTAGCTGCCTTTATTAGCCCACATTGTTTGAGGAGGAACATTTTTAGAGCATATTCACATCAATCATCCCTAAACATAATATTAAATCTTTTGTCTTGAGTCCTTGCAGCTTTAATACATAAACATTGAAAAAAAAAAAAAAAAAGAGTGATATAATTTCTTCTCAGAGCGTTGCCCAGGAAAAGGGAAATCAGATTATCCTCATTTCTTTCACTTGCTTCCTTCTTCCTTGTGTCTCAGACATGCCCCTCCATGTCCGGCGCAGCAGCGACCCCGCCCTGCTGACCATCAACGGGCCGTTTGGCGGGGGCAGCGATTCGCGTATCCAGACGGAAGAGCCGCCATCAAGGAAGAACCCAACCCGCTGGTCCACCACCGCTGGCTTCTTGAAAGCCCGCCACTCCTCCGGCACCAACAGTCTAGAGAGGAAGGTAGGTGAACCAGGAAGTGAGCGCTGAACACAACTCATTTAGATTTAGATGGAGGGACGCCTCCAGTGCACTGAAGGGTTCCCTATATCCACTTTGGGAAAAGGTATTTCCTGAAATGTTTTAAGTCTTTATCTCCTCCTCCTCTCCTTTATACTCCTGTAAACCAGACCTTTAACGTCGCTATTCGTGACTCCTCCAGTCAGCATTACGGCAAGATACTGAACCCCAAATTGCCCTCGATGTGTCATCAATCAAGTGCTGTCCATTTACTGAATCCTTTTGTCTCCATGTGTGCGCAGGGTAAAGGTATGGACACGTACCGCAGTCTGCCGCGGGACGCAGGGACGTGGGCCAATCAGAGAGAGTTTCAGAGGGAGACGGCCCGCTCATCACTTAGTGCCAATCACCCCATGGTGGACCGCTGGTTGGAGAAACAAGAACAGGTGAGAGCAAGTCACAAATCATCAGAGCTTAAAGAGGAGACACACAACTCTTTTCTGTCCTTCAGTACAGCAGGAAGCTCTGACAGGAAGTGAGCACCTGATGCCTTTAACTATTCAGAGATGGACGTCCATGTCTCACCCCCGCAATACCCATCAGTCCCAAGTTCTGCCTGAGTGGCCTAGATCCAGTCCAGACCCCGACCCAGTTCTATCACGCCCCGGTCCCTCAGCAAAGAGGTTAAAAAGTGAAGAATTTCCAACTTCAATCCCCAATGACACACAAGTCATGGATAGTGCGAGGGGATAATGTTGATATAGTAAATAACATGAGCCGTATGCAGTATACACTACATATGGTCCTGTTTAAGCAGAAGTCGAGAATGTTGCCAGAGGCTCTTTCCCCCTCCTGTGGTCACACAAGCCAAAGTTTTGTTAGATTGTGATCATAAAATATGTAACCTGCCCTAAGCTACGGGCAGGATTTGACTCATGTTTGTTCACTGCTCAGGTTGTGTCAAGAAGTCGGAAGATCTTTGATAATATCAAGAATTTAAAAGAAAAAGTATATGTATTAGAAAAGATGAACAAAGACGAAGCCCTGTGTTGTGTAAAGGGGACAGCAACTGTGTTTATTAGCTGCTGGTTCTGTTTGTCCAACATCTGCGCTGTGATGAAACATCTGTATGGCTCGCAAGGTTTAATGAAGAGGGAAACTTCGAAGTGCAACATCAAGACAAAGACGAACACGTGCAAGCTGAGAAAGGTGTGTTATGCTGTTGAGTCACCCGGTGTGTAATATAGAGAAAGGAAAAGAAGCAACGTGCAGCTTTTTATCCAGCGTCTGCCTGAAAACTAAAGCACGGTTGCATTTATAAGTGCAACACTCACCAGTTGCATCATGTGGCTTCATGTTTTATTCAAGCACATGACAGAACTGCTCTGTTGGGTTCACAGTGACGTGAAAATGGTTAGTGAAATTGTTTTCCCTTGTTCTCTGAAGTATAAAGCAGAATGTGCAGATGTGACAACGGCCAGTGCAGCTTTCAATTCAAGAGGTGAGGTGATATATTAGTTGCTTTTGACAGCGCTGATTCTTTGAAGTTTCTTTAAGGCCCGACGCAACCTGACAATCTCAAAGCAGTGTTTTAAACATTTTCAGTATAGTATTTCAGTATAGTTTTGTGTGTAAATTCTTCTGTAAACGGGGACTAAATGCACCGTCCATCAGGGTGGAGGACCACAGGCGGTATATAAACAAGGACTCTGGAGCTGAAAGGTAAAGCCAATGCTGAAGAGCCTTAAACCTTTACTCTATCTAATGACCATCAGGGGTCGACTCCACTGGTTGTTAAAGAAGTCAGATCATATTGAAGTCTATGGGAAAATGGCCCATCCCTCTCACTTGATTTATTATTAAATATTTTCCTAATCAGTTTATAGTCTCAGTCTCTAGTTTCAAGTCTTCTTCATGTCTTCAAATCAACGTCATGATGTTCATTTTTTAAATGATGGTCCCATTTAGAGGAAAATAGACCATAAAGCAGGGTATGCATTAGGGGTGTGGCTGTTGTGTGACTGACAGACTGTACCACAATCAGGATAGAGTACAGAGCAGGTCAGATCCACCCCTCACTCCTCCTCAGCTCCACCTTCTTCTCCAAATATGGTTTCTACTGGTTTCAAAAAAACAAGATGGCTGACTGACAAATTACAGACTGGAGGCTTCAAAACAGCAGCTCGCAAACCGATGGGTGACGTCACGTTGGGCTGAGGTTTTTCTGGTCTGTCTTACAACAGATCAGTGCAAATCTTCCCTGTGTGACAGTGAGAGACAGCTTGAGAGTCTGTGTCATGTTGTGTATGCTTGCTGCTTGGTGTGTGTCTGTTTGCGTGTATATGTGTGAGCAGAGTAAATGAACCAGTCAAACAATCTGAATCCATGTTACATGATGACTTCTTCCTATCAGACACACTCCAGCCTTAGCTGTTGTTGCTGGCAAGGCTTGTGTATAGTATCTCTGCTCGCTTGTCACTGTTTTATGTCATATTGATTTAGGCTCCACTTAGGTCACTGTGTTCCAAGAGGGATGTTGCAACTCTGGAGCATGATGGGAAAAGCCTGGTTTTCATAATCAAATGAAGAAATAGATGAAGCACATCAAGAACAATTCCTCTTCATAGAAACAATAGTCTATTATTATACACAGTAATTGTATATGTTTTGAATGCATTTGATTGCACTCCTTTATCTTATGCTGTTGTTGTAACAGACAGATCACTATATATTGTACTATATCTCATTTTGTTGTAATTTAGTTGGATAGAGAACCATCCAAAAGACACTTTGTTGGCAATTCTGCATAAAAATACACTCAAATCACACACTTACACCTTCAAAGATTTACTTCAAGTGATTGAGTAATTTCCATGAGGCTGATTGAGCCGCACCACCTGGCTTTCACTCCCACGTTGTCGCCATGTCCTGTGTGATCCACTACAAGCAGGCAACAGTTTATTTATAGCACAATCGGGTTCAAGGGGACATTCAAATTCATTCCCAGAAAAGACGGCAATGTTAAAAGGTAGTTTACACAATAAGACAGCTGTTAGCTGAGACTATCACCAGGATCAGCAGCTAATAGGCAACATGTGCTCAGTGCTCAGTCTTATCACTTCGGATGTTGATGGTGATGATGGTGATGATGGCGATGATGTCCCAGGAAGAGACAGTAACATATCACTGACTGTTCAGGCAAAATTTCAAAGGGCAGAGTTGCTGAAGGCAAGTTGGCTGAAAACATGGTGTGGCGTGTTAGAGAAGGGTGTGTGTCCTGTTTAATGTAATGAACTCGAGCTGAAGCCCACAGCAGCCTGTGTCTACATCGACGTGTTTGTCATGTTTAACTATTACAGGCCAGAACTGTGTCTGTTTGTCCCCCCTTGGTATATCTGACTGGCTCTGCAAAAGCAAAATGAATTTTTAATGCGTTTTTGTTTTTATTTAACATATTATCACCAGAATAGTTTCTAACTGTCAGATTGTCTCTTTTCCAAGACAATCCTGGCCAGTGTAGCAGCAGCAGTTGTTATGCCAGAGACGCACTGGATGCGTGGCAGCTGCCGTTGCTTATGTTAATATATGTGTCATAAATGGTATTTATATTTTGACAAGATGGTGCTGACCCCAACTGTGATATTACAGAAGTCATTCAGAGCGGTAGGAGCAGCAGAGTTAAATGTTTCCAATGCAAAGTAACACACCCAGGATATACTAGTATGGTTTCACAAAAACAAAAGACAAATAAAAAATGTTCATCTCATGTCTTAAATGGCAGTACAGCGCCTGCACACCTTCTGAACTTCCTCTGACAATCAATTACAGCACCAAACACAGTTCTGCTGTGACATAATTAGTCTAGAGTAGCGTCAGTGTATTAAACCTTTGTTGAGACTATAAAACAGGATGGTATGGAAATGAAGAGCAGCACAGCAAGAATGGAAAAAGCAGTGATTTAATTAGAATAGAGCAGCTTGGAATGATGAATTCAGCAAAGCGGCCTCCTCAAGTTAGTTTCATCTTATCTTCCTCGACTGAATAACACGGAACAGAGGAGTATGAAATGAGGAGAAGAATTAGCATAGAGCGTCACATAATGAAGTAGGCCCTGTTTCACTCCTGTGGAGAATTTGGCTTCTCTCATAACAAAACGTGGAGAACAGGGCATTGCTTTGCACTGAAGTGAGCCAGATTGAATCACGTTGGAATGAATGAAACTATTCTCCGTTCCCAAGTGGGTAATTGTTGCGCGCCTGCAGCAGCACCGGCGGCTCCCCGACACACAGCAAAATTGAACCAAGGTAGATTTGAGCTGTGTTCACAAGCCCCCACCCACCCACCAACTCGCTAAACTCCTCAGCCCTCCTTTGGCAACAGGTAGGGGGTTGCCATGGCAACAGGGAGCTGTCAGTCGAGTGTGTGTTAATGAGAGCTGGCTGGAGGTGCAGAAGCTGTGTGGGAAATGGAGGCCTTCGCTGCCGTCTGTCTGTCTGTGTGTGTGTGTCCATGAGTCACGAGGGCATTTATGAATCTGCATATGTGCGTTTGTGTGCCCGTCCGTTTATCGCGTCTGTGGCACATGAGTGCGCGCGTTTCTGAATATTTGTATCGGCAGCGAGCACATGTCAAGAATCCAGGCAGCCCCACACTTGGTTTGCAAATCAAGCAATTAAGAAGAGAAGCCACAAGCCACTGAGCCGCGTGAGCAGAGACAGCTGAACCACAATACACAACAAACACACACACAACCTGTAGCCTGGCTGGGTCAGACATCATCTCTGAGGGGAGAGAACAGTCTCAGCGAACGCACATGTCACGGAGGGTGTGTGTGTGCGTAGTTTGCGTTCTCTCCTGAAAGATTTTCACCTTTCCGTCGGTGTATTAAAGTGCGTTTGTGTCACAGTTCAATAGAAGCCATCACTTTGATTATTTTAAATATGAAAAAATCCAATACTTTGTCATATTGAGCACACATTTATGAATAAAGAATGCTACTTTTTACTTGTAAGCTAAAGAAATTGGACAAATTGGCGGTACATGGTTCTCAGTGGCAGGATCGTTTCGGTGCATGTGCATCATTCCTGCAGGTCTGACTAATACCTCTGCTTCTGATACCTGGACCTGGAGCCAGACTGCATTAACGCTGAGAGCCTGGATTCTCTCCATCCAGCATCACAAACACTCACACAAAGAAAGATGAACACACCTCTGGCTCTTACATCAATGATCATTAAATCATAAATAATTTACTGGTCAGATCCTGCTTCATGTTTGAATCCCAGCAATGGAAACAAAGTAAAACTCAGCTGTTGTAGAGGAACAAAAGTTTTATACTCTATATCTGCTGTCACCTCCTTTCATTTAGATTCAAGACTGAAGTACTTTATTTAAAATGTAATTAAATTGTTAGATTAAAGTTAAATACCTCAAGAACTGTAACAAACCTAGTTATTTCATAGTGAAATTTATAATTCATTGGACTCAAAGCACAATAAAAAAGCTGGTTTTTTTTAGCCCTAGCAACAGCAGTATTTTATTGAAAAAAAAAAAAAAAAAGTAGGTGGTATATCTACCATCCCTGAGCCAAACATGCATATCTGTCAAATATCTGTCAACTGGAAACAAAAAAAATAAAAAACCACTGATTGACAAGTGAGAATTTGTAGGTTTGTTGCAACAACAGCGAGGCCCTGCGTGGATCAGTGCAGATTAAAGCTGGATCTTCACGGTCAGCGCCTGAGCAGGGTAACCTTTGGCTAAAATAAACGACAGCTTTAATGGGAATAACATTTTTTTTTCTCTCCACTTAGCACCTTTTGAAGTTACAGTTCTCATCACGCTGAGTCTTAAAATATGTGATCTTATGCTGCAGATCGGTCGATGGAGGTCGCACTGAACTGGGATCATTCAGCATGTAGTCGAGTCTATCGCAGTGTGTTACAGTGAGCACAGAACCCCTGTTTGTAGCAGCTGTGTGTGTGTGTGTGTGTGTGTGTGTGTGTGTGTGTGTGTGTGTGTGTGTGTTTCTGATGCTGCTGTGTGTCCTTAGCCATTAGACTGCTGAGGGACTGAGTTATCTTTCATGGTGGGAAGGAGGCTTCATACAACTCACTGGGGATGTTGTTACACAGACGTATGAAGGCAGGTCACACACACACACACACACACACACACACATGCACTCATTCTCACACACCTACACCCCTGTGCAGGAATGTTCACGCTGACATATGGATGTGTTCGTGCACAACAAGAAACACACCAGCAGGCTAGTTTGATCAAACATATATATGTCACAAACACACACACAGGTGCACGCACTCAAACATAATTTCACAGACTCACACACACTATTACGCTTACACTACATTTCTGAGTGCACTTAAACCAGTGTCTGCACACATGCACACACAATAAAAACACAATTACACTGTAAACATATGCACCAGAACAAATCTTCTAGCCATGTAAGCTCACACACACACACACACACACACACACACACACACACACACACACACTTCTCTCCCATGCTTCCTAACTAACAAGCCTCTGTGCAGTGTATGTGGCGGTGAGTCGAGTCCCTCAGGTGCTCGCTGAGGCTTTAGCAGGATAAATCATGCAAACCTGAGCCGCACGCTCATAAATCACTTCAGTCCGAGTCGGTGTGTCTGAGTGTGTGATTGTATGTGCATGCATAATGTGCGCTGAAACCAGCATGTTCAAGTTTTCTGTGTCTGTCTGTGTGTGTGTGTGTGTTTCAGTGTTAGTTAGACAGATGAAATTGAACCATCACCACCTTTTTCAAAGCAGCAGGATGAGTTTAGGTCCTGAACAAATGACCAGTAGGTGCTGCTGTGGAGCTTCAGGATTATATGTGTGTGTGTGTGTGTGTGTGTGTGTGTGTGTGTTTTCTGTCCTCCTGTTCTTATACTGTATGTGAGGATAGTGTGAACCATAAATACCGTAGGTGTGTGTTTGTGTTTGCAGATGTGTGAACAGTGTTAATCTGCTGTCAACTTTAGTCTGATTCCTTGTCTCTCTTCTCACTTTTCCATCTGTATGATTTTTTTTTTTCTTCTGTGAACCTTATTATTGTGTCTCTCACTTTGAAACCTTTTCTATTACTCCTAATTTTTTGCTACAGCTTTTACACACAGTAGAAAGTCACTCTTTGCTCTTTCTGCTTTCATCTCTCACTTCTTCCACAGTAACTAATGTAATGGATTACTTTTTCTGTTTTAAATGTAACAGATTTAAAAAAAAAAAAAACACTCGAAGTAACAGGCTGTTTTGTCGTATTTGGCAATTTAATCAGGACTACGTGTAAAACTGTTGACAAAGAAAATAAGTAATTGCAAATATTACAGAACTGGACATTATCATAAATAGATAAAGAGCAATATAACATCCATCACACACATAGAGCACTATTAAGCGATGTTATAGGTTAGATACAAAGTATAATCCTATACACACCAAACACGTTACACGTTAATATAAATTCTACTATGTTAACCAAGAAATAATAATGCACATATCCAGATCCTAAGAGAAAGTGAAATGACTTTCTATTGCTAGGATTAATAAAAGAAACTGTACAGATCTGGTTCCCTTTACTCACCTGGTGCTGTTTCCAGCAGTGGGGAGTCACGCCGACGTTAACTCTCTATGACTCTATTGCATCTTTTCTTCTACTGAAGTGCACACGCTAACCAGCTAACCTTGGCCCGTCTTGTCACTTTCCTATAGGAACGTGGACATAGTGCTGCTCAAACTGGATTCTCTTTATCTACGTTTTTGGGTCATGTTTCTGCAGAAATATAGTGAATTCTAAAGGGCTGAGAAACCTTCAAGCTGCATCATTTATCCGACATACATTTCTGTCACTGATGATTCAACATAAAAATGTACCAGTACAGTAGACTTAGCATTCAGCCTCCTCAGTATCCACACATCATTCAAAACTCTTTCTACTTCACTTGCTGTCTTTCTTCTCCTCGCCATTGTACTCGCCATCTCTCCCTCCATTGATCATCCTTCCTCTATCTGCTCTCCACGTCACCTCCTCACATCATCTCCTTTATTTTTATTCCCCTGGTTCCCCCTCTGTCCGTCTCCCTCCTCTCCCGCTCCGCTCTTCACAGCCTTTGATCTTTTAGGTTTTAATATGACAGAGAGCTGCAGGAGCCCAGATCCCTTCCAGCTGGGAGAGACAGGGTGAGAGAGCAGGGATGGAGAGATAGATGGAGGGAAGATGAAAGACAGCTTTCACCCACCCACCCCCCTCTTGAGGGTTTGCACCTCCCCCCTGAGGGGGATCTTCACCTTGGGGTACAACCTGTCGCCAGGAGTTTACACAGACACGCACACACACATACGCAAGCTCATAATCATCACCTGCTACCGAAATCTAATTAAACCAAAAATAAGCCTTATCGTGTTGGTCACAGATGGTAGCTCTCACTCAAACTTAATCCACCTGTTGAGGTATAGGAAAGGTTAGAAACAGACACACACAGACACACAGACACGCATATCAAAGATAAGAATCTCAGTTTTGTAAACCTGCCGCACTCCAAAGGTTTATCATGAGCACAGAGGGAATGAACAAGAGATGGAGACATTGGCAGATGAAAGGAGATGAGAGTGGAGGAGAGAGTGTTTTGCGGAGGAGTTAATCAGAGGTCCGTAAAACGATCAAAGACGAGACGAGAGAGATGACAACAGCAGGCGTCAGCTGCTATCAGAGCAGAATCAGAGGGGTCTGACAGAAGAGGGTTGGAGCTTATTATTGTGGCCTGGTGAGCTCTGACAATAAAATCCTTCCCAGCGAAGGCAGTCGCAGAGATTGTCCTGTCAGGCTTGATTTCCAAAATATCCAACCTTTACCTGGAAGTTCGATTCAGGCCAGTACATTGCTTTGCAGAATAGAAGTAATAATATAATAATAAAATCGCTCTGGAACACAAAGCCCTTGCGTGTCGTTGAAAGGTTTGAAGTTTTAGGGTCAAATATTCACGGGATACCATCTCGCACCATGTGGAGATGTGACAAAAGCTTCATTTGTATTTGTGAATTAGTTCAAATTTATTTATTGTCCCAAAAGAAACACATCAGCACATGATAATAAATGCAAATCCTGCCAACACCAGTTGATAAGATGAAATATAGTCAAACATCAGGTCATTAAAGGTTTAATTGAAGTGGTTGTGTATTATCATTCAGACGTGTTGGCACATCTATGTTAAAGAATTAATACCATTGAATAAAGGGTTTGTTTTTCTTAGTTTTAAGTCCAATTATTACTGGAGACTCTTAGATAATTAGATATCCACCCTCATAACAGTGCATTATGAAATGATTGCCTTAATGCAGGTTGCATTATATCTAATGGCTGCCAGTGGGCGACTCCACTGATCAGATTGTATTGAAGTCTATGTGAAAATGTCCCTACTTCTCCCTTGATTTATTAGCTCAGTGAATGTTTTCCTTATGAGTTTATGGTCTTAGTTTAAAGTCTTCAATACAACATGATGTTCAGTTTTTCAATGATGGTCCATTTAGAGGAAAATAGACCATGAAGCAGGGGATGGATTAGGGCGTGACTGCCGCGTGATTGACAGACTGCACCACACACGGCCCCCTGCCTGACTCAGCTCCACCTTATCACCCAAATATGGTTTTAAAAAAAAATCAAGATGGTCGACGGTCAAGTTACAAACTCAGCTCATAAACCAATGGGTGGCATTGTCTGAAGTCATTGAAACAGAGCTGCAAGTTCATCTCAAATAGTGTTAGAACATAAATTAGATGTGTAAAAGTAAAATGTTTGCCTGCTTTATACAAAGTTTTATTCTCAGTTCCAGCTAACATGTAATATTTACTTGATATATGTGCAACTTTGGAGGTTTTCTGCTAAAGGTGCAGCAAAGCACTGCAGCAGGAAGTGTGGTGAAAAAGAGATTGAGGTAGAGGGTGCACAGAGTGAGTTTTTGTATTTTCTCCCAGGCTTGTTTATATAGACACACACTTCTTCTCAGCAACAGCCATTACAGTTGGAGTCAGTCAGAATAATGGCCTTCAATCTGACAACTCTACCTCAGTGTGTGTGTCTGTGTGCCTGTGTGCCTGTGTGCGTGATCACTTGTCACCATTATCCACAGCTCCCTTCCGCTCACAGGGGTAGTTATTTTGCTGCACAGCAGCGGCTCCGTCGGGAGTCTCGTCTCGATAAACGGTGCATCACATAACAGGCTATGTGACCGACAGTCCACCCCGGTCCTCTCTGTGTGCCGGGCTCACAGTGAGTCCACAGCGGGGGGGGGGTTAAGGCCTTTAGAAGTGCCCACACACATGTAGGAAAGTCTGCAAACTTTAACACGTTCCAAGACTCAACAATATATGTTTGTAATTATAGTTTTTTTTTAAGGATCTTTGTGTTGATAAACTCACTGAACCGAGGAATTGCGCACACACAAACACACATGAAAATCTCCCTCCTGCCCGCAACAGCCCGGCTCCTCTCCGTCAGTGTGAGTGCGCACCAGAAATGTATAAACACGGTAAATGTTTTATGATTCTAAAAGCTCAGAAGTCCAGAAGACAAATACTGCTCCACATCCTGCTTTGCCTCTCAGCGTCTGGATGTTTGTCAAACCGAGTTGTTGAAATCTGGACACATGTTTGGTGTGCACGTTGTGGTGATTCAGCGTAGTCACTCTCCCCCTGCGTTTCCAAGTACACACAAGCATTCATTCAAAAAAAAAAAAAAATTTCACCTCAAGGTCTTTTTTTTAGCTGCTCTGGAGCTTTCAACTGTATGACATGGTCTTTCTCAGCCCAGGAAGCACACTGCCTATGTTGGCTTTCATGGCCACTTATTGGATTTTTTTTTTTCATTATATGATTTATTTTAACAGAAAATACATAAATGTCGCTTCAGCTCCAGCTTTTTCAACCGTTAAAGGCTCATCTCACGCAGGCGGTGTCGGCTCTAACCTGTTAACATGGGCAACAACATGAAAACCATGCTGACCTGGTTTGCATTAGGGCGTGGCTACCCTGTGACTGACAGACTGTACCAGAAACGGCAACCTGCCTGACAATCAGAATAAAGTACAGAGCAGGTCAGACCCCCTCCTCCTCAGCTCCACCTTCTTCTGGTTTAAAAAAAAAAAAAAAAAAACAGGATGGTGGACGGACAAATTACAACCTGGAGGCTTCAAAACAGCAGCTGTCTCTGTGATTGTGTGTTGGATTCAGCCTGAGTCTGGCTGATTTGTGTCTAAATCATCCATCCACACTCCAGGACCAGGGAAGAACCTCAGCAGGATAACAGGAGGATATTTTAGGTGTAAGATTGTACAAAGGCTTTGCGTTGGAATTGAAACGCCCTCCTTTGTTGTGTCAGTTAAATTCATACAATATTTGATGAATGTCTTTGAGTGAATGAAACTGATGGAAAAAATCTGACATTTTTTGCTCTGACAAACAAAAAGCGAAGTCAAAAGTGTCAGAACATCCCTGAAGCCACTCAGGTTTGGAGTTGGGAGTTTTCAGGAGAGTCGTTTGTCATCCTTTGAACGAGCTTTGTCATGACTTTCTGTTCCTCTGTGTAATGCGTCTCTGCCTGTCTCGCTATCTGTCTCTCTCTTATTCTCTTTGAGTCAGTCTCTGTCTGCTTACCCTGTTTTTTTTTTCCCTCCAGTCTTTCATTTCTCTGTCCCATCGCTCACGTCATCTCCCCTTGCGCTCTCGGGAGAAATCGTTTCTGAAACACGTCTCACTAATCTGAGTTTATCTCTATTAGTACATCTCTGGGAAATATACACAGAGTCAAGTCAGCGTAAAATACCCTGCTCTGCCCTTCTGGGCGCGCTGAATCAAACGCACCCCAACGAGTCGAAAAACAAGTGTCATTCACACCTTCTGCGGTCTCATTTCAAGTGACACTGACTGAGCTCTAGCAGGGGAATCAACTCTTGAGATGTGAGTTTTGAAATTTCTAATGAGGCGACCGTCGTCTGTTACTCCACCCACCCCACCCACTCCCATTGGATTGGACGGCTGATAATTGCGTTTGAATTAAGTGGCAGCAACTTGGTGATTTAACCATAACCATAAATAACATGGTTAAACTTGGCAATATGGCGATGTCCAAAATTTAATATCTCGATACGATCCAGCCCAAATATCGTCATATATGATTGTTTTTTTCTTCATTATATCTAATTATTTGTGTGTATATTATATTAGTCATTTTCCTCCTCCTACCTTAAAAAAAAAACACATTTGCACATTTGTATCAAACTCCCAAATCCTTCAATGTAGTACAATGTTGCAGAATATTTTCATTCTCATTCAAAATTCAAGTAAATGATCAACAAACTATTGAAGTCCTGTCTAAAGATGAGCTAGAGAGCCCGTCTAAAAAAAACAAACACTCACTGCCCTCCTCTCCATCTGTAAAAGCCAGACCAGCAGCCAGGGTGATATAAACTCTGATAACGTCGCCCTCAGCTCAATAAATCCTCGAGTTATTGACGACGCCGTCCGCCCGTCTGGATCCTATTATCAAAGTGTCTTCAAAGGAGACTAATTGAATTAGCGCAGGGATCTGTAATTGAAAGCTCGCTTTTAATGATGCATTGTGGGTGCCGAGCGCCGGCATCCATCAAACGTCTCCCCGTTAGGACAGATTGGGCTGCGCTGTGCATTGCATTACCAACGTTATCAGAGGCATCGGGTCTATTTGATCCTTAAGAGACTGGTCCCTTCATATGACACCACTTGGCTGTTAGCGAACGTGTGTTTTCTTTCTCTCCTAATGAGTGAAATTTGGTAAATACATATTCCCTTTCACGGCTGGTATCATCCTGACATCCTACACCGACCTCAGGACGGGAGCGTCTCTGACCTCTGCGGCCGACCTGACGAGTCGTGACGTCAGGTCACGAGCAGAGACGTTTGATCATTATATTCTCGGACACGATGGGAAGCGCCTGTGTCCAGCACAGTTGATGTTTTGGTGGAAATCTAAAGATAGGCCTAGAGATGAGCACACCTGGAGCCGTGTGTGTGTGTGTGTGTGTGGTGTCACCTCCCTAGAAATTGAACAGATTTTTTTTGTTGCCTCTTCCTGAAAGGGGTCACACAGCCACTGACCCAGAAGCTATTTGTAGGTTGTTGGATTTTCTCCTCTCACTCTGTGTGTGTGTGTGTTTGTGTGTGCGCTTTTCAATGTGTGCCGCTCTTATTCTGTTTGAAGTTGTGATTTCATGGTCTGGCGTGGTCAAACATCAATCAAAAAGTCTGCTCTGGTTCTGTGGTATTTCCGTCGGTGCGGTACGAGCTCCTGTAGGCGGCGCTCTGCTCCTGTCTTCTCATCCACAGTAGCTATCGGTGCTAAACCTAATTAGCCTGTTGTTTTTCTGCCCTAATGATCCACGATCCAGGCTGGATTCAAGTTCATCTTCTGCATCAGAGGATTTTTCTCATGAAGTTAAAAAAAAAAAAAAACCCTATAAGTTGAGAACAGCTGTGCTGAAGTTAAGAAGCTGCCAGCCGTGACTCCTCCTGGACATTTACATGTGAAAAAGATGTGGAGTATAACTTTCCCCTCTCTCTTCAGACCCAGATGGTGTGTGAAGGTCTTCAGGTTAGAGGTTAAGGCTAATTTATTGTCTCAGGTTCAGTGTTTCATCCGGTTGTGAACATATGGGGCTCTGCTGGAGAGGACACAGATACGAGTTAACAATGATGGATGCCTGTGTATCTGTGAGTGTGTATCTGTGAGTCTGTGTGTGTCTTCATGGAGTGTGTTAATGTCGTTTTTCAGAAAAGAAAGTGATGAGATTTTCGTCGTCGTTTTTCGTTCATGGTCATTGTGAATGTTTGAGATTTGGTACCATCATCTTATTTACCTCAAGATCAAGATCTTAAGTTTGGTTTAAGTTAGAACCTGATTAAAGGATAAATAAATGAGACAAAAAAAAGGCATTGACGGTCGACACCATAGACTGTCTATAAGGGTGGACGTAGGTTCTGGATCTGTAAAGCGAAGCCAAAGCTGAAGAGCCTTAAACCTGGATTGTATCTAATGACCATCAGGGAGCGACTCCACTGGTTGGATGTTAAAATGTGAAAATGTCCCAACTTCATCCTTGATTTATTAGCTCAGTAAACATGTTTCTAATGAGTTTATGGTCTCAGCCTCTAGTTTCAAGTCTTCTTCAATGCATCATGATGTTCACTTTTTTTTTTTTTTAACATTTTTGACTTTACCAACCTGAAGGAGTCACTATTTCTCATCACTGTATCAGTTTGAATAACTCCCTGTCAAGTCTTGGTGGCAATTCAGCATCAAAGCTAATGATCAAAAGCTTTTCAATGTTTCAATGCAAATTTAAGTCGAATTTTGTCTCATGATTTAAGGAAGTTGAACTTCATCCTTGCAGATGAGACTCACTCCTCTGCTTCCTGCCTGTGCGTCTGCACACATGCATCCGCATCAGTTTGTCAGTGACAGTGCGGTCAGGTCAGTGTCAGGAAAGGGGAGCGGGCAGCACTTCATTAAAGTGCAGCCTTACTCCACTCACTCTCGCTCTCCCATACATACACAGCAGGCGCAGACCACTTCATTTGGTCCGAGAGATAGAAAGGACAGGCCCCAATGGATTCTCCTATTAATCTTTAATGAGCCCTCGGGCCCTGAAAACTGCCCGCCTGCCTCCTTCTCCACATCCAGGAAACAAACAATGACTCGGCTGAAAAACACATTGGCCGCTCATCATCATACCTGCCCGCCCGTCTGCCTGCCGGCCCATTAACCCCCCCCCCCCAGCGCAGTGCTGAATTATTAATGCGGCTAGCTGTCTCTTTGCCTCGCCCGGTCCTATCCCAGCAACGGGAATGGGCGACGTCTTGGGAAAGTTTGGCGATGCCATCCCGTGTGTGTTCTGCTGGACTCTTTTGGGGAGGGGGGGGGTGGAGGGAGGTTAACGTAAAATCTGATTGGTTCAGCTGCCAGTCAAACTGCTCCAGTGAACACGAGTTTCTGTTCCAAATCCGCAGCAGGCGGTCATTCTTTTAGCTCAAGTCAACCTAAGACAGATTGAAAACTCTTCCATCAGCTGAGGGTCACACTTGATTCCCGACCCTGGGAACAGCGCTTCCTCCGTTTGGTAGCAGCTCTGAAGCTTTCAGTCATATCACAGGAAATTCATCAACTGATGGAAATGTGACTATTTTAGTCATGTGTCAATCTGTATTTATTTTTGAGAAGTTAAAGATTTTTGGTTTGTTTGTTTTGTTTTTTTTGGAAGCGCTCCAAAAGAAAGTTCATGACAGTTAGACAACACTAACACTTTATTTACTCGTTTCTCTCTCCCTCCCAATGGATCAAATAATTTAAGTCGTATCCAAATTTCTGGAACCAAAATATAACAATAACAAAAAACTATTAAAAAAAAAAAAAAAAAAGTCTGTCCGTCTGTAGTAATGTAGGCTCCGTCATGTCATGTTACATGGTGCGTTGCGTTATGTTATGTTGTGATGTTATGTAACATTAAACATTATATGTGTTACATGATATATTCTAAATATGATGCGTTATATTTCACATGTAATGTTATGCATTACATGTTACATAATGCCTTATATGTTTATGTTCTAAATTATGTCATTTGCCTTTATATTAAAAAAAATATGTAAAAAATATTGTACCATATACAACACGAAAAAGGACAACTCCACCAGCTGATGAAGGCCATGTAATATGGTTGAAAGTTCCAGAGCAGCTCCTACATGCAGAGTAGTCCTTATGTTTCTGTGTTTGGACAAGAGGCAACAGGTTGTGAAGGAAATTAAGAAAAAAGAAACCACCCTGGCTTCTTGTGATTATATTCTAACAGATTAGATGAGATACATTGAACCATAAGTAAATAATACTTTTAATACATTCTTTACCCATGGACTTGACTCCTCGGTCTCTGTTTCTCTAATTTTACTTCCATCACCATCACTTTTATCTTTGTCTTTTCACTCCCTCCACACACACACACACACACACACACACACACACACACACACACACACACACACACACAACACCCTGCCTGTATCTGAGTGTAGAACAGAATTGTCAGTGTGCTGGCAGCTTCTTCTTCTTCAAAGATGTTGCATATTGAAATAGCCTCTGTAAGACGCCTGCGTGCTCTGTGATGAATGCCGATCTCATTTGCTCCTTCTCACATAGCTGATGCCCCCCCCCCTCTGCCTCACTTTCTCATCTTCTGATGAATACTGGACAGTGTAAGATGTGTTTCTGAGGCTCTCTGAGTTGTTATTGTGTCTCTGTCTGCTGGACGCTCTCGTCTCTCTCTGGTCTGATTTTTACCAACTACAGCGGCTGTATCTTCCGTGAAGTCAACAGAAAAGGATCTATGCAGTTCACCTAAAGAAATCAGAGGTGTAGAAAGTCTGTGAATGTAGTGCTGCCGTCGACTGAGCCGAGAAATGTCCTTTAAGAAATAGGTGATTTAGCTTTAATTTAGTTTAGACTCCCAGAACTTTAAAACATTATCTATGAAACATTGCCTGTTAAAAAATAGAAATCTTAAAAGTCCAAATGATTTCAGCTCTGTAAGTATCCAAACATATGACTGGGGTAAACTTTCATACTTTGAACCTTAAATAATTGTTTTTGTCACCTTGAAAACATTTGACAGTTACACAAGGAAGTTTAACAGTTTACATTTACACACACAAACACACACACACACACGCACACACACGTCTACCTGTCTCACACTTTGCCACCTTTGTGTGTCAGAAAAAGCTGCGACTTTCCCTTGTCGTGTTTCCATTGTCACAGTCACGTGCACTTGCAGCAGGAGATGTGGCTGCTAAATTAAAAGACAGCAGTCACAATTCCTCACACGTTGTTTCTCACACACACACACACACACACACACACACTCTCACACTGCCCTGTAGCTGTACATCCTCCAGGCACCCAAAGTGTCATGGCAACCGTATGGCAGCCACGGTAACGGCGGGCTCATTTTCATACTGATGAGGTGGCCGGTTGCCGGGGAGGCCTGCGCTGCTGCTCCTCGCTCGTCTCTCCTCTCCTCTCCGGTGTCGTCCTGAAATTTTAATGACCTTCTTTCTCTGCCTCTCGTTTTTCTCCTCTTTGTTCCCCATCTGTGTGTGTGTGTGTGTGTGTTGTTTGTGTCTACACGTCATGAGTCTCAGCTTCAGTATTCAAGCAGACATGCACCAAGTATCTAGAGTTAATACAAGAGGAGAACAAAGGTTGTGTAATTTGGAAGACATCAGTATCTTTAAAGGGCATGTATTTTTATACCTGTGGGCGACCTCCACCAGCCTGCTCCTCATGGCTTCGGCAGGTCAGCAGCTCAGCCTATTCTGCAGTTCTTGTGTTTGAAGCTTTTCGCTGTTTAATGTAAAAACCGAACAGGAAGTGGAGAATCAAGCTGGAGAGGATCAGGCTACACGACAGCTCGAAAATGTCTCCATGGCGTTTCCCACTGCGGTGTAATCTCTTCGAATGTGACGGGCGCGATGGCTGCAGACGTCCTAATTCGGCTTCAAACCCACTCTTGTCACCTGATCACGTTGCTCGCCTCATCCCAGTCACAAACAGGCAGTCACCTGTCTGACTCTGTGTGTGTTTGCTTTGCTCCAGGAGGAAGAGGCCAGAGAGGAAGAAAACGGTCGGATCGAGCCGGTGGGACGAGCCGACTCCTGCCTGGACCACACCCCAGTGAGGTCGCTCGAGTAAGTCGCTCACTCGTGGATCAGATTCCCCAAGTTTTTTGCCTTTTGTCCTTCCTGAAACTCAGTAAAGCGACTAACGCTGGAGTAAACGTTAGTTACACCGCTGAATGTTTAGGAGGATGATGTGATGTCCACCATCTACCACTGTCTAAATGAAGACTTAAACTTAATTTGAGGAGTGTTTTTGGACATATTGTGTTGAACGTTTTGCTATGAATGAATGTTTTTTCCAGATGGACTCGGATTTGAAATGAAATTTTTTATATTTTTAGTGTCACCAAAACTACATGTCCCCATTAGATAATCCTGGGTCATTATAAAGGTACTTTTTGTAGTTTTGCCATCTTTTCTATGAGGAATGATGACCGTGTGTGATTATTACCATGGCCTAAAGTACAATCAAGTTGTATGACACTAAACTTTGTCTTTAAACTTGACCGTCTCCTCCCTTTCTCTACGTAAGAACCATTTAAAAAGGTGGAGCAGCAGTTTTTGTGTTGTAATCCGAGGTTTGTTTGTAGAAAATCTCATTTCAACCCCACTTCCTGATTTGCATAATTCTCTTTTGTGCGAGCAAAAATGATCCTCGTCTCGCCATCAGAGCTCTCCCACACACTAACCCATTCAGCTCCTTTTATTAACAACTGTGTTTTGTGTTGTTTCTTTGCTCCGTTGCATGCTTCCAGTTTAATATGCAGGTATGGTATTATTATTCCTATGAATTCCCAGAGAATCCGCCATCTCCCGCCTCTTAGTTGTCAACAAGGGGCCCATTTTCCCCGAGCTAATCATAGTCATTGTATCAAAGCTGTGAAGTGATTAGATTTGGCATCTTAAAAAAAAATCTGCCTGTGTGTAGATGTTTTACAGCCACACAGAGACAAGTGACGAGTGTTGCATCGCGAAAGCAAATCACCGTAACTGTTTTGTGCTTTTAAAGGGTCAAAGGATCACATCAAGAATATTCATCCCTATATAAAAGCAATAAAATGTTTTACAGCAGAGGGCTTCATGGGAAATGAATCTGTCCGGGGAGAGGATAAAGTTTGAATTTATCTTTTCCCAACTTCATTAAGCCTGTGCTGTGTTTTTCATCCGCACAAAGCAGTTTGCACATCAACAGCCTTCATCTGTCCCCACTTCAAAAAAACATAAGAAAGCATCCACTCGACTTGTTGACATTTGTAGCTAAAACACGCAGCGTGTCAAAGTACCTCAGCGATGGAGTGAATTTCAGCTCATTCCTCGTTGTGGCGCAGCGGTTAAGCCCGTCATGCCTCCGCAACACAACCCAACACAAAAGGAGAGAAAAAGAAAATACATAGAGGGAAGGTTTTCCACATGAAAGCGGCGATGTGACAGCTGAGTTTAACAAGGCAGAGGTACAGGCCTCCAGCTTTATTCCCCCAGACGTGACTCAGTGACATTTGATGTTTTCACTCAGGGTCTGCGCTGCGTTTCAGCTGCAAATGTCATGTGATAAACACCAAAGTTCCTCCAATAACATAACATTGAATTGGAGAACTGGTGTTTTAATATTTATGAGCTTCTGGGAGGTTTTGCACCCCACCCAAAAAATAGATATCTAGCATTTTGACAGGTTTTTCTCCCTTTATAGATTGTTTTACTTCTAAGTTGTGTGTGTGTGAGGGCTTTTCAAATCCTTCCTTGTTATCCCTAACATGTGTTTGATTTATTTGGATTACTCTATTTTTATTGTCTTTGTTGAATGTCTCCTCCAGCTCCTCCTTGCATTCTACTTTTGTTCATTTATTGTTTACTGTTGTTTTTATCATCTTTTTTTTTTTTCCCCCTTTCATCATCATCTCATTTCCTGTTTTTGTTTTTGCCCACATGGTGTCACCCCTCTCCTCTCCTCTCTCCACTCCCTTTCCCCTCACCCACCCACCTCTCTCTCCATCTTCCATCCGTCACCGTCTCCCAGAGACATAGTCAAACTGGTGGAGGTGTCAAACGATGGCGGGCCCCTGGGAATCCACGTGGTGCCTTTCAGTGGCAGGGACCGCAGGTAAAAATATCCAGAGCAGAGCCACAGTGCTGCTCTGACAGGCTGGGAGAGAGTGAAGGAGACAAACAGGCAGACACCAGGTCCACAGGGATTTAATACGACATGAAAAAGGACAGAAATTGTATTAAAAAAAAAGATAAAACACCGTTCTGATTAAAATTAGTTACTTTTTGTGTTTAGATTTGTACAGACCAGGGTTAGAAGTACACAATGGAAAACATTATCATGAAAATAAATGTTTTGTTTCAACTACAGGCAATTTATTAAAAACAAGAATAACAACCATTTAGTCTACGTACAATCCTGCACTTTAACTGTGTTTAATTGGAGAAAGTAGTTTTGCCAATATGAAGTCCTGGCTTTTCGTGTTTTACTTTTTCACCTTTAGATTTTGTTGGTTTTTCCCTGCGAAGCGCTGCACACCTGACAGCTTTTAGACTTTTAAAAGGTAGAAAATTGCCTACTTACCCCATTTAGCTGATGACTTGTCAGCCTCATTGTAGCCTCATAAAAATAAATTCACTTTTGTTGATTGTTTGCTCCCTGAAATGTCTTTAAATATGTAAATTTGGGCCTAGAGAGAAGTTTGCTGCATTACATGAGACACGCACACACAAATGCATAGTGGACATTCCACCTCGGTGCCTGTGTGCAATCACTTCATCACTCATGCAAAACCAATACTATGCACACATACACACACACAGGCACACAGGTTTGCGTGTCATCATGAAGCCATTTGCTGGTTTACAGTGATCAATCACGCTTGTTTAGGGTTTGCAGGCGACCGTCATATTTTTCTCCGTGGCTGCTGTCACATCGGCTTTACGTGATTCAAAGGAAACACTGGGCAGTGCACACAACACGCACGTACACACCCACATACCTACAGCAACACAATTCAGACGCACACGTACGCAGCTGGAACAAAGCTGTGAAGGAATTAGAGGAATTTCACATCTGGTTCAAATACACCCAAAGAGGCAGGATTTGGAGGTTGGTGCAGTTCAGTATAGTTGAGGTTGTAACATTTAATTTTAGTTTCTACAAGCAGTATGTTATATTCAGCGCAGAGCCAACTGCAGCCCCACAAATGTCCAAACTTTCTTTATGTACGACTCTCTGCCCCGGGACTCACAAATATGATCAGCAACCACAAAACTGACCGTCGCGCTTTATTGAAAATCCAGATCATATCGCTGATCTCGCTGCCAGACTTAATCAACCTAAAAGCACATTTATAATGCACTTTTCTTTTATTGGGGAAATGTCAGGGTGGGCGTCATCCCAAGATTAAGATGCCCGGCTTTCATCAGAGAAATAGCCCCTCCGCGGCAAATCGCATTGTGTTCTCACTCAAATTCAATCAGTGGAATTGTCTGAACTTTTTCAACTCCTGAACTTTTCTGCCCTCTCTGTAATCACATTCCCATTCATACTGAATTATAAGCCCGAAGCTAGGGCAAGTACTAAACCCTAAAATCAAGTCAATTTACCTAGGCGACGCTCGCTCGCACCAGCTCGGAAAAAGCCTGGATACGCGGCGGACACAGACTATGTGGCGAAGAAGACCTGATTAGGTTTATGGCGCTTCTCCTACCTGCAGTCGATTTTCTCCCTCAGACTTGGGTCTATAATCCGCAAAGCGCCCTTTCAGGTGAAGTTAGCCCCTCGCTGCGGCTGTGCGGGGAGGCATAAGCTGGTTTGCCATGCCGGATTACAGGGCGACAACCGTTGCAGCTCAGCACAGTTGAAGTGCTACAGTGCGATAGACCAGCCTCTCTTCAACCTACCTGCTATAAATATTAAATGGTGCTCTTCTTTCCTTTTTTTTTTTTTTTTCTGTCGCTCGCTGAAAGCACCTTGTTTAGAGGAAAGAGTCAGAAGTCCTGGAGGTTAGAACATTCACACCTGTAAAGCTCCAACCCTGGCAGAACCACAGTGGAGTCTTTGAATGTGTTGATTGCCTTTGAATAGATACCACCCCCACACAGCCCCTAAAGCACCCTGATGTGATGTGACTGCATTCACTGGTGCACTGATGATGCACATGACAGGACCACACTGCACGCTCTCTTCAAGCAACACGTGACAATGCAGAGGCAGCGTTTAGGCATAGAAATAATGCAAAGACCAGAGAACATCAGCAGGAAATGCAAATATTTTATGGCAATTCAAGACAGCAAGGACACTTCAGGTGAACCCCAGAATCCTTCAGGTATTGGGCAGGTGTGTCTCAGGCAGGTATATAAGAAGATTATTCTTTTTACACAGTACACAAAGTCTTTTTGGCAGAGATACCCCGAGCGTCAATGTGTTCAAAGGAAGTCACAGTGAAATTTTAGCCCAGTAGATAATAAAGTGTGTTCTCCACAGAAAAGCAGCCATATTGAATCCAAGGATGCCATCTTGCACCTTGTTGACATGAACCTCTGAACATTTTCAGGACTCTTGGCTTGTTGGTTAAGCGTCTGGAGAGGGGTGGGAAGGCCGAGCAGCAAGGCCTCTTCCAGGAGAACGACTGCATCGTCCGTATCAATAACGGAGACCTGCGAAACATCCGCTTTGAACAGTAAGACGCCAGCTCGTGGGAGCCAAAGCTGAGCTCCTGGGCTTCCTGTGTGATTGGGACCCTTTGCTTCTTCTTCCCTCTTCTTGTACCTACAGCCTCTTCGCTGTTATCCTCTCGCTCCGTGCCTCCTGTCTGTGCTCCTGCCAGTGCACAGTGCTCCTCTGACGCCTGTCACTGTGCTCAGCTAACCTCCCTCTTTAACTCCTGTAGGTTGTACCCTTCATCGCTGAGGCAGCCTCTGCTCTGGTCCCCTGTGTTTCAGCAACAGCTCCACTGGACTCCTACTGTAACACCTTTCTCTGTCCGTCCACTGGGAGGAATGGGAATAAAGCTGCCTAACATTCATAGCCACTGCCTTTCAGCGCTGCTCATGTCTCACGCTTTCATCCCCCTACCCAACCAAATCCACCCGCTAACCCCCTCCCTCTTTTCTAGCTCCTGTATGATGCATGCATGCCTTGATACTGTAGCTATAATGTTGCTTGCAACAACAGGAGTGCAGTGATGCATACATGTGTTTGATCTGTCTTCTTCTACCAGCATGAACGTGCACCAAATATATGTATGTTTTCATGTGCAATGGTGCAATTCAGAGGTGGTATACAGTATGGAAGATAACTGTCAAAGGCACTATTACAGCACAACAAGGTTTTTCTATGTGGACTTTGTGTGGGTTCCCTCTGGGTACAAAGATGTGCACATTGGGTGATTGCTGATTCTGAAATTGCCTGTAGGTGTGAATGTGAGCCTGATTGTTGGTCTCTACGTGTCTAGATTTGTCGAAATACTCCTGATCAGTGCAAAAAGAAACACAAAACAGACAAAAGGACACTCAGAATATTACTCTTAAATTATATTGCACCTAAAATATAATAACTAACACCAAGTTAGAGAGCTAAGAGTTGCTGCATCCACACGTGCCGCCGTCTTGCCAATCCAGGCGCTACCTCATCTGTTCACGCAAAAAAACCCCACATAATTTTGTTTTTATTTGTTGAGGCTTTTATGTATTTTAGATCCCAAAACAATGGAGGTTAATGGTGTTTCACCTCACTCTTTCTTGAAACGGTGTCCCTGGTCCCTTTACAACACAAAGATCAGACTCATCAGTTTCCTCAGCCGGGTCAGGTCATTACAGAGCCCCATTGTACCGGAGCGAAGGTAGAAATCTATGTCAACACAAGGCAATTAAACCAAAACCATAACAAGAGATACATGAGAAATGACTGCATATGATTTGGCCTGTAATCCCAGTCACATTATAGTGTCCCAGACAGTCGTATTGTGAGAGCCATTAGTCAAGTAATGGATGGGAATAAGGCTTCCACACATAGTGTTATTACAAGAGCATCAACAGTTGCTCTGGCTGTTTAATGGTATTTTTATAAGGGAGCAGATTACATCTCGTCTGCTACTCGATCCAGCCTGAAATCGTAAAAGATGGCAAGGCGAGGTCATCCTCCGCAGGGGGGAGGTTATTAGCGGCTGGGGAAAAAAGTGGGCTACAGGATTCTCTAGAGGGGGAGGGAGGGGTACGTTTTTAGTCATCATTCAAGGGGTGCGAGGAGAGATAGAAATTCTGGGGTCCGGCATTTTCCCCAGTGTCAGTTCAGCTGTCAGGAGGGAGGGGGGGGACATACCACAGACTGCTTTATTGAAACAGGTGGTGCTAACAAGGCTCCGCTGTTACAGGGTGCTGACAGCCAACATAAGTTTCATTCGCACCTACTGTACATGAGCTCACATCGAGAGGAGGGGGTGGGGGGTTAAAAGAGGATTTTCTGCAAACTATCCATCGGGTAGAGGTCTCCTTTTATCAAATGAGGGGATTATGTGATGGAGCTGTTGGGGAGGGTTCAGTCTCTTTTTAGAGCTGCTCACACTGGCAATAAGTATTAATTAACATGTCAGAATGTTCAGGTGGGCGAAGATGGATTTTATATCTATAGGCTTGGTGTGTGTATGTGTGTGTGCGTGAGCGAGAGAGAGATGTGGTGGAGGTGGAGAGCTTCACTAGACAAGAATGAATAGAAAGACATTTAGGGTTAATTGACTCCCTCTCTCCATCCTCTTCCCTTTCCAAATCTCTGCTTCCTGCCGCTCCTTCTCCAGAGCCCAGAACATGTTCCGTCAGGCCATGCGCTCTCCCGTCATCATGTTTCACGTGGTGCCGTCTTCCATGAAGGCCCACTACGAGCAGCTGTCCCACGCCGAGAGGAACCCGGCGTACGCCTCGGGCCGCTTCAGCCCCGACTCCCTGACCGGCAGCACAGCGTCTGGCGTGGACCACACCCCGCAGAGGATGTCCCGGCACGGCTCCCAAACGCACCCACACCCTCATTCCCACGCTCACCCGAACTCAGCCGACGGCTTCCCTCCCCTGACTCACCCGGCGGTCTCCGCGGCCAAACCTCCGACAGGACACACACACTCACCTCAGAGGGGGCTAAACTCCACCCCAACGGGAGGGTATGCCAAAAAAGTCGGGAGGAGGCTCAACATCCAGCTAAAGAAAGGTGAGGTGATGAAAGGTGAGCGCGGGGAGGCGGAGATTACGTAGACTTTGTGTTTCCTGTGTTCACAGGCAGCTGTCTCTTCGACACTGCAGCACAGAGCCAGAGCTGGAATATTGTTTTGTTTTGGTGGTCAAAGGTCAAGCTCACAGTGAACTCAGTGTCTCAGTCACACTTCAACTTTGCCTCAAAACTTCACCAGGATTTAACTGCAAGATGATTAGACTTTAGCCACCAAAGGTCAAATGTCAACATCACTGTGACCATAAACATGATTTTGTGAACACAAAATCTCGAGAACTCTTCAAGGGAATCCACTGAGACTCAAAGATGAAGGGATTAAATTGTGGTGGTCAAAGGTCAGCGTGACCTCACAAAAACACGTTTTTAGCCGTAACTCAAGATTTAACAGCAGTTATGACAAAATTTGCTTAATGTTTTATGTGATGTTGAATACACAGGGATGCAACCTGAAACTAGTCTGAGTGGTGGAGGCAGACAACCACGAGACGGTAATTGTAGTTTGTGATGGAGTGCATGGTGGAGTGAGGGTCACCTGAGCCATTCTGATGAAGAATCTGAGAAACACAGTGATGTGAGATGCCAGTTTTTATGTAGAAGAGGGGTGGGTGCAAACCCACTGCTGCAATGCACTTGGCTATCAGCCTTTCTCTGTCTGACTGGAGCTGTAACAGTCACTAGAGTCTGGGAACGTAGAGACACATTCTCAGATAAGTTCTGTTGTTATTGTGGGGAAAAAAGCAGTCACATCAGTCCTTTCCTTGATGTATTACATCGTTTTGTTTTTGAAGTATCAGCTTTCCAGAAGGTTCTGTGAAAGTCTCCCATCATGCTTTGAATTCCTCTGGCTTTCAAAAACAAGATGGATTCTTTGTGTTTTCTTAGACTTTGTATTCCAACCGAATAAACAAGCAATTTCCCCGCTCGCGCCACACCAAGACAAGTGCAGGAGCAGTTTGTTGAGAGATGGTGCAAACACAGAAGCATGCAAAACCTGAGAGATGATGTAACAGGCTTACAAACACCCAGAGTTTGGTGTACCGATGTCAGCAGCCAACAGTGGACTCTGCAGAATCTAGGAGGTGGAAACGCAGAATGAAAGGCGACGTCGGGATTAAAACTTCGGGGGAGATCTCCTCAGTGTAGTCTTTGACTGACAGCTGGCACAGGTGGTGCAAGCCTATGCCAACAGGATACCAGGTGTCGGCGCCAGGTCTCAGGGCCAGAGAGCTTGTTGCTAAGCAGCCGCTGGTCCCTGCGTGCTGTCAAATGCCACAGCAAAGAGTCTGACAGGGCTGCACCATATGCCCGCTGAAGTTTTCGCCCAGAATCTGTTCCCTCTCTTGGCTGGAATCGAGCCAGAGCATAAAACATAAGAACTCCCAGCTGCTTGTTGCATACTCCTTCCTGGCTGATAGCTATTTCCACTCGCTCCTCTACCGCAGTCGCCGTCCTCTCACTCTGCTTTGTCATAATACCTAGAAAAACACTGCGCTCTGTGCACGATTTGCCAGGAGGATCTGTTATGTTCTCACTCAAAGATGTTATCTTTTCTCATTCCACCTTTTTGTTTGCTGTTGTCGGAGCAGACACTTGCGGGGATTAACAGCGATTCCCAAGAGGCCATTTGGCTCATCTGTTTTGTTTTGAGTACCGACTTAAGCCCACAGCTTTGAGCGCAGATTAAACTCCCACATTGTTTATGTGCTTGAATCAGACACCGGTCTGCTCACAAATCCCGGAGAGTATCAAAATCAATCAAAGAATCCCATTCTGCACAGGAAATTGCTTAGGTATGTCTTAATCAAGCTAATGGGAGTTTTAAAGATCCTCCTCCCTGTTTAAAGCCAGGAACGCCACAGGCATTTACCGGTGAGTGTAATACCGCACCTCGTCTGCCTGTGGGAAGTTGATTGGCTCATCAATGTAGGGGATTAGGGTAGAGGATGTGAAACAGAATAGCTAAGCGTTCTGCTTTTCTTTGCAGCAGCTCAGTCAGACAGGCTCCAGGATTAGGCCCAGTACTCTGATACAGCACGGACGCGCATTATTGTTCTTATTTTGACTTTGTTTTACAGCCTTGCACACAATGTCATCTGGAACAGTCTCTCTACAAAGCTCTCTGAAGAATGAACATGTGGTGACTTGATCAGAGCTGTAAGAGCTCAGGATATGGCCAGATGTAATGCTTGTGGAGGAGGAGGAGGAGGAGGAGGAGGATGGGGGTTACTGGCCTAAGTGTGTTGATCATTAACATGCTGACAGAGATGGACATGCTTGAAACAAACCACTGCATAACCCAGGAGAGTGCAGGTGGTTTTTTTTTTTTTTTTTTTTTTTTTTTTTTTTGTTCCCGGCTTCAATTAAATATCCGGCAAAAATATTAAAAGTCTTCAGGCTGAAGCTCCTTCCTGGCAGCATGTAATTGCATGTACTCATTACATAGTCCAACATCTTACTTAGAAAGCATTAAGCTGCCGTGCCTTACAATATATCTTCCTTTAATTATTCACTATAAACCCACTTGAGCTCTCTGCTGACAGGATGCAGAATTTCTCCTCATTTCCTGAGTTGAAACTTTGTCAGTCCAGATTGTTGATATGATGATTACAGTTCATGATAAACCAGTCTTAAGGGGTTGCAGGAAAAACATTTTTTTATTTAAACATAGATTGTTAATAAGCACTGAGAGATCAGCAACATCCAAAGGTATGTGGGCCAGGTCGCCCCAAAAAGTACATGTGGTTGGGTTGAGAGATGGCTACTGTTTGCTGTAACTAGTTTTGCTGATGGAAACCAAAGCTCTGTTTGTTATGTCTAAGGATGTAAATGAAGGATATGAAGAAAAGTTTGTGCAACACAACAAATAAGAGGCTTCTCCTAAAGGTCACCGTGTTCATAAGAGCTGAGTCAAGGCCAACTTGACTTAGCAGTGTGTGTGTGTGTGTGTGTGTGTGTGTGTGTGTGTATATATATAAAGTGTGTATATATATATATACACACACACACACACACACACACACACACACACACACACACAACCTGGATGACCTTCAATGTCAGAACAGTTTGCAATTGGTCAGTTGCACCAGTTCAACTTGGGTCAACTCTGCTCAAATGTATTCCACCTTCATGAGGAAATCCACTGACACACTGCGCTGGTTCCTTCTAACTGAGTTGATTTTGGTCCAAAATGTAATTGTTTATTAATGTTGATGTGACAGTGAGGTGTTGATTCAGTTCCCCTTTTCAGATTTATTTAATTTCCTGAGGTTGTTTTTAACTCTTCAATCCTGATCAAACTCCAACCCTTAAGCCACATGTCTCCCGTAAACTCTCAACACTAGGATTACCTGCACTTACGTCAAATCCTAAGGATGAAAATGAACTTATTTGCAGTAGTCTGAGCTACAGTGCTGTGGAGGGAGGAGCTACTGCTTTTGTCTCAAGATGAAACCAGATTTCATCATAAGGACTTGTGCTTTCTTCTCACCCCACAGGTCCTGAGGGACTCGGCTTCAGTATTACGTCACGGGACGTTCCCATCGGAGGCTCTGCACCCATCTACGTAAAGAACATACTGCCTCGGGGAGCTGCCATCCAAGATGGCCGCCTCAAGGCAGGAGACAGGTTGCTAGAGGTGAGAGGATGGTGTAATACTTCAGACGGTGACTTCTGTTAGACGGTGTTTGATGTTATCATCAAGTGTCATTAATTGTCGTTGTATTGTGTTTTCTAGACTGTAGACATCCACCAGGTAGCAGCAGCAGCAGTTTTATCTCAAGAATTAGAGGAAGCCTGTCTTATAGAATTGAGACCATAGAAACACTAATACTTTTAATCCGTTTAAAAATACCTGCATCTGTTGAATTTAAAGTGGAACAAATCGATTTCAGGTAACTGTTTTTAGATGGAGATTCGGCATCCTGGAAAGAAATCAAACGCCATGTTTTCATTCTTTATGTTCTGCTCCAAGAACAGAACACGCTTTTGAAGTTTCGTCATCCTACATTTCAAACCCATTTGCATAAAGGATTACTCTGTGCAACAGAGCAACACCGTGCATCCATGTGAGCCTAGATGAAAGTAGCAGTTGTTACTAATTTTAAGCAATCAACTAATCAAATCCAAAGAAATAAATCTACAAGAGATTAAAAAATTTGAAGCAATTGAGAGTCACTTTGTGTCCTGTTCAGGTGAACGGGGTGGACCTGAATGGACGGACCCAAGAGGAGGTGGTGTCTCTGCTCAGAGCCACACCCATGGGCGGCGCCGTGGGCCTGCTGGTCCTACGCCAGGAAGACACCTTTCTTCCTCGAGAAGTGGTACGTTTGACGTCATTCCTTAAATTCTACATCTTGTCAGCATGAGACCTTTCACATCAAACAGCGTATAGTCCCACCCCCCATACAAGGATAACAATAGATGATGGGTTGCATACCCGCAAGAGTGCGTCTGTACGTGGGGCCATGCGTGCTGTTAATCCCCACAGTGAGCTGCCGCGTTGTCTTCTCATTTCCCTGCTAACACAACGCGCTAGACGAGCATGCAGACTGATTGTCCCGCTCCGTCGCTGCACTCCTCCAAGCTGAGGCTGGCCTCCGAGGAAACCTGTAGAGCTCACTCTCACTTTGACTCCCTCTCTATCTGTTACCCTTTCCTCGGCACTCACCAGCTCCCTCACTTCCCTTCGCTTTATTAGCTAACCTTTCTCTGTACTTCCACCGCTCCCTGAGGTTTTGCCTCCCAGCTTGACTTGCTGGATTGATGGGTGTGGGGATGAACAGAAAAGACGTAGGACAGGTAGCAGGCGAGAGGGTGAAAAACACACTTGGCTTGAATATCAGTCAGGTAGCATCCTTGGAAACAGCTACACAAATCTTTGTGTGCTGTTTTTAGGATGCTGCTGCTGTCACTCAGTGTGGGCAGATGCCACTCTACTAACTTAAATGATTCATGCAAAACGGTGCTAATTTAGTTGCTACGCTTGTTACAACAGTTTGCTTTCCTCAAGGTCATGTTTTTACATGATGCCAGATGTTCTACTTCAGTTACCTCAGAGTTGTTTTATTAAGAAGTGAACTCATAATGGCTGAGGCGAAAACAAGGCGACAGAAGACTGAGGCTTAAGTGCTTTTTTGTGTGTTTGTTTGAGGGAAGATTAAACAATGGAGGCTTCAAATCACAATGGTGTTTACTCCACGGTGTCGGTCAGTGATTCTCTGCTATCTCTGCAGCTCCGCTAGCTGGCTTTAAAACACTTTATCTAGCGCTAACGTGAGTTATAGCAGCACACAGCCTTAAATCCTCCCCCCTCTGTTGTCATGAAAATGGTTTCTCCCAGTATCCTCTTCAGCCAGCGGGGTCATTAAAGGCACAAGCAGCCATTCACTGGCGAGCGGTGTCAATCAAACGGCTGATTGGTGACAATTATCACAGCGAGGGTATGCAGACGAGGCTATTGGCTGCCTGTCACCGCGGGTGAAGCTGGATAGGAGGAAGCGCCTCGCTGGTCGATACTCATCTTTAGATTAGAGCGTTGCTCTGAGTCCAGCTGACTCTGCGTAGTTTGGTAGTTAGATGATGGTGGGATTTATTTGATCTGCGGTTATTGGCTGCAGAAGGCGGAGAGGGTGGTGTGAGAGGGCTGCGATGGGGCCCGGGGGAGATGAGGTCCAGTGCACAAAACGAGCAGATTCAGTCTTTATCTTAAGTTGTGAGCGATGCCAAGCATGGGCTTCAGAGACAGAGGAGCCTGTCGGTTAACACGCATCATATATCAAGAAAAACACAAACCATTTAGCTAAATTGATCTTAAACAAAACAGAATTACAGGAGTCAATGGCACATTTTCTTGACACACAAGAATAGATTAAAAACAGCAGTTACTAAGCTTTAAATATTAAACCTAATGTGGTCTAATGAAAAAATAAAGTAGACATCTGTTGTGTTATTTCTGCAGGTTCCATCGACTTTATGTTTATGATCTTTATGCTAAGTCGGACATATTTTATCGCCCATCAGGCTCACAAACAACATGACGAAAGAGCAGTCGAACAAAAGACTGCAGTGTAAATAGTTATTGCTATGCTAATGTGCTATTATTAATGCACTGCACATCAATGCTCATGTATCCGTGTTAAAAGAAGAAACATTTCTTCTTAACGTAATCCACTCGTATGTCCGACTCATTTGCTGTTGCACTTTACTGGTATGTAAATGTAATTCATATACAAGGAGACAGGGTTGGAGTGAGGCAGGAAATTTATCTTTTTTACCTCCAAAAGAAAAGCAAAACCTTTTTCAGAGTTGCTCACCAAGTAAAATGATCTTCAGTAGAAGTGGTTGTCTTAAAGAGCAGGAGCTTATATTGACTGTGTAACAATTGGGAAAACATTTGTTGTGTTGTTTATTTAATGTTGCACAGATCAGATAATTCTTTACGCAAAGTCCATCTAGCCGTGATTGGCTGAAAGCAATGTGGATGAATTTCTCTCATGTGGGTTACGTCAGCTGGACAGTTAGAGGACACAGGTTAGACAGAGCGTGAAACAGACTCGGGTGACATGTCCCACGCCCTTAAAGCCTTTGACATTTTGTCCTTGCAGACGATAAAGTTTAAGTCTGAGCCACACCACCCAGCGATAACCGCCCATCTGTCTGCTGAGATTGATCATTTTCATGTCCTGCATGTCCATTTTTTCATCACGCTGCTTCAATTTATCCACATATTCACCTCACAACTGTATCTTTTATGCTCAGATTTTTTTACTGTTGCTGTAAAAATGTTTTTGCTTGATTACTTTTGGTTCTTCTGTCCTCCCCTCCCTCCCTTCCTCCCTCCCTCCTCTAGACTGCTGAGCCCCAGGTGCAAAGCCCCAGAGATTCGGTAAGACTCCACCCCAACACTAGCCTGCAATTAAACCCACTTCCCAAAGCTGCCTCCTCTTCCTCCTCCTCCTCCTCCTCCTCCTCCTCCTTAGGAGCTCCAACATCTTCATTTACCCCAAACTCCCCTTTGCATGGATGTTATTAATCTCTGCTCGGGAAAACACAGAACGTTATCACCCAGTTGGGATTAAAAAACAATAAAAAAAAAAAAATACAATAGCTTATGCATGCACTCACTACATTCCACTAGTAAACCAGCTGGTTAATCAAAGTGCAAGTCACCAGTCGTGCATATAAATGTTAGTCAGAAACACTAATTTTAATCTCCATCCAGAGTTGCTCTAACAAATCACAATTTCATGGTTCATCAGTATGGGCTGCTCAGGCTGTGCTGCAGAATAATTTGCTCCATCACTCCCCTCAGAGCTGTATTTGTCAGTGAAGGTGGAAACACATGGGAGTTAGCTTTATTTGTCGGCTGTGGATAAGGTTGTCAGTCTGGCCCTCTTGCTTGCAGACTCACTCAGATAGCTGAGGTGCATAACAAACAGGCTGTTTAGTTTGTTTCACTCCATTTGTGGTGGGGGAACATGCAGACAGAGCTGGCTGTGCATTTCTCAGTGCTGCACGTTCACGGAGACTTTGTCTGCTTTGACACCATCTGTAACGGGGGGGCGTACTTGACATATATAGCCTTATATATCATTTCCATAAATACTTAAACTTCTTAATCTTGGAATTGTTCAGGCAGCAGGTGTAGTTTAAGTGTGAGAATGCACCTTAACTGTGAAGAGACAGCTCTCAGCAGGATGTGCAGGATCTCTAACTGGTGCAGTGCAGGCTCGCACACAACCCTAGAAGGTTTCCTCCGCTGCAGCAGCTGTTAATCGTTCATCCGTCTTTACAAAAACAAAACAAACAACAAAAAAAAAAGCCATTCAGATTTTCATAACTCACCATTTACATAACAAACTCCCGTTCTCTTCACATCTGGCCTCACCTTCAGGTCACATCTGGCCAAACGCAGGTAATTGGTAACGTTTCTGCGTGGCACATTAGAAGCGTAATTGGCCGTTTAATTTGATTGGCGGCCATATCTGCCAGCTGTGTGGACGATCTTCGCTGTGAAGGAACGCTCAGGTGGGACGATGGCTGTTATCGTCACCGCAGCTCACACGCACACACCCACACACACATGTTCAGGCACAACGAGGTGCATCATTCCATCAGCAGAAAAATAAGTAGAGAGAAATTCATCTGGGATTTGTTTCAGTGAGATTTGCCAGCTCTGTGGTGAGCGTTGACATTATTAGTTGGCTCAGTGTGAACCATCCTTTGCATCATTGCACTTTGGCATTTGAGGTGCAATAGCAGTGAGAGATAACTGAGTTCCTAATGTTTTATTGGACTTTGTGTTTTACCTGAACTTATTTATTTTTCCTCAGACATGGAAATGAAATGAAATGAAAACCCTTCTAATTGCTGTTTTTGAGCCTCTTGTGTCTTAGGTTTAGAGATTCATGGGAACTGTTCATTAATTACTGAACTTTTCTCGACTTGGGGAAGTAAAAGAAAGTGTTTTTTTTTTCCTATTTTGGACTTCCACCTCCCTCAAAATCAATGCAACCCTAGGAACAGGAGCCAGATAGCCAGACTGAGTAAATGCACAATGGTCATGCAGTCTCCTCTGCTCCTCACCTCCCCTCCTTTCCGGCCCCCCTAACTTCCAAACCTCCAGATGAGCCGCACCTTTCCTCACCCTTTCCCGGAACATCAACCACCATAATGGATTCAATGCCTTTCAGATGTTATCTGTTGTCAGACACCTCATTTTAAACATCTCACCAACAACAACAACAAGAACAGCAGCAACACAGGCACTGTGGTGGCGTACAGCTTTAGATGCAGGGTGTGTGTCTGCTAGAACAGGGTGGCTTTTAACAGACGAACATCCACTTTCAAGTGATAAATAGATTTCCAGTAGATAAAGAGAGAGGTGGATGTGGAGAAGAGGTCCAACAAATAATCATTATTTCATTAGTTTATTTCCATTAATCGATTTGATTTGATCATATACATTCCCAGTGTCTAATGTAATGTCTTCAAACTGTCTCAAACTCTGTGATATGAGACATGATTTATTTCTCGGGAACACATTGAGGGATGACCCTTATTTTCAGTGACGCAGAGGTTACATAAACAGGCTGAAAATGAACCAGACAATCAGATACGACATTTCCAATAAAAACATTCAACATATTACATTCAAAGACATGAAGATATTAAAAAAATTAAAAGTAGCTGTTATAAGGGAATCAATTTTTAAAGTGCATCTTTCGAACATGTGATTCAGTCCTGAGAGCAGCAACACCATAGATCTATTAATCACATATGGTAATTTGGTCATTTTATACGTGTTGAATCATAACAACTTGCACAGACAGGGTTTAGACACACAGGTAAAAACATGACAGCACAGAGCTGCGTTCATGCCGCTCATCTTGTTGATTTATATATGAGCTTAGTTTGGCTTAATGGAACTCAAATATATCTGTAAATTTTTATCTCAAATTTTTTTATTGCCTCTATTTTGCATCTCTGTACTGCTAAGAAAAGTACAATTAATAAAAAAAAAATAAAAAAAAATCAGAATATAATATATATTCAGCTTTGGTCTGCAGGTTTTGCCGACACTCCAGCTCAGGGTTTTTTGAGGTTGGCATGGCATGACTCATCCTGAGAGAGAGAGCGAGAGAGAGAGCTGTGTCGAGGGTTAGGCCGCAGACAAAATGCAACAACTGAAGTGGAAAAAGCACTCACTTCTTGAAATCGCTCCAATGACCCAAAAATCACCCACGTTTTTACAGCAGCCCACTAGAGGCTGTCATTAGTCGGGTGACACTCTGGATTGTTGTGCTCGGCTTTCAAGCATGTGGGTGGCTAATACTTTCACTCACTCACAGTGCAGCAAAGCTCATTTCTTCTCGATTCGTTATAAAATCAGCTAATATTTAGGTACATTTGTGTTTCTCTAACCCATCAACCATGACTTTTACACCCCTTGACTCTCCACTGGGCCACCTCACTCTATTTTTTTTTTTTGGCTCAGATCACATCCCTGTATTGACTTCTTGTCAGTAGGTGGTCTCCATCTTAAGGGGCTCTTGTGTCTAACCTGTCGACTCTGACTGCTCCCTTCAGCATCCGAGGCAGCCTGTGATAGCCGGGAAACCCCATTGGCTGATTGAGGTAACCGCTGCATGACGTCACCAGCTTGGGTCATTATGCTGTGTAGGGAAAAAAAAAAAGCATCAGAAGCAAATGAGATACTTTGGGCGGCTGCACAAATAGACTGGGAGTCATTTAAGCAATTCATTGCTTTGCCAATGGTCTGTAAAAACAAAACACTTTGGTGGGTTTTCTCTGTCTCTTTCTTAACAGCTCTTACCCTCACGTCTGTTCAATTTTCTTTGTATTCCCCGAGTTTCTGTCTTTATTACTACTCCATCTCTTTATTTCACTCCATTCTTCCACTCTTCCCCTCTTTCTCTCACACACACACTCAAGACACACTTGAAGACACAAATCCTCTTCCCTGCACCTGGCTTCGACAATAGAGCGCTGATCAAAGGCATCCGTCTTTACATGCCTGCCCTGATAGTTCTATAATGGACCCATAACGCGAACATTCGCCTCCATTGTTTACGCCATTAGTCACACAGGCTTATGGAAAATTACTGCACTGCTATATTGAAAAGCCATCAGCAGCGGCAGCAGCGATGCTGCAGCAACACCGTGCCAAGATGCTATCTATCACACATGCATGTTCCCCCCTCTCTCAGCAAACCAAGTTGTTATGAAGCAGCAATCTGTTGGTGATGGGGGGGGGGGGGTTATGATGTCATGATATGCACTCGGCATAGCAGAGCATGTGTTTGCTGTGCATGACGTAGCATGAATAGTATCAAAAGTGACAGTATTTTAAGATGTCTGTCTAAAATAGTTCTTTACTGTAGATGTGTTGTGTCGTAAAATATGTTGAGTGCATAACATGTTTGGCCATTATATATCCTCATAGCCACTGCTTTAATGCAAAACAACTTAATTTGTAGTTCAGCATCACACAACATGGACTGTGGATGATAACTAAGTGTAAATCAGCAAAACACAATATGGTCAGTGCACTTTACTATTATGCGCACTGCATGTTTTGCCACAGCACACCATACCTTAACTGATGAAGCAGTATAGGGCAGCATAATAATAATAATAATAATAATAAATCATTTGCATAGTTAGCAAACTGTGCGAGTGCAGTAGTCGAGGTTAAGAAAAGTGTTTTCATCCTGAATCTTGACAGCAGCTGAATTTAGGACACGTCGCCGGTCTATCACAGGGCCGACATATGGACACACACAGAGACAACCAACCATTCACACGCTCGCTCACATTTTTAGAGTCACCAGTTAACCTAAACCCGCATGTCTTTGGACTGTGGTAGGAAGCCGGAGAACCTGGAGGGAACCCACGCAGGCACAGGGAGAACAAGCAAACTCCATACAGAAAGGCCCCGGGCCGGGAGTTTGAGCCCAGAACCTTCTAGCTGTGAGGCAACAGTGCTAACCACTGCAAATTACAACACATAGTATTATATCAAATTCAATAAAAAAAGATCCAGAATGATATCCATACTCTACTGTTTAGTAGAAGAGTTGACTGTTGTCTTTCTGACGGACGATCAGATGCAGCACCAACAACAAGCCTCTTCATCGAAACTGAAGAGTGAGAGTATAGGTATCCTTTTACATGTCTCCCATTGAATTCAGCAGACAGAGGTATTTTACCAACAATTCCACTGAAGAGCAGTTCTGATGTACTTACATATTCTGCATTTAAGCTGCATTAAACTTCCACATCTATACCCCACATTTATTGAATTCTTTACTCCATGGATCAGCTTATATTACAAGTTACTTTGTGGCTCAATGTTGAAATGTATTATAATGCAATAAAATGACCAAACAATCCAACAGTAAAAGAGTTCAACTTTGCCACCTTAAGCAGCGACATCATTAAAATGCTGCTCAAATATATCTAAATTATAGCAATATGTGGCTTGGGTGCATTGGAGCATAGAGATTTTAACACAACAGGGAATCATTTTTGAAGTTACATAACTTTGCATCATTATTAGTGCAGTAGGAGAGCTGCAGTGATTAATAGCTGCAGCTCTGTGGCAGCAGGCTCTTTGCTGTCTCTGTGTTCTGCGGCGGCCTGCTGGTGACACATACGAGTCAATCAGAGAGGGCCGCTCTTCCACAGAACAGGCTCTCCGGCTTAATTAAAGTGATGTTTCAAGCTGCCACCTGGCCCATACACTCACACATTACAGCCACCCATACGCCATACTACACACACGTACTCACAGTATATGGTTACATAGGCTACACTGAGGCTTTTTACCCATTACGAACTCAAAAAAACACACAAGCCATATGGCGATCTTCACACAAGCACACGCAGCGTCCTCAGATGCACATGCACCATTACTGCATTCACACATAAGTGAACTCACACACACATTCGTGGAGTGACTGGGAGCAGCTGCCGGTGTAATTGCTCGGGGTTGGATGAGGTTATAAATGGTTTCCAGTGGCTTGTGTAGCTGTAAAGAGCGAGTCACATTGTGCTTGACTGTCCGAGAGGGAGCGAGAGAGAGCGCCAGAAGAGGGCAGCTGATTAGTTTTGGACAGCAAATAAGAAGTGCAACTGTATGTGTGTGTTTGTGGGTGTGTGTGTTGGCAGAGGTGTACACTCAGCATGTATGGCATTTGCAGAGAGCACACATGTTGCTTTGTGTGTTTGTACATGACACATATCCACCTATAGACACACACGCACCTGTTTTTTTCTCACTCTCTCTGTCACTCACTAACTCTGTCTCTCTCACACACACACACACACACCTGCCTTCCTCTCTTCCTCCATGCTGTGCCAGTCTCAGCTTCGTCAGTCGCACAGGTATTTGATATTCATGGTCTATCTGCATGGAGCGACAGCGAGGCGTGTCGGAGAGATCGAGAGGAAGGGAGGGGAGGACAGGTGAGGGGGGGGGGGGAATAGACATGACTGGAGGAAAGGAGGTGAAGGAAATAAGGGTGGACAGCGTGGAAGAGGAGGGAGAAGGGTGAAGAAGAAGAAGAGCCAGAGAGAGCGCGTCAAGTCTTTCCATCATTTGAAGATTTTAGCTTTATTATAGCACAAACTGAGAAGTACACGGGTGTGTCCCTATACTTTTGGCACTTTTAGTGCAGCTGACACAGGTAGATATGGAAGTAAAAGGGTGAGGATGGGAGTGGTAAATGTAGAGATAGCAGGTAAGAGAGGAATAGAGAGAGTATGAATAAGAGGAGATGGATTTGCTACAGTAGGCAGCCAACAATGCTCTCCACGCCTGACTTCCCTCCACCAATTACACCCTTCACTGCCTCCTTCTCACCTCTTTCTCCTACTGCAGCTCTTTCTTTGCCATTTTCACCTCCCTCTCAATCTCTCCTCCCTCCTCCTTTTTTTTTTTTTTTTTTTTTAATAAATCCCCTCAATCAAATCAACAGGTCCGTTCGACCAAAGTTGAGCTCACTGTTGACCTGCTAATTGGAGCAGAAGAAGAAGGTGGGGAAGATGATGAGTTTGATTTCTCTTAATGCTAAAGATGGACTCACTCGGTGGACTATAGAGAAGGGTGGAGGCTCAGAGGGTGTGAGACATACTTTAGATGCTCAGGGGTAGAAGGAAAATGAGATGAAAGGTGGGGGCCAGGAAAAGAGGGAGAGTCTAAGGGAAAGTGACAGTTTTTAGATGCATCTGCTGTTTTCGAAAAGTTCAGTTGTTCAGGCATAGTCTTTCGTCATAGGTGAAGTCTGTGAAACAAAAGAGGAAGAAAAAGACGAAGAGATGGTAGAAACAAAATGAGGGTAAGTGTGAGGAGGCAGGAAAGAGAATGAGCACAGGGAGATGTTTTTTTTTTAAAGTGAAAGAAAGTGGAGAGCAGTATAAAAAGACGTGGAAAAAGGTGGGGGGGGTGGAGGAAGATGGAGAGAGGGAGAGTGAGAGATACAGACGTACATTGAGAGAGGTTGGCAGCGTCTGTCTCCTTTTGTGTTCCACATGGATTCATCTCTCTGCCTGCCTTTCATTCACACTCGCGCGCTCGCTCACTCTGTCATTGTCATGCTCACACTCGCTCATTCTTTCTACCCTTTTCTCCGCAGCTCCTCGCCTTTTCACCCTCGCTCTATTTGTCTCTGTCCCTCCTCTCGAGCCCATCGCTCCTCTGCCTCCCCTCACCTTCGCTCAGCTCGGCTTACTTTGTGTTTTCCTCTCTCTCTCTTTCCTCTCTCATTATTCAAGTCCTTGAAAATCTCTGAAAACGTTTTAAATACAAACAACAAGTAAAGGTATAGGGCCGAACAAAGCAAGGAAAATATCTCATTTGGATTTTTCTCGTCAATATTGTGTTAGTTATTATTTCCATATTTTAAAAAGTATAACCTCATATATACATGAAAAAAGGTCTCATTTAAAAAGTCTCTTTTTAAAACCAATCGGTTAGGAAAAAAAAGACAGCCCTAATGTTATCTCTCTGATGACTGCTCATCATGCAGTTGTTACCTCTGCGCTTTAGCTGCTTGAGCGACAGCGAACCACGAATGATAAATTCCACTATGTGACTGTTTAGACTCGAACTAGCTAGAGTTGTAAGAAAACATTTATCACTTTCTAGCCTTTGGCTCTGCAGTTTAGCAGCTCATGCTAATGTTAGCAAAACTACAAACCACAAACTACTAATCTGAAATCAAATGATTTCTTTCCAGCTTTTCAAACATACGAGTCCTTTTTCTTGCTGTCTTTAATGAGTACTGGAGAACCCTGATGACACCCTTCACTTTAGCTGCTTGAGCTAATGCTAGCGTTAGCTTGAGCTAATGTTAGCTGCTTGAGCTAATGTTAGCTTGAGCTAATGTTACCCTTAGTGATCCAGTTGTTGGCTCTGCACCAGTTTTACGTCCTGCTTCATAGACTAGCGAGACAAGCGTCTCCACAGGTATGAATAACAGTGACACTAGACACTGGACGCCCTGAGTCGGAGCTTTTGAGGTGACAGACACAAAACAGCGACTTTGAGATAACAGTCTCTACTTTCAACTCCTAAGACAACTGTGTGTGAAAATGGAGTGATACAATGGGCTGGGCTCACCACCATTTTGGTCTTTTTGAGGTCTTAAAATGAAACTCATTCACTCACTCATCCATTCATTCATCCTCTATTAATGGCATCATTCATTTTGAAATGCCTGATATCAGTTAATAAATGTCTTATTTTTAAGCTCGAACACACATCGCATCTGTTTGTTTTGTTTTTTTTTGTTCAGTTGCGACTAATTTTCTCTTTCCATTGTTTTCTTATTCTGACCATATTAAGTTAAAGAGGATTAAGTCGTCGTTGGTAACTTTTTAATTAGCCCTAAATTTAATTCCAGACAGAATGAATTTGACTTTAGGTCCCAAAATAATAAAATTCTATCTTATGTTATTATTCCTCAGCTGCTTTGTTTTTAATTATGCCTCAAATTTATTCCAGGTAGCATTTATTTGTCTTTCTGAAACATGCACACACCCTGACAGGGCTCGGCGTGTCTGCTTGTCCTTTATCTTTTTCCTTCCTTCCATCTGTGCCCTCCCTTTCCTCCTTAGCCCGTACATCCTTGTTTTACCCTCCCCCTCCTCCTCCACTTTCCCTCTCCCTTCTTTCCATCCCTCTTTCTCCCTTCTCCGTTGCACCCAGAGCAATTCCATCCTCTCTCCCAGCAAACAAAGAGAGCTAATGACATGCTGACACCGAGCCCGATGATTGAATTCATTAGGCGTGCACAATAATTGCCAGGCGCGAGCGTGCACGCACCCATCTATTCAGAGGACAGCTGTCAAATAACAAGCAAGAGAGAATAGCTTTTTATTGTCGAGCTTGGAAGAGAGAGGGAGAATGAATATAGAGAGAGAGTGAGAGAAGCACCTGTTGTGGAGAAGGGAGAGAGAGAGCACTCAACATGTCAGTTAGGTTGGTGTGTTCATGCAGTGTTGCTGGGAAGTTTGCTGCCTGTTTGACGTACTTGGCATCACAAGCCAGGTGCGTGGTGTGCTGGATTTAATTTGTTCTTTAGGTAAAGTGCACGTCTGCCTGAAGCCTTAGGTTACAGTTAGGTTTTACTTTATTAAAGCCTTAAATAGGTTTTGACTATTAACTTCATGGCTTTTACTATTACCAACACACTACCAGAATATTGCAAAATACTGTATTAAAATACTATATATATATGACAGGCAGAATGTGAAAGGCTTCAAAACATTTAACTTTTGTTTTGTACATTTTCTATACTTGTCCATACATGTGCTGTAGTAGTTTCAAATAAATACATTATGTTAATTAACTATTCTCAGTAACCCCAGACAAGAGCATGATTAACTGCAGAATATAAACTCAATAATATTGTGTCAGTAGCACAAATGTGCTGACAGATGTACAAGTAGAGAAGCAACAGGTTTTGTTCCTTACCTGCAGCTGCTCCACAGTAAAATCTCTGCAGCTGCATTTGTCTTGCGTCAGGCCTCCCTTTATTCTCTGTGGCCGTATACAATGACACACTTAGAAATGCTTACAGAGCCAGGGATGCTGTCGCTGTCCTCACCAGTTTGTTGTGATTTTTCATACAGTGGAGATTTGTATCACAACCCTGCAGGAATGACTCTGGCGTTAATGCATTCATTGTGATTGGTGGATCTGAAGCACACAGGTGTTTTATTATTTATGAGTCGTGAGGGATGGCTACTGAACTTGAAATTCATCCCATGCGGGAGCCTGGACTTCAGTGTAGCTGCAAGAATTCAGACGTTTTGATAAAGACTAGCTTCAGGCTCTGCATCAGAAACAAACAACACAGACTGTATCTGTTTCATATGTAAATCAGGAGCTTCACGTATTAATGAATCACTTTTGATCTGTATAGTCTTAGTCCTCATCATCCTGCCTCTCTGTGACTGGAGCTGATTCAGCCCTTCTCTGATTCTTCAGCTCATGAAACCAAAGACAACAACAACATTGCATCACTGAATCTGATAAAAACTCCTGTTTAACCTGAGGCTGACTCCTAAAAGTCCTAGAGAAGCACCCTGAGCATTGTGTCTTGATTATACAACATGACTGCCCACCTGCTTATACTAAGTAGCTGATTTAACACTTAGGAGCGCCGGTCTGTTTAACACCAATATATCTGATGTAGCTAATGAGCTTGTACTCTTGATTTACCTCCCTGCTATCTGCCCTGCTGCAATTTATGTGCAAGCACTTTTCATTAACCTCAAGTGGCCAAATGAACGTCCTTTTAACTTTGGCCCTTTGGCTAACCCACAGGAACATGGTGATTGCATTGCAAGGCTGAAGGGGTTTTTGTGTTACTGCTTTAGGCTGGAATAAATGCATGAATGTTTTTGCTTTGCATAATTAATTATGCATTATGTTTTATGAGCATTTAACTGTATTTAATGTGACTTGTGTCCTTGTGGTCTGAACATTTTTAATATATCAAGGCCTTTTGTTTTTGCTGGTTGGGTAAGTTTTTTCCATTTTTAGGATGGTATGTGTCTCAGTTTTAAATCTGTCCCCCTGTGTTGTTACTCTCAAAGAAGACGGAGGAGGATGAGTTGGTCCTGACTCCAGATGGGACTCGGGAGTTCCTGACCTTTGAGATCCCCCTCAGTGACTCGGGTTCAGCAGGTTTGGGCGTCAGCGTCAAAGGCAACCGCTCCAAGGAGAACCACGCCGACCTGGGCATCTTCGTCAAATCCATCATCAATGGAGGGGCGGCCTGCAAGGTGCGAGACCCTCTGGCACAGTGGAAGTATAAAAGAGAGGCTTTAAAATGTGGCATCTGTTCTTCAAGATGTTGTTTATTATTATCGTCAACATCTCAAAGTTGGCTACAAAAGCAGCACTATGACGTCACATGATTTTTTTTTTTTTTTTTTTTACGCATTAATAAATAGTTTCTATTTATGGGTATCTGGTCTTTGGGGAGTGGCACCGACTTTCCATGTGGAATATATGGAGTTTATTTTTGTTAGACTGTCTGTGCACTGTTTGTTTCAGATCTTAAATACAATTTTCCAAATGTCAGGCCTGAACAAGCAGCTTAACAGCAGCTGAAAGTCTTGTTCCTGTGGACCTCCAGAGGTTTATGATCTAACAGGGGTGACTCAGCAGCTATGGACCAAAGCTTCATCTGCGATAAAATCTATGAGCCCTATTTTCTGTTGTTGTCTGTAGTGCTGCAGTCAATCTCGCTAGTCTTTCAACTTGATTGTTTTTCATACAAACAATCTTGTGTTGACAGCTCATGATAATGGACTCCAAGGCACAGAGATTAGATCATGACTGCAAACAGGATACACTGAGAGTGAGACTATTAGACCATTAGATCAGCTCAAGCTTATTGTTAAGTTGGAGATATGAGAGATTTTTACATCTCCCAGGATGTACATAATATAATACAGTATTAACTTATTCTGTGCTGTTAGGAGTTTAAATTTGCTTTTTCTTGTGGACCCCCTTCCCAAACAGGATGGGCGTCTTCGAGTGAACGACCAGTTGATCGCTGTGAATGGGGAGTCGCTTTTGGGCAAAACCAACCAGGACGCCATGGAGACGCTCCGCAAGTCCATGTCAACGGAAGGCAACAAACGTGGGATGATCCAGCTCATTGTGGCCAGACGAGTCGGCAAAAGAAATGAGGTGAGCGACAAGGTCGCCAGTTGTTTTTACCTCTGAATGTGAGTGATTATATGTCTCCTCAAATTGAAGATGGGCCCCCAATAATGGCTGGGCTGTGACTGACATGAACAAATGAAGGCTGGTCCCCAAATACAGGCTGGAGAAAACACAAGGGTAGATAAATTCCTAGTGCCTGACACAAGGTGCAAGCATTTCTATATCTTAAATTTCATAAATCAAACAATATAATCACAATATTTTCAAAACTATATCTAAGTGTTTGAAGTATTTGAACATTGCTTTGTCATCCTTAAATTTCTCAATAAAAGCCAGGTTAAATGTGTACAGAAACCAGACTTTTAATTTGAAATGGTTAGTTTGTATAAACAGCGTAATGCAGTAATTTAAACAGAATAAACGGTAGCAGATCAAAACGAGGCTTCTTACCAAAATATAACCAATTATTCTGATCAAACAGAGGGAATTAGAAATAAAGGCTTGGAAAACATGGGAAAATATGTAGACCATTAAAGGTTATTACCTAAATTGTCTGTAAATGTCCCGTAGGTTTTGCAGAGCTACTCGCTCAACATACTCGTTTGGCCTGATGGACTCAGTTGTAAAAACTGAGCCAATTAAATGAAACGTATTATCTTATTTAGAGTAAGGTCAGTGTGGAATTATTGCGGCACATGCAACACAATGGACCGTTCTTTTATTTACACTGACTGAGCACACGTAACCTTGTGCAGCAGTAGCACACATGACTTTCACACATTCGCACCTCAGAGTTGCACATTACGGCTGCTGTACTGTAGTGTTAACTGTTAACGTTAACCGTTAACTGACTCCAGAGCGGTTGCACAAGGACCTGTCATCATTAGTTATTGAGTAAAGAGAGACTTTCCTTCACGATTAATGTTCACGTTTAATCTTTTTCTGGAAAAAAAAAATTTGAATATTTCATACTGGATAGATATGAAACGCTGTTTCTGTTTCAGTCTGTGAGGCTTGAGAGTTTGTCATAACTGATGTGACAGGTCATCACATCCTACCCAGTCTATTTTAGTATTAACAGATAATTTAATACATTTGATCAAAACATTTTCTGACCTCATTATAATCAAAGTGTCTTCAATGAAAGTGCTCTTGTGTGTTGCCCTGCAAATAGATTGAACTCATCTGACACCGCTGTCCTAAATAAAGACACTTGCATGGACATGGAGTTGTTAGGCAAACGTCAATGAGACTCTCTCTGATAAATACACAAACCAAACCACAGCAAATCACTGGGAAATACCCTTCTGAGCAGCAATGACTTGTTTCATGAAATAAGAAGTAAGTAGTCAGGTCACTGTAGTTCACCAACCCCTCCCACACACGCTCACCTCCCTTGAGGCAGTTGGAGAAAAAAAAAGAGAGGAAAAAACATGACTGCGAACTGAGCTGCGACTTTTTTCTCTCCTCAATGTCGTGTTTTTACATTCTCTGTACACCTTGGCCTGTCGTCTGCTTGAAGGCTGAGGCTGAGTCTGTGTGCACCACTACTGTTGTGTGTGTAGGCGTGCACATGTGCGTGCGTGTGTACGCCTCTGGCATTGCCTGGCTTCCCCTGCTCTCCTTTTCCAACCTGGTGTGTCAAAGTTTTGATTTCCCTTCGGCCCGTCTGGTAATTGAAAGCAGAGGCTAAGCCTGGAGCTGTGTTTTGTGTTTGTGTGTCTTTGTGTGTGCACAGAGTTGTGTCTTTGTGTCTTGCCCCAGCATGCATATGTGTGTATCAACATGTAGTTTGTGCTTTTGTACATCCGGCTTATGCATGTATGCATTTATTTCCAAGGATCCTACAGTGTGTTGGAGTGCAAACAGATACCCTGCGTGTATGTGTGTGTATTGTGGCTGTGTCAAGGCAGTGAGACTTCACAGAGAGCATGGTGGATGAATAAAATTTGAGCTCTGGGAGTCTCGTCAATCTCTGCTTCACATGCAGAGCTGGAGGCATGGCCTGAGGCTGTCCAAGTGTCTGGCTATTTATAAGAAATAGTGTCCAAGGCACTCAGAGAGGAGGGAAACAACAATTTAATGCACTCAAACTCAAAGAGATGGCCCCAAGCTAAATTAGAGCGTCCCTATGGAGGCCCTATAGATTGTTGATACCTCATAAGCAGCCGTCAATCAAATATTAGCTAAAATCAAATTACTATAGGCTGTAAGCTGTGACTCATTTTGACATCTACTGACATATGGGATCAAATAATCCTGTATTTACTTTCCTCCCCATGTCTCCATCCCTTGACAACCAATCTCAAATCAATCTCAAATGTTTGCCTTTGCATAAATCACAAGCCCAAGTGCTCCTGTTTCTTCCTCCATCCCCATAGAAACACAGTGAACCCAGAGCAGCTGACTTCCTCATCAACCGTTGGCACCTGATGGGATCGAGACCTTCCCAGAGCTCAATTATCAGCCTGAATATGCAATGAGCTGTAGTGTGATTTGTCGATGGGCCCACAGTATGGCGAATCCCCTCGACTATTACGGAGGCGTTTTACCCCACAGCCCCTCAGCCGGCCGATTCATTAACTGCCTCATTTAAAGTCGAGAGGAGCCGCATCCCGACAGTCACGGCAGTTATGGCGACCCGAGAAATTAGTTTGTAGTTTGCAGTAGATTTGTTTCTTCCGTGTGCAGCATTTAGTTCACTTTGATTCAACTCAGAAAATGTAAGTAAGTTGTAAGTTTCTTTTTCACTTGTAGTGCAATAAAGCGTAATAGAGCACTATGAAATCTACATATTAACATGTTAATCATCATAATAATACCTTTTTTCTTATTTCATTGTCTACATGGTCTATTTCCTTTAAACAATACTGAGCATATGATTGTATCTTATGAATTTATATGTTGTTACAGATTAATAATAACAATTTCACTCAAAGAATTGAATTCAAGGAAATATAAATTGGCTGCAAAGTAGGAAAATAAAACAACATATCAAACGATCATAAAAGCTTCCAGATAAGAGTTTTAATAAGAGTTACTAAGAGAGATACTGATGATGCTGCATGTCTGGCTCAGCTTTAGGAATAACCAGGAGAGCTCCATCCACTGATCTATGTGAACGCCCAGGCACACATGAGGTGAAAAAGTGCTTGATATCATTGGAGCAAGGATGTTTAATGCACCTACTTACTGAAGATAAAGATTCTGTAGCTTCTACCGCAGAGAGCAGCTCATCATTTGTGGTACTTGAGCAAGGGAAAATATTTTGACTCCGGAAATTTGAACAAGCAACCTTCTTATCTGAAATCCACCTCATTGCACTTCGCACTTATTCTCCTGCAAACCGAAGTTGTTTGTTTACACCGGGATCCACTCCGCAGTGGTTATTACAGCACCTCAAGCATTTAGTGAGCTGAAAGGATCATTGGGCAAAGACCTTCCTGCCAAAATCGAATCCCAGCCTGGCTAGTTACAGTCATTGATTGGGATCATTTGGCTCCAGCATTGACCAGGGCGCGATAGTGTTATCGCTCGTTATGCGATGCCGGCGATGATGGTTATCTTTATGGCACGAGCTGTCACCACCTTCAGCTATAAATGCAGAAACCGTAGCAAATCAATACAGTCAACGATCCAATGGACAAGCAATGAGTGCCAAGACACATACACACACACACACACACACACACACAGACACACACACACTGACTTTCTCAGGCCGCAGCAAATAGTCTATTTGTCCAGCAAACAATAAAGTGTCATCACCGGTCCTGAGGGAAATGTCAAGATGCTAGCAAGCTAACGTCGGCCTGCAGGGGAACGCTAACCTGCTAACAGCCTGTGGCTTAACAACCTATTGGAAATCCATCCTCATTTATCACACTGCTAGCATTAGCATGGGTGGTTGCCCTCATGTCCATCCATTATTGTTTAGCTACTTTCCTTCTGCTTCATTTTCTGACTTTTATTTAGTGTGAGTTTGGCGCTCTCTCCTTTTCCCTCATGTTTGTTTATAGATCTTGAATGTTTTTTGTTTGGTTTTTTTTTTTAAATTTATTTATTTTACACTGTACTAGGCACTACACTAGGTTTAGCACATTGATTCATGGCTTCCTGCTCAAATGTAAAGGATTATTTGTTCTGCATGAACATGTATACCCATGCCTTCTCGAAGCACTTCCCAGATGGTTCAGCCAGTCAAAATAGCGCTGCACTCAAGCCTCCAGAAGGATTATGAGCACAATAAGAGAAAATAAACCACAACCAGTGACGGGCCCGTTTGACTTTAGAAGAACAGAGATTAGTAATTATGAAAATTATCCTAATTCCTCCCCTCTCTTGGATCAGGAGACTCCAGGGAGCCCTCTGGGACCCCAGCCGACCATGAACACATCTCTGGACGACCACGAGCGGCGGATCTCCCACTCCCTGTACGGTGGCCTGGAGGGTCTTGATGACAACTTGATGCCACGACAAGGAATGATGCCGCGCACGATAGGTAAGATGGTCACAATCACAATATCTGCCAAAATAAGAGCAATATTTATTCTTTCACATATACACAGCTCCATCTTGGATCTTTCTCAGTCTGATGCCATGCTATATGTTCCTGTTCAAAGGCTGGTATTCATAAGTGTATTATGGTGAATATCAGTAAAGATTGAAATCATGTATATTTGCACTATGAGAATAGTGCTGTCGCAGAAAAGTCTTAAAATGCTCCATTTCTCCTCTGCTAGTCTGTGTTTTCCTGGTAGATTCTATTATCTCCCCTGCCAGGTCGTGTCAACACAGAATATAGGTTAACTGTGTCATCTGGTCTCAGCTCCTGTCAAGACTCAGTGGCTTTTAATGTCTCGGAAAATGTCAGGGAGACAGAGATGGAAAAAATGTCCCCTTGACAGTTAGTTGCTGCAGATCCCCTGTGAGTGATTGATTCTCTTTCTGTGTGTGTAGTGCGTTTCTCTGAAAGTATAGATGCACGTGCGTTAGTTTGCATGCGTTTGAGTCTCTGTTTCTAGATGGCCTATCTGTCATTGCTCAAACCAGCTCTGAGGGGGTTTGGAGGAGAGTGCGTGTTGGACAAAGCGCAAAGAGATTAGCAAGCATATTTATATCTGAGTGTGAGAGAGAGCTTTGCACGCTTCTGAGCAGGATTGCATGTGTGTATAGCGTTTGAATGATTGATGGACGGTTGGTGAAGTTACCTAATGTCAAAGAAAGGCTTCTGTATACCAGATGGTGTAGCTGCTCAGTTTGCCTGTGTTAAATTAAGGGTTAGGGTACATTTTGTCCTCTGCATTTGTTTCTTTTTCTTTGCATTTCTCAAAATATCAGCATTATCCATGAGATTCAAGACCCACAGATATACTCTGACCGCTTCTTCTGCTGAATCATTGGAAGTCAGTCCAGAAAATAGGTCCACAAAATACATTAAATGTAAATTAATTAAGAAGAGGAAGAGTTGCTTCCCCAACTTTTAATCTGTTTTTTAAATGAGCTGCTACCAACTCAACCTCATTAATCAATGCGACATAATGTGAGAGTGTGAACTCTGTTTTCTTTTCATGCAAATTGCTTGACGTTGACACTGTTAGTGTTGTAAAAAAAAAAGTCTGACTTTTGAGTGACAGAGGAAGTGTTAATAGGTGAAGTTCCCGCACGCTGCCACGGTGGCTCGGTTTATCCATGCTTAACAAACAGCGGCTGATAATGAGCGTTCGGGGTCGGGGTGTGAGCGCACAAGGCAGATGTGCAGGAGATCCAGCGGTTATCTGCTCAACGGTGACAAAGATCATCAATGTCACATTACATGACCAGAAGAGCGGATGTCTGCATCTGCACAGGTCCAGTGCTATTACAGCTGTTGATCAAAGACACAAACGCAGCCTGAATGCACCGTGGTAGATAAAATTATATGTATACATACATAGGACCTGAAAGCTTGATGGGAAAAAAAAAAGGTGGATTTGATGGAAAGGAAGAGGAGGATTCACCTTAGGAAGAATGTTTTACTTTTACTCATAACCTTAAGGCAAGAAACAGCCAAAAAAAAGAAAACATGAAAGGCCTTAAGGTTGGAAAAGGGCACATGAGGAAGTGAGGGACAGCTGCATAATTCAGGATTGTGTTACTAAATAACCTTAAAATCAGTGCAAACACTACTGCCGCTTATTCTTTTGTCCTTTGAGCCAGCGGAGAACAAAATAGTTCCAGAGTAACTCTTGCTAGGGCAGTCTGGGGTATTTACAGGCGTCACAAGAAGAGCCAGCTATTACCAGCTGTGGTATTAACAACTGTACATTTTTGCAAGAGAAGTAGAGGTAGAGAGGTTGAAAATCACACTGAGATCTTAAGGATCTGAAAAGAAGGAAATAAATAAGGACAGGATGTAAAAAGTAGTAAGGTGACTAGGCGAGGAGAAAAGAAAAGGAGCGAGGAAAGAAAATGCAAAGGTAAGTAGATAAAATATAAATTTGTTATTGGTATGTGTACCTCTGCCCTCAATCTTCCCCCAAACAAGATTCAATATTTTTGAAAACATGAAGCAGCGTACCGTCATCAGCCATATTAAGAACAGGGGGGATTAAACTAAGGCTATGACTTCACCTTGGAGCTGATGTGGTGTTTAGTGACATCCATCCCTCATCTTTTGAGGATTATCTGAAAAAAATAAACACCCATAAATGCCTCTTGACTCATCTAAGATCTTTTTCATCCTGTTGCGAGTCCGTTTTTGTGTTTTCACCTCAAACTGTCAGAGAAATGAAGATGTCAGAGTGGCCAGACTAAGCTGTGTCTCCTAATATTTCAGCCGCTTACAACATGATGGGACACCAGAGCCCTCAGAGGTTGACCTGTGGAGGGACGTGCACTATATAATTACTAACCATCACTGACACATGAGACATTTCCCTGCTTATTAAACACTTAATCAGCCCAGTGGAGGTTTTTTTTTTTCCTTGACCACCAAAGGCAGAATTTCATCTCAACTTGTCATGTAAAATATTTTGGACCTTCCTCCTCCATGAGGTCTCAGAATTACTCTGAATCAACTTGGCAATAAAACTTGGTCCATTTTTTCCATTTTGAACTAGATATATCAAAGCAGTAAGTTTTTTAGTTTTTTTTTTTTTTTTCTCTTCCCCCCAGAACATCACTCTGCTGGTTTTGTGTCAAAGTGAGATTGGAGAGGTAGGCAAAGGATTAAGGCTTTATTTGAACTGTCATTTAATTTGTCACTGTGGGCTAAGCACAGAGGATAAAGGCCAGCAGGCTCAGGGTTTCAACTGGTAGACTCTGCTTGAGGCTGTCCTCTGCAATACAGCCTTCAGTTCGCTTCTTATAGACGTTTTTACATTAACCGCCAAAGATTGGTTCTTAAATGAGTTCCTGAGCTGAAAAATGAGACGCCTACGCCATATTACAAGTTGTTCCTATGAAGGAAAAAACAAAAAGGGAGTTATTATGTGCCACACTGTCATATAGAGCAATAAAATAACATTTTGAGACTATAACAAGGTTAATCATGTGATCCCCTCCAGTCTAACTTCTTTCACCAGTACACCCCTGATGGTCATTAGTCTACGTCTACTTTTATAGAAAGTCTACATAAAGCGCTTGAGTGGTTGATAAGTCAAGAGAAACCCTGTATTTATTTAGCATTTATATATTCACAGAAAGTGACTTGAATTCACGTTGTTGGTTCACACCAACCACAAAAGGAACAAAATCCTGTGGGTTACCCAGAGATGCCATCGCTCACATTTTTAAAAAGGTTATTTTTCGATGCAGTGAGCACCACAAATTCATTCATTCTGATTGTACTGAGGCAGAAATTTGAGACACAGATGTCTGAAACCATGACCAATGAAAACCTTAACTATCTGCATGAGTTGATTAAAATTAAACCCCCCCCCCCCCAAAAAGAAAACTGGGGATTTCATATTTGTAATGTGGCAAATTCAACCCTTTGGCAAGTGACACCAAAGCTCGCCGCGGTGCTTGTGATCGTAAAGAGAGAGCAGCTGAATGATTTGTACCTTTTTTACCTGCTGCAGTCTCGACTTGAGATTACTGTTAGATGAATGCACAAGGTAATTAGTTGTTTCCTGATACAATACTTTCTTGCCCATTAGCATAAATGTGGTGATTCACAAGCAGCAGCTGTGTCAGGATGGTTCTGGGTTCAGTGGAAGACGCCCGACTCTGCACTGCCGCACAGAAACCAACTGTAGAAGACTGGAGCTGCACTTGGCAGCGCCCAGATGTGAACGTGTGTGAATACGAAGCAGGGCTTTGCATGTTCAGCAAACCTCCCTTGAATAAATAAAATTGTGAGAGTGTGTGTGTGTGTGTGTGTGTGTGTGTGTGTGTGTGTGTGTGTGTGTGTGTGTGTGTGTGTGTGTGTGTGTGTGTGCGTGCGTGTGAGAGAGTGCTTAAGGCGGGGGGTGGTGGGTTTCAAACGCTTGGAATAGGTCTCTTCTCTGTTGTCGTGAAGGGGAGGGTGCCACAAAACATAAATCATGCATTCGACTTTCTTAGAAAACATCATTCCCATTCAGAACGTATCAGCTTGCGTTTTGGCCCGCGCACGCTCTTAGATCACTCTCTGGCGTTGTGCACTCTGAAGATGCCAGGGATAAGAAAGAGACTTAATTATTCCTTCAGGCCAATAGCTTTCAAGGCCCAGCACCCCTGGCAATAACCTCCTTACTAATTATGCAAATAGACCGAGACAAGACAAAATGAAAAGAGGAAGGGGGAAAAAAAAAAACTTGTGCGCTTCTTTCGCCCCACGTTATTCTCACCTCTTGCTATCTCCATTTTCATCTAGAAAATCTTCTCTTCCCTCGTGGCCCACATGTACACCCCCCTCCGCCTCCTTGCCCTCAAGTATTCAGTAGTTTTACACAAAACGCATCTAATAATAGCCGCTCCCAGAGCATCTCAAATGAAATGCCACCTATTGTTCCACCGTTGCTCCGTCAGAAATTATTACAGCCGCTGGGAAAGATAATGTGTGTTTATTGGTTTGATTCTCAGGTGATGCTGGCTATACGCTCCGTCCACATGGCACTGCTATTGTTGCTGGTGGATGGCTGCCCTTGGGTGCTGGCACTAAGACAAAGAGGTCTTTTTTTTTTTTTTTCCCCTCCTCCCTTTACCAGGCCAGTGAGTTGACAGATTCATTGGTTTTCTACTCAGTAGCTGCCAGTTGATTGTACTGCAGTGATTCAAACTGTGACATTGATGGGATTCTCAGTGTCGCGTATTGGACTGCTTAGGGAAATGGGATTAAGTGGTTCTCCGAGTGCACGTGTGTGTGTGTTAGTGTGTGTGTGTGTGTGTGTGTGTGTGTGTGTGTGTGTGTGTGTGTGTGTGTGTGTGTGTGTGTGTGTGCGTGCGCGCACGCGTTTAAAATGTGTGTGTGGTCTGAGGGGGAGAAGTGGCCATGCTGTGCTCACTCAGACTCCCAGATTCACAGTGAATAACAAACGCACACAGCGGGGGGGGGAGCACACACACACACATTTTGACACAACTGCAACAGTTGTAAGTTAATGTAATGAAGGTCTCACGGTGTCAAGGGCATGCACTCACACACTTTTGTCAATGCAGTCTAACTCGCTAGTGTGTGTGTGTGTTTGAAGGGTACAGAGATGGAGACACATTCTTGGATACTTGTATATGTCTTTCATTAGTTCCTTTTTATATAACCGATAACTGATGAGGCCTCAAAAGCAGAGCCAGACTCATTGGAGCAAGTTGAACTGCATTTATTGTAAAAGGGAGATTGAGGCAGGACAGGAGAAGGCTGGATGAAGAGTGGGAGTGAATGGCAGAGTGAATCCATGATGGAGGAAACTGGTGAGGTGACTGAGAAGCAGGGAGGCATGTGGAGAGTGGCTGAATGGTGTCTCGTTGTGTGAAGGATGGCTGGACTGGAGATGAGCAGCACTACACACTACAAGGCCTGAAAAGTAATACCACACTGGCAGACTGAATGATCTGGGGGGGTGGGGGGGGGTGGGGGGGTTAAAGCACTGCAGGGCTGATGAGATGATGAAGGAGCAGGTGCGCTGGCTGAATCGAGCAGGAGGAGGGGAGCAGGTGAGGAGCAGGAAGGAGCACCATGCCCAGAGACACACACACACACACACACACACAAAGAAAAGGGGAACACATCTGGAGCCTTGACCAGTTTATAATGTTTTTCCCCTTTTTTTGTGATCAGAAATCAGTACGGCACCAAAAATACAATAAAACAATATACTTCATACTTTTACCATCTGCTGGACTATACCACTATGCTGAACTTCCAGACTGATAGTAATACATAAAGTTGCATGAATATGAAAAGAAAATATATATGACTCTCCATTTTTTAACCTTTGTGGTCACTATAAATCATCCAGAAATGATCCATGGCAGAATATACAGCAGAAACCTTAAAATGAAGTCTCATAATCGTGTCTCTCTACTTTCAAAGCAGTCCGTCCATTAAACAGTGCAATAAATCCTTTCAAACTATCTTTCATTTAAGGAAAGTAACTGACAACCAATGACTTTTTAAACTGCCTTTACACACCCACAGCCTCACACTCTGACACCACCCAGTCTTCCCTTTTTTCCCCTCTATTCAGCTCCATTTACATCAGGTCATCACCCACACTGGCTGGAGGCAGCGGCACATTGATTCCCTCAGAGCTCGGTTATGAGAAACAAACAGCAGGCCTGGCTCAGACCTCCGGGTCTCTGGCTTTAAAGCCCAAACGCTTTCTACAGACAAACAAACTTCTCCCTGAGCTCAATACACCAGGCTTTTATGAGGCATCGAAGCTACCCTTCTTCTGACACCGAGGACCCCCCCCCCACCGTTCCCAATTTCAAAATACAGATTAAAGACAAAGTCATGCGCTGCATATCAATAGGGGTTTTTAAGCCTCGCTTTTCAGAAACAGAAAAAGGGACTTTTTATTTTTTTGCCTCAGCACAGAGAAGTTTTTATCTTTATTTGCGGGGTCACAGCTTGAATTAATCATAGTGTTTTGACATAGGAACACCATTGTGGCCTCTGCCAAGCTCCACTTGGTATAAGCTGATTAGCCAGGAGCAGTTTCACTATGCTTTAAGCTTTAAAAATATGTTTTGTGTTTTAAAGAGTTACCCTGTTTTTTGTTTTTTAATTTTGGAAACTTGTTCTTCAGTAGTCGGCCCATTAAAGTTACAGCAGTCTCACCCTTGATGCAGCATTTGCCTGTTGTCACAAATAAATTCATTCCTGAGGGTGTTGTGCAGAGGGCTGAGTAACAAACCAGCTTTTAAATTTTTTATGCTATTATTCTTCTGCCATTTTCCTTGAAGCTGATGGAAATGTTGTTTTGTCAGACCACAGTCTTATTCTCACATATCATAACTATCCCCATCAAGTCCTGAAGGTTTAGACATCACTCACTGTTGAGACACTATAGTTTGTCCACTTGCAGGTGAGGTAGGACATCACATGTCCTCCAAATGGGATATAAATATGATTTATAATCATATTTACATGGTTATCCATCACCAGCAAAACACAATGGTGATTCAAAATGACTCGAATGCACACATCACACAGCATTGGCAGTGATGGTGGTTGTTTTGCAGAATCAATGGCAGCTGTGAAGTGATTCACCATATTTATTGTGGTCATCATATCCTCTTAGATACTGTTGGTAATAATTACCAATAATCTGAAACGGTGATACACACATGACTAAGAGAGAAGATTCGATGAAATGGTTTCATGTGACATTAAGTAGAATGTGTGCTCATTCCAGCAGGACTATCAAGATTCAGATTAACAGATACACTAATTCACTTTCTTGTGAAAACTCAGTTGAGAGGGTCAAGTGTGCACCTCTCATGTCTGTGTGTGCGAACAAGAAGGTGATTAGCTTAGCTGAGCTTTACACAAACAGGAAGGTAAAAGCGAAGATTGTGTGGTTTTAGAGGGAGTCATTATTCTGCAAAAAACCAAACGAACGTTGAGCCACAAAACTGTTACTAAACTGTGGAGCTCAGGCCAAGTTAGAAATGTGTGTTTTCGTGTGTAAAAATCATAAGAAACACAACAAAATGGTTTCACCCAACTGTTGCTTCTCAGTATCTATGGCACCAAACTGAAGGAAGGGAAAGTAATTGAAGCTACTGTGGTTGGTCCTTTGCCTTTTGTTTGTTGGGTTTCTGACTTGAGAAAAGTGTTTTGTTTTTTTGTTTTTTTTTATTTAAGGACAAGCACAATAACTCGACATTAGCCATTTATTATTTATACACATCTGTGTGGGCAGTCATAAGAGTGAGGGTGCACAGCTTCCATGAAAAAAAAAAGAAAGAAATAAATCAATCAATCCTCTTGTCCCCTCCAGGTAACTACCAGCTCTCACCGACCGTCAACATGCCGCAGAACGACACCGTGATCATAGAGGACGACCGGCCGCCGCTGCTCCCGCCCCACCTGTCTGACCAGTCGTCGTCCAGCTCCCACGACGACATGGGATTCACCTCTGACATGACGCCGCTGTGGGCCAAAGAGCTGCCCGCTCAGAATGACAGGTACTGGCGGCTCGTGTCCGTCTTCCTTCACCTTCAGCCTGTCCAGCGTAATGTAAATGTGAATTTAAAGACCTCCCCCAGGGTTGGGCCAGTTACGGTATTTTTCTCAATATGTTTCGCCTCTAAAACCTTGACATTTGGTTGGAGGTTGCTGTGTCTCTTCTGCTGTGTGTGTGTCTGTGTGTGTGTGTGTGTGTTCTCTCCCTTGATTGCTCTCTGATTGTTAGCAGCCCTCACCGAGCCGGGCTGCTTCGGCACTGGCCTCTCAGCCTGATGTGAAGGACCCCTGTTCTGACACAGTGCTGATGAGGACCTGTCTTATTATTCACTGTGTTTGCATGTTAATCTCAGGCAGATCAGCAGAGCTGCAGCTAACTATCATCAAATATTCAGTCTTCCAGGAACCTCTTTCTGAAATAGCTTAATGAAAGATTTTAAATGAGGGCCACAGTGTTGGGACTGCTGTATATATAAGTGTAATTATGAGTGATGAGTATGAAGGCTACAATGCCCCCCCTCTTTTTCTCTTAATCTCTTTCTGTGTCTTTCTGTGATTGTCATTTGCTCCTCCTCCCTTCATCTCCCTTTCCATGTTCTTTTTAATTTTATCATCATTTCGTCGTATTTCTTCCCCTGATTGCTCTTTTTATCTTTATTTATCTCGTTATCTTGCTTCATTATTTTGCTCTTCTCGTATCCATCTCTCTTCCCTTATCTGTTGCTCTTTTCTGTCTCACACTTGCCTATCTTTTTTCTTTTTTCCCCCCCTTTATCAGTTTTACTTTAGGTTTTCTTTCTCACAGCGTGTCTTATTATTTCTCTGCCATCTTTACACCTTCCTTTACTTCCCTGTGTCTAAAACTCTCACTTTTTGTCAGCCTCACATTTTCTGTCCTCTTTTATCTCTTAGGTTTTCCTCCTTTAGCTGTCTTCCCAGCTCCCTTTGTTCTTTCTTGGCTCCTTTCTCGCCTCTCCCATCCTCCCTTTTCTCATTTTCTTCACTTTCACCTTTCTCCTAATTCTTTCTTAGATTTCCCTCCATCTCTTGTTCACCTTCTCTCTTCCGTCTTTGAATCCTATGAATTCAAAGATGCAAGGTTCTTTGAACTTCTCTGGCCCTTTTTGATTGCTAATCCAGCTGTGTCTCCAAGCCACTTTAGTATATTTAATTTCTTCTTCTTCTTCTTCTTCTTGTAGAACCTCTATTGTTGATTTTTTTTCCATATATAATATTATATATATATAAATATATATATTTAAATGCTTCTTTTTTTCTTTTTTTTTTTTAAAGGTTACTTAAACCCCTGTTATTGTCCTTCCTGTTAGGGCTGTGATGCTTCATTTTCCTGGTGTGACTTTTCTAATATCTCCATCTTTCTCACCCCCACCTCCAGCTCCCTGGGTCCAGATGAAAACCATCCAGACACTGCCTTCCAAAGGGAAGGTTTCGGGCGCCAGAGCATGTCGGAGAAACGCACCAAGCAATTTGGAGACGCCGCTCAGCTTGAGATCATCAAAACACGCAAGTCCAAGAGCATGGATCTAGGTACAGCTTTTCCCCAGGAAGTTGTTCAAATATATTTTAAAATATCTGATATAAAAGCATTCAGTGTTGTTGTCTCGAAGTAGAGAATCTGCAGTTCTCCTGATTGACTGTGTCCATCAGTGACACATCAAACATGACTAGCTGGTATATTATAGATTCAGCCTGTTTAAAAATGTTGTTTAACATTGCTTTTCAGTTTTTTTAGGGTTCCTTTATGTAAAACTTTGCCATCTTCGTGTCATACAGGATTAACCAGTCAGTTTGGGTGCAGTGAAGTACCCGAAAAAGTAAAGATACTTACTGTCATTCCCAGTAATTCATTGCAAATTTTATATTTTGACTTATAGGCAGGTGTTAAATTGACAAACTGCAGTATTTTGTAGTTGAATGCAACAAATCTTAAATATCCACATTGCTACCTTTAATTCTACATAACGGCATATCCATAACAGCTATTGGAGGTTAAGAGGTTGACATTAATGGAATATTTCACGTCTAATGTGTGATTTTAAAAAAGCTTTAATGCATATATTCAGTAAACGTATAGTATTTCCTGAGGCATGTACGTGTAGTAAACCCAGAATCACGAAACGTCCACACCAAGTGGTAAAACTCCCTTTTTTCTTCTTCCCCAACAAACAGAATATGAGATGTTGGGTAACTGCAACAGGAAGGTTCAGCATTGAAGGCTTCCATAAGAGTCATTTGATAAACTCAGTGCTACCCAAGTCTGTGAAACCTGAAAGACCTTGAGCACATACCTTTGCACGCCACCGCCCCCATGTTAAAAAGAAATGTGTCTTATATTTAAATGTATTCCAACCCCTTTTGCCTCTTTGTATGAAAACAGACTTTGCATCTCACACCAAAGTCAAGAACTTCATTATGTTGATTCACCTTGAAATGGCTTCAAACAGTCGCTGATTGCTTTGGCTGCAACCGTCTCTCTGCTCGCACTCTCTATAATCATATCTAATCTTCCTGACCAGATTGCCGCTCTGTACCGTGTTGATATCACAACAAGTCTGATTGCTATCCTCAAACCCTCTTTTCATTTCCCTTCACCACCCCCTCTCCCCCACCTACCCCTACCTCCCCCTCACCTTCTTGTCTCGCATGGCGTCCGATCCTAATTGAGATGAAGCCGTTTGTGATTTTTTTTTTTTTTCAGCACTACCTGGATGTTGCATGTGGGAATGTCATGAGCACTAACTGAAACCCCAAATGTTTGTACCCCCCTCCCTCTCCCCCTTCTTTCCTCCCCCTTCCTTTAACAGTAGCCGATGAGATTAACCTCACCCCTCGTCCTGAGAGCAACACAGGTAAGGACCGGTGCACTGAAAGGTAGAAAGGAAAATTTAACTTCGTCATCATCATCATCATCATCATCATTTTTTTATTCTCGCAGTACATTTCTAATGCCTGGTACTGAGGGGTATAAGTGGTACTTGATTAAGACGTCAGATCCCCTCAGAGATCTGACTTATTCAAAATGTAAATCACAGTTTTATGATGTTATACAATGTGATATTTTATTATATCTTAAAATATCAAAGCTAATATTCTAATAATGTCCCGTAGCCCACATGGTTCAATCCAGTAGCACAAATTCAATCAGTGCTGTAACAGAGTCTTTTCAACAGTTTTTTGAGAGCTGCTGAAAGGCTTTTAATTTGAAACCTGCTCATGAAGTCTAGATTTTCGTTGACAATAACTTGAGGGTGGTTGAAAGAACACAGCACCGATTGGAATAAGTGAGTGGAAAGTTAAAAAAAGTGAACCTGAAAGCAGCAGAGTGATGACTCTGTTGTTGCACTGAGTGAACGTGTGCTGAGGAAATGCACAAGATAATGGATTTAGCGAGACAGCAGGTACCGTAAACGTGGATTAGCTCGACGTGTTTAACAGATGTGAATTTTACATTGGAGTTAATTTGGAAAATATCCATCAGTTTTAACTCGCTGATGTTAGTGAGTTCTCTGAGTAAAAACCAACTTATGCCCCTCTGGCCAAAGTCCATCATCTCAGGTCTGTCTTCACTGCCCATGTCTTTATTTACTCTTTGCATAATAAGGATTGTTGTTTGTTTATTTGACATCACATTGTTAAACCTTTTGGGAGACATTTTTTTGTGGGTGCAGGGTTGAGGCAGATTTTTGTGCCAAGAACTATAAAAAAAAAAACAAAAAACCCGTAGAGCGGATCGATTCAAAACCGGAGCAGGACATGACACAAATTCCACAGGAACAACAGCGACAGGCATTAAATTGCACATATTGATCTGCAAATATAAATTCAGCAGATTCAGTTTCAGCAGGTTTATCCCAGCGCTCTGCTCTGAATGCGTCTGTGCCATGCTCCCTGTGTTGGGTGTTTTGCTCACTCTTGACAAGACAAATTTGTCAGTCTGCGGAGTGAAGGCTTGCAGTCCTCGCCGCAGTCTGAGGTCGCTGCTGAACACGGTCGTGAAAGCAGTCGGGTGACTACAGATTTGATTTTCTCCCTTTTTACCTCAGATGCGGCCGTAGCACTAATTGTTTTGTGCGTGTGTCAGTTGTGTGTGTGTGTGTGTGGAGAGAGAGGGAGAGTAGAGAAAGCACTCTGTCCTTGGTAAAGGCAGGGAGCTGACAGCGAGTCATCAGTCACTGTCACGTCTTGTGTATTTTCACTGTCGCCTATACTGAATAGAAGGCCTGCCTCTGAAATCAGCAGCACGGACAAAAGGACGGCTCCCGCTGAAGGAAGATGTATAGAGGAAGAGAGAGAGAGTGTGAGAGGAGGAGGCTTTCTCAGGGTAACTTTGTAGGCACAACCGTGAACCCTCTCTAAGCAGCAAAGACAGAGAAGCACAGAGAGAGTATGAAAAGAGGATTATAAGTTGTGTTGTGGGAAAAACTTGATACTTGAATCAGGATTTTAATACTGTTGTCAAAGTGTGAAAGAAACCATGAGATGAGAGAATGTTTCCAATGCATCAGTCAGCAAAGATGAGATTCTGCATATTTTATAAGGTGCATCTGCCGAATGGCAACAGCTGTGAGACTGCATAACCTGATAACCAGAAGACATTTTTAGGTTTAGTTAAGTTCAGACCAAGGTGCCTACCCGATTAAAGTTGGGGAACGATCCAAATCTTCCAAATCCAACTGCCTCACAAGGTGACGTGATTATTGCTCAACTTGTTTTTGTGTAAACATCAGTTAAACCGCTCAAAGGGACCTGGTCTATAAAGACAAAGAGAAACCCTCACAGAGGAGAATCCTGAACCTACGGTTATCGGGCATGTTTGTTTTCCATATTAATTCAAGCAATATTTTGAGTAGCAAAGTTACGGATTTGTTTTCTGTCAGTCAGTAACTGCTGCATCGCTGGTGGAGAGAGACTCACTGATTTTACAAAACTTCCTCTCTGCACAACACTGCTCTTAGAGGAAACTAGTGTTTTTGCAGTTCATAGTGGGCTCCAATTAAAGTCATTAAAGGCCTTCAATGCCCTCATTAGATAACATAAAAATGTGCTAGTGATGTGAGAGCACTTGTTTCTGCTGGTAATCACATTCGCCTTCGCTGCGAATCAAAGAATGTTTAATTAAGAACAATTGTCTCGTCTGAATTGGAGCGATGTGCCTTTTCATTGATATTCTGAGAGCGACTAACTACACTGGTGGATTTTCAGGGCACAGATACTGATTCAAAGTATTTTAGGTGGATATTTAGTGAGGAAATTCAATTTAATACTGATTCTGTTCCCCTAATGTTTTGGGCTAATAGATTTCACCCTTTTTTTTTCTTTTTTCTTTTTTTTTTTTTTTAAGTGTCCGGGGTTTATTTTCACTCTGTGAGCCTCTGGTGTCACTTTACCAACTTAAAAAAAAAAAAAAAATTCTACTCTCCACTAAGTACAAATGGTCCATGATCCATGGTCCATTTACCAAAGCCAAAACACAGCCATCCTGCTGAAACCGAAGACTGTGACAGCTCTGAGAGTTGGGGATATAGTCGCCCTTGTCTTTCTGATCTGTGATTGGCCGAGAGATTTTATTGACACAAGCCACTGCCACATGTTGGACTGGGACACTTCAGTGGTAGAGGACAATACTGGACTGTTGGCTCCATTCAGATCTGTTTCAGCACCGTTTGATCCCAGTAGAATTCACACAGCGGCTCCACCTGTGTTCATTTTGTGAAATAGAATTAAACCAAACGAAATCATGAATTTTCTTATCGTGTCGTGGATCAGTGCTGCCTAGCAGGTGGTGAGTGGTAATGTTGTCAGAAATGATCCAATCAGGAAGTATTGAAACAGTGACCAGCAGAAATGTCTAGAAAAACCAAAGATGGAAAGTTTGGTGAACTGGATCCTGTAAATGAAAACATTGGCGAATTGTGTTACCCCTATGGTGCCGTGTTGGTTTTAGATTTCCATTTATTCCATTCGGTTTCCATTTAGATCTCACACTATTATTGTTTTTTGGGTATTTATGTGACTTTTGCAGACACGTAATTTTAGAACAATCAGCTTCAGCTCATGTCTTTTATCATTTCATGGCTGACTGTATAGAGACGACAGAGACTCTGCAGTCAAACGATACTGAATCAATAAACTCTGCTGTTGCCAGTTCCAGTCCAGTCCGGTGTCAACGCCAATCTGACCTCTGCTTGTTGCAGCTGCCACACGATTGCTCTGTATTTGTTATTGTAAGGCTGTCAGAGCTTAACTTCGCAGGATAACGTTTATCTGCAGATGAATGGGAGTGTCACTCTGTCCAAACACACCGACGCAGATTACTCAGAGCTGACTGACTGGTTGCCAGGTTTGAAATAATCCATTTAGCTTGTTGTTAACTTTCTGTCAGATGCATTGCGCTGATTATTATTGAAAGATGGACACACCTTCAATTCACTTTCTTCCAAAACTCCTAAGCACGCCCTCCGTGGCCCAAGAGGCCTGACTGAGCACGAGACAAGAAACCTCATCCTCAGGTTATTTCAGAATCAAGTGTTTTTAAAAAAAAAAAAAAGTTTGTCATGTTTGCGACTAAATGCCATTTGTCAGGTCTCCAACACAATGTAAATTATCTTTTTTTTTTTTTTTTGTAAGACTGCCACTGAAGTGTGACTGCAGTGAATGGTGCTGGGCAAAGCCTTTAAATAAAGTGGGTGTGCAGCGTGAAAAGCCTATCAGCCCAACTCTCAGTGAGACGTTAAGGGGACAGGACAGGCTGATGAGAATGAATGGGAGGCAGCCTTCCCGCTAGCTTGTTCACTCTGCATGTATTCAGTTTTCCATTTGTTTTTTTTTTTCCTCCTCTATCGATGTTCCTTTTACTTTTTTTTTTTTGTAAACAAGAAGCTTGGCATAAAGAAAATCCCTTTTCCAGACTTGCTTTTTGAGAATATTGTATAGCTTTGGAATCCAGCTACATTATGTTTAGAATAATAATTGAAATCACAAAAAACAGCCAACACAGTAAAGATAATGCAACTAAAATACAGCCTCGGGCCCGGCAGTTCCTCCTGAAGTAATCTTAAAAATGGGTCACAAAAATAAAGTTATTTTTACTTTTTTGAGGCTAATTCTTCTTCTAAATTAACTTAGCTAACATTACTTCAACAGGAGTAAATGGTGAATTTGTTGGGAACTATTTTCAGATGTGGATCAATACACATTTGGTGTCATAGTTATTATTTTATATCTGCTTTTTCACCTCTATTACTTCCCTTACATTCTCCTTTCTTTCTGCCTTCATCTCCTTCTCCCTTCTTTCATTGTGCCAGCTCTCTTTCATTCACTCCCCTCCCTCAAGATACCACATGTCTGTCAGGCCTTGAATACTGTTTTGGTTTTTTTTTGCCTCCTGGTACAGTGGCTCCGAAGTGACACCACCCAGGAGATTAGGGCTCTTCCATTTACCTCCATTCCTCCTCACCTTATCTTCCCACATTTATTATCCACCGTTCGTGCTCTCAGCCCCGTGACACCTGCCATATGGGAACAAAAATTATGCCCGCACCACTGTACGAATGGTCTTAGTTTAATTAAACTGTCATGTTTCTCCTATTTTGCTGATGGTTATTTTCATCTTGTAGTGAAATGTGTCGTCAGTGTGCAGGAGTGTCACACAGACTCACACATAAACACACACAAATCGATCAGCTACTTTCTTGGCGGTGGAACGAACAGAGGCCAGGTTTGAGTACGGTGTGTTACTGTCAGAATTCCTTATTATTCTCTGAGGCCGACCAGGTTCTTCTCTTTGACTCCACCGTAACACGGATGTGACCCTTCATCAGAATTGTTATGCCAACAACAGCCAGAGCTGGAGGTATATTGTTTTGGGGTCGTTCGTTCGTCTCGTTCTCACGGGCACGATAACCGAGTAACGCCTCGACAGAACTGCTTCAACTTTGGTACAAACGTCCACCTGGTGGCTAAAGTTCAAAGGTCAAAATGCAGTTTTTGACCTTGCAAACGCAGAATCTCAGTAACACCTTGAGGAAATTTCTTCAAATTTGGTGAAACCGTGCACCTGGACTCACGGATGAATTTTTTAGATTTTGGGGGCTAAAGGTCAACGGGCAAGGTCATGGTGACCTCACATGACATGGTTTTGGTTTTATGTGAGCAATATCCCAGTATAGCCTTGAGGGGATTTCTTCAAATTTGGGTTAGGGGTAGTTAAATGTTCACTTGGATTCAGGGAAACAAAACACTTTTTAGCCATAGAGTGGTGGAGAATTTGTAGTTCTGGTTCACCTGTTTGTTGAGGGCAGCAGTTTGCTAAAGTGTATGTGTGCAATGTTACAGTTATGTAGCTGGGTTATGAAACAGTTCCTATGTTCATCCCAGAATCCACCACAAAAATTACTCAACAGTCCTGCAGCTACGTAAAATCCAAGTGGACACAGTGGGGAGACTCTGAGGTCATTCTTGGCTTTAGTTGATGGTCATTTGGAATTGGCAGGAAGTGGCTTGTTGTGAAATATGTGTCAGATTGCTGAGTCAGTCTTTGTGCTGAGAAAATAAATCTCTCTCATCCTCTCAATCCATCCTTTTAAACCATCCTATTAAGTCATCTTGTAACATAACTCCCATGGTAATGCTTCGCATCATCCTTTTATCCTTGAGACTATTTTAACACAACTTGAATCACAACCCAAGGCCAATGTGTACGTATTGATTTATTTATTATTGTACTAAGGATGTGACGGGAAAAAACAATTAAGGTTATTTCAAGATGAAAATAAAATCAGGATGCGATAAAACAGAAGTGAATTTAGTTTGTGGGTTTTTTTTAGTTGTAGCCTGATTTTTGCTTAATTAAGAGCTATTTGCCTCAAACTGATCACAGCAGTAGATGCAGTTATTCTAATCCTCTTTTACCAACAACTGGCCATCAGTGATGTGCCTCCTTGCTGCAGCAGTTTAGAGAGTTACCTGTAGTGCAGGTGTAGTTAAGACGTCCTACTGTTTTTACAGCATGCTATTCTTTGCTCCATTTCCAAGAGGATTTGCAGAGAAAAATTCGATTTGTCACCTTTTTCAGATGTTTGAAGCTAATGTGTTAGAAGAGGTTGGTGTAGAATAGAAGTGGTCTGGACCTGGTCAGTGGATACTACAGTATGCAGTACTAAGATATAGGCTTTTGATTGGGTATTGATTGTAGACCGAGGAGGCTTGGTCAGAAATCTTTGTTCATTTTCCAACAGCACGTACCTCTGTATTCTCCCATCAGGTTCCTCCACAAAGGATGTGGGACCATCACTAGGCTTAAAGAAGTCCAGCTCTCTCGAGAGCCTCCAGACAGCTGTTGCCGAAGTAACACTCAACGGGGACCTCCCCTTCCACAGGCCTCGCCCCCGCATCATCAGGGGGCGTGGCTGCAACGAGAGCTTCAGGGCAGCCATCGACAAGTCCTACGACCGGCCGGCTGCCACAGAGGAGGACGATGAGGGCATGGAGACATGTAAGAAATCCCATGATGCACCTTCACCTGGTGTTTTTAACAAGACTGTCCTGTCTCAGGTGTGATCGCACCACGGCCCGGGTGTCTTCTCTGTCAGCAGCTGGGTGTCCTGTCAGTGAGAAACTTCAACCCCAGTCACTCTTTAACTCCTTCAACATGTCTGAAATGTGAAATTGTAATGGTGACTTTGCATTATGAGTTACTAAAACAACGCTAAACAACACTAACACAGCGGTAATATTTCCTAACAAGGATCGCTACTGAAAACGGGGGAATGTCAGCCAATAAAAACCCTGATGTGGCTTCCATACTTATGCATGGGAGTGACGAATGCTCAGTATCTTGCAGCTGATTTTATCACTGCTTGTGGCAACGGCAATATCGCTGACTCAGGATGTAACAACACGCTGGGTAGGATATCAAATGCACCACATGTCAATATGAGGCACCTCAAAGAGGACGGGTCAGGAGGCTGAATAAAGCCAGCGATAAACCAGCTTCCTGTTTGGTTCAGAATTTACCTGCCTTCTTCCAGAGTCACTGGATCAGAAGACAACACAATGATATAGTCTGAGTCACTGCATCAGCTTGTTTTAGAACAAAACAAAATACAAAGTGTATTAAAATAACCCTTTTCATGGGTACCACAATAAGAATTGCTAAATCTCAAAGAGCCACATGTACAACAGGTATTTGCTTGGTAGGAAGGTAAGTCTGTCTTCTTCTTGATTCTTCCTCTATTTCCTGTGAATGTGACTTCAAACATTTTCAGGTCTGCTGCTTCTTCATGTGTGTGGGTATCTTTTCATCTTTCGTGCCAGAAAAGATAGCATTTTAAGATTTTAATTCTACAGTCTTACATTTATTCTCAAGCCTGAATAATGTGGTGTTTTCTAGCTGAAGGGAATCTCATATTATGCCATAGCACCATCAAATTAATGTCTCATCACTTTATAAGAGTCAGTGTGTGATGGTTTCTAAAGATAAGTGTCTAATTGTGGAGCAGAGCTCTTTGATCACTTGTAATATACAGTTACATTGTAAAAGGCTCCTTTTGGTTCTAAGGAGACATAATTACACATATGTGAGACTTAATGTTTTTCATTTATTAGGAAAATTGTTTTTTATATTTTCTATAGTTCTCCTTAAAATGAGCTATTCATTGGTCGAGTACATCACGTTTCCCATTTTATCTGTCACTGTCTGTCCTTCCTCCCCCCACCCCACCCCACCCCAGTGGAGGAGGACACAGAGGAGAGTTCACGATCAGGGAGAGACTCTGTGTCCACGGTGGCCGACCAGACCCCACTGTCCGGCACCGAGAAACCCCTGGTCAACGGCACCAACCGCACCAAAGAGGAGAAGAAGAAGGACAAAGACAAGGGAGGGAAGGAGAAGAAGAAGCAGGAGGGAGGGAAGGAGAAGGACAAAGGAAAAGCCAAGAAGGGCATGCTGAAGGGGCTCGGGGACATGTTCAGGTAAAATGATAAAACTTTGGAAATGAGTCAAAGCTTCTAATAAAGTGTGTTTGCAGAGCTTCAGGCAAGACAGGGCCTTATTTTCAAGATCTGCCTCAAGATTTTACCCTGAATCGAAAAAGTTTCCTGATTTGAAACTTAGAAGAACATGATGTAAGAAGTGCACAGTGTGTATCGAGTGTTGTTCATTTAAGATTTTAGCTGTATTATCTTCTCCATATTGCTCAAAACCATATGTGTGTGTGTGTGATAGATCTTTATGAATGCTCTGTAAAAGAGACAAGTGACAGACTTAATCTCTGCAGCCGTAACACTAAATTGGACTCCCGCACAACTTGACCTGAAATCTTTCTGGTTTATTTCCCTGTTACTAATTCTTTTTCTGCATCCTCCAACATTTCACCACTGAACTTACCTCCCTCTTACGCACATATACATTAGTATTACTGTCCAAATTGGTGAGGAAGCCTCAGGGCCTGGCCGGTAATATACCTGTATATCATATTAGCCAAGGTGGCAGTGACAGGGAAGGGGAAACAATGACTGTTGTCTGAAAGAAGAAGGTAATGAGATCCACAGAGATGGCAAGAGACAAAGAAAAGAATGGAGAACGGTAAATAGGTTCAGGTGTAGTGGGTGGTGAAATAGCTGGAGGATGATTTCAACAGTGAGACATCAAAATCCTGATTTTAAATGAACATCATGTTTGAGAGCAACAGTTAATTTTTGAAAGTGAAAACAGTCACAACCAACAAAATAATCTGAACTCAGATCCACTCACTAGTTTTTTGTAATACATACGTGTATACTATCATTTGAGAGGTTTAGGGGACATCTGTAAATTGCAGTTTCAGCCCCATGTCACAGTCATCGGTTTATCATTAAGTGTAGAATGAATTATCTTAGTTGACATAAAAAAAACCCTCAGGTGATTAGTTCATGTACAGATCACCTGATCAACTGAGTCTTCATGACAACTTAAAGCTCCAGGAAAAGCTGGTAACTGGACCTTGAATCAAAAAATTTTTTAGAAAAAATTAAAACAGGATATTAAATCCATCTGTCAGATAGACAGATAGATACTTTATTCATCCCTTGGTAAAATTCAAGATGAAATATGAAGTGAAACAGTGCCGTTTGGCCTCCGGGGGCCCTGAAGCCAGCAGGAGTCTTGTGTCAAACAGGTGGGATCACTTCAGATGACACCAGCTTACTTTTAGAGGAAGAGACAGACTCATGGAAGGTGCTCAGGGCCACACACACACACACAGACAGACACACACGATGGAGTAATCAGTGGGATGCACATGGACAAACTCGCACACAGAGGCACAATTCACACTCAAACACACACGGGAATAATTAGTAGGGAACACACACGTACACAGAGATATGCGGTGTACTCACACAGACATGGGAGGATTCACTGAAGTGCACAAACTGCAAATACATATCTTTAAATGAAATACACACACACACACACACACACTTGCAAATCAGCCCCACAGTTTACACATCAACCAACATCCACAACTTGCTCACCAACAAATACACACCATTGCTGTTATCTCCTATGCTCACACGCACACAAACACACACTGAAGTCCAGTTTTCCTCTTCACCTACCACACGATAACGATTGGTTTGCGTTGTCATAACATGAGTGTTATGGCGCTGTGATTGGCTCAATGCTGGCCACATCAGATCTGCTCCATTAAAACTCTGTCTGGCTGCCCATTTGATCCGCGCCTAGTGTTTACTGGCAGAGGCAGCTGTGTGCTCCAGAATAATGATGTGAGATATATCCAACCCGTCTGTGCATCCAGTCTGGATCACACACTCAACTTAAAGGAATAACCTTTTAAAAAAAAAAAAAAAAAAATGTTATTTCATCATTGACACACCACATTGACTCACTGGTTCAAGTTAGCTCATGAAAGCTTCAGCGTTCTGAGCAAATGAAAGTCAGGTAGATCTTATCCAGAGAAATTCATATGGCACGCATGAACCATTTCTGGTTTGTTAGGAATAACCCAAATTCCCTCCAAATATTGTATTCTTGACAAGGACATTTAGCTGACTCACTTATCCAGTATTTATTAAGACAAATCAGATGAAAGAATTATACCTTGTAAAGCAAGAGAAAAACAGCTTTTTTCCTATTGATGGCAAAACTTTATATTCATGAGAAAAAAATTCCAGAAATGTTATTATAATTAGGCCTCATGTTTCAAATCCATGCAGCAAGTCTCACTGAAAACACAAAGATAATTTCGACGCAAATATTTTCCTTATGGATACAATATATAAAAAAATATCTAGACATGTTTGTTAGAGATTTATTATGTCTGTATTATGTATTATTTGCATCACTGTCTAGTTTTCAGATAAAAACTAGGATGCTCACCCTATAGGAATACTGTCTTGATTCAGATGCTCAAAAACCTCAATGATAGAGAAAAAGACATCCCATTAAAACTCACATTGTTTAATTGACTGGCAGAGATGATCCATCTACCAATATTTTGCATGTGATGCGTTTGCTACATCTGTAACATTAACAGATGTTTATGTCACCCCCCCACCCCCATAAGTCTTTGAAGGGTCTGCGGTTAAACAGCACAGCAGTGAGCACCTAACAACAAGTACGTTGCTAAAAGTTAGTAAAAAAGTTACCAGTATTTGTATGTGTCATTTGCGTCAGTGTCAACATGTCACAATGAAACGGCGTGTAAAAGTGTGTGCTGGCCCCAAACCAAAGAGGGTGGATGTGTCGAGAACGCCGTTGTAAAAGCCGATAAAAGTGGAGCCCTCTCACACGGGCAAATGTGATGTGAGCAAGTTAGTTCCCCCGAGTGGCTCTACAGCATGTCAAGAGCTCGCGATGAGTGTCGTGTGTTTGAGTCACCGAGTGTGTGTCTGTCTGTGTGTGTGTGTGTGTGTGAGTGAAGGCTCTTGTGGTGCAGGAGTGTCAGGGAGCTTGTACTTTGATGTGTGTTTGCATGTAGGAGGGATGGAACAGGAGTGGGAGGCCTGTAGAAGTCAGAAGAGTGTGTGTGTGTGTGTGTGTGTGTGTGTGTGTGTGTGTGTGTGTGTGTGTGTGTGTGTGTGTGTGTGATCAACAGAGCTGCCACTGCCTGACCCTCTCATGTCTCGAAGGCCTCACACTCAGTCCCAATCAAAGCCTCATTACCATCAACCCCTGCCAACGTAACAGCCTGCCAACTCTGTAGCCATCCCTCTCTCTCTCTCTCTCTCCCTCCCTTTCGCTGCCTCTCTCTCCCTCTCTCTGATCATCACTTGGACTCAGAAGCAACACCCAGTCTGTTAGCTTGGCATCGGCAAAGATGCTTGCTGCCCAGAAATTCAAGGGCTGCGCTAATTTTGCAGTGGTTTTAGTGTGTGTTTGTTTGTGTATGTGTGTGTGTGTTTGTGTGTGCCATGATGAACAAGTGAACAAGCCTGAACTCAGAAAAGGCTCATGCTGTGACAAGCTTCATGATGTGTTGTCATGATCTGTTTTTTGACCGTTCTCGCCGTCTGCCGTTGGGTTTTCTAGAATCCTCTCAAATCCTCTAGTTTAGAAATTTTTCAGACAGATTTGTTAGGGGTTGAGAGACATTTGTGCGCTGCGCTCTGTTCACTTGACCTCTGCAAGATAAAAATTCATTGTGTGCAAGAAGTTCAATTATTGTTGAACAGCATGCTGAATGCTGAAGTAAGCTGTTGATACTGCTGCTTAATTTTATTTCTTGCATCTAGTGCAGACTGAACTTGTGTGTAAAGACATAACTAGTGGCCCAATGAAGCTTTAATGCTCAGAAAGCTTGGCCTGAGGGAAGCACCAGAGGAAAGCTTATGTTGTTACCTTGAACAAAATACAGCGTATGATGGACATTCGTGGACGTATCAGTCAGCTTTCATTCAAGGGTTTTATTCAAATGTCAATAATAACTTTATATATAATAATTTTATGGCAAGATGCCAGATAAATTCATTTACCTTCTCAAAGTAATGCGCCAAAGGCACGTTTTTATAATCACTACATCGCTAATGTTAGCGTAGGACCGTTTCTTCCTTTCTTCTGCTGAAGTTGACATGCTAACTAGCTAGTCCCATTCAGACTGGCCCGTCTCGCCACATGGTGACACTCTGACATCAAGTCACTGTATCATCTAGCCTGTCCTGAGGATGTATTGTAACCTCCTGTGCTGTAAACAGCGGCTGAATGACGGCCGAAGCTGAAGCTGTTGGTCAGCGATGACCACGAGCTGTAGAGAAAACTTAAAACGTTTCTGCATAAATGACTGGTATCTTTAACATCATGACATTCAATCATTATAATTTTGGGCCAGATGTTGTTGAATTTATCTTACATCAGAGTTACCGCCACCTCAGCGGTGCTGCATATCCAGTATGGTAACCATAACTACCCACAACACCACCAGTTGTTTTCACTTCCTGCGCCATTAAAGGGATTAACAGTGGCACACGGGTGGTCTGCTGAAATGAATTACTTAAATCCTTGACATTTTGAAGTTATCTTTTGAAAACCGCAGAAACCCGTCAATGCCTCATTATCAATGGCGCCGGGCTCACAAGACAAGGCGGGCCTAACTGTGCCTGGAATATAAGATTATTAAACGCCCCGATGTCATGGTTAATACTCTGTCTTCTCTTCAAAGTTTTCCCATTCAGTCATAAATCTTACCGTGTGTTTGTGTGTGTGTGTGTGTGTGTGTGTGTGTGTGTGTGTGTGTGACACGGAGAGTTAGGCTGTTTTTTAAGGGGCTGTTAATGAAAGTTAGTGATGTGGAGAGACAAAGTGTCAACCGTCTCTCGCCGTGATAGATCGCTCCTGCTCTTAGCATTAACAGCAAGCCGTCACTCTTTCAGACGGCTGCAGTTAAATTAATCAAGTAATGGACCTTAGTCTCTGGGCCCCTCAGCCACCCACCCACCCACCACTGCAGTTTCCCCCTCTTCGTTCCTATCTCTGTTTTCCTCTGTTTGTTTTTCACACGCCACAGCATCTGTACCTGTTGTCATCTTTGGGCTTTGTGAAGCTGCATTCAGGAAACATACTTAATATTATCACAATATGTTCAAATGTCCGATGGTCAAACTAGTGGCCACGCTTGATTTAAAAGAGAACAATTTAATGGGCACTTATTAGCTAGTTATTCTGCCATTAACGGGACATATCACACTGTCTGTGATCATCTTGGATTCAGTCGTTATGAGCATGAATGTTAATCAGAAAGCCCACGCTTGGAGAACAGCACATTGTGCATCGAAGACGGTGATGATCAAACGACCAAAAATATTTATTATTTTGCCTTTTTTTTTTTTTCCTGGTACAGCTCACAGATCATTTTCTCTGTCTCATTACGAAAGGTTGTCTTATTATTTTTGTCTCATTCTTGGTTAATTCTGGCTACGATTCACACACACAAATAAGTTCTTCAGCCTCTTTCTCTTCATCCATTTATCCATTTCCATTTTCCCTCTGTTTGTTTTTCACTCCCAATATTGTACAATTCTCTAAGATTTGATTCCCTTTTCATTCATCTTTTTTGCTTCTCACCTTTTTCTTCCCAGGCCGTGTTGTTTTCTTCTTCCTGTTTTGTTTCTCAGTGGTTCGCATACACTCCTACACACTCGCACCACTGGGTTTTCTCTGCAGATTCATTTGCTTGTTTTTGTTCTTTTTCTCCTGTGTTTCTCTCATTGATTTACTTGATATCCCTTGTTTTCAATTCTCTTTCTTCTGTATTGCTTTCCGTGCGCGCGCACACACACACACACACATTCAGACGCCTCACATCTCTGCATTTTTTACTTCATTTTTTTTCTTTTTCTGACTCGTATCAAGTCCATTTACACTCTTTCTCTTTAATTCTTAAACACACTCATAGTCCACTTGCACTTCTTTGGTTTGCTTTTGATCTTGTTACTTTATCTTTCCTTCGCCTTCTTTTTATCTTCCCACTTATTTCCTTTTTAAAACTTTACTTTGTCTCTCTTTCTTGTCACACTCTCTCTCACTCTCTCACACACACACACACACACACACACACACACACACACATACACACGTCTTGGGCTTGTCTTTGTGTTCTTCACCGTATTTTGGCTCCTGATTTTAATTCATTGAGTTTCTCTTGCACAAGTTCATTCTTTTTCTCCCTTGTTCACTGTCCTCTGTCTGTGTCATTAACACACACACACACACACACACACACACACACACACACACACACACACACACACGTTGTCTCTTTAGAAGTCGTAGATATTCTCTGCGGACCAATTTCCCAGTGAATAATCATGGAGGTTCATTGTGGAAGCGAGTGCGGTGCCAAAGTCATTTCTTCAACAGGCTGCAGCTTTATACTGAGTCAATCAAGCTGAAATATCTCTGCAATGGCTCCTATTTCGTTAAGCGTCACTCCCTCCCTATGAATATAATTACCGTGATGGGGCCGTGTCTACGCCTTCTTCGTTTACCACTCTCCGACTTTAAACGAACTGAATTGGTTTTGAAGTTGTGAGAAGTACTTTTTCAGATGGTTCATTTGAGGGCTTGATCAAACCTGCGGGGTATTTCTTCTTCTTCTTCTTTTTTTTTCTGACATCTACAGTCAGATCAGATCAGTGAACTTTAGTTTATGTCTGGCTGGCAGCAGTTAGCTTCAAGAGAAAAGTCTTGCATTTTATCACCACACCTTCTGCTTGTAATAACAGTTGAATGTCTTAGTTACATATTATCTTAAAGATTTTCCTTAAAATGGTTTTGTGGCTCTCATCCACTCTCTAATCCACACCAGGGTTTTATGAAGAGTTTGAGTCAACCTTTTGTAAAACCATAGTTGCACTTTCCACTATAATTATACTAAATGAGTATTAATTGTGCCTGTTTTTTGCGTTGCAGGTTTGGGAAGCATCGAAAGGACGAGCGTCCGGGAGAAAAGATGGATCGTAAAGGCTCCAGCAAGTGGCGGTCTGAGGAGACGCAGGTTTCTGAAGAGGAGACGATGAAGATGAGGATGGAGCAGGAGAGGTAAGGGCTTGACGGTGTAGCTCCTGCTAAATGCTGCTCACTGCTGCAGGTGTAGCAGGGATTGTAGTTGCTTTTGTCTCTGGACTCCCATGTGCTTTGTTACTCTGGGATCCGGTGTCAAAGAGGGTGAAAATTGTCATAATCTTCCAGCACTGCTAAGCTGTAAGAATCAAATTGACGCACGAGTGAATGAAATAACTTGTATTTGCTCTTGGGGATCAGTGTTTTTAAGCTAAGTTTTAATAGCCTTGATCATAGCTCCAAAAGTGCAAATCCAAATTAAAGCTTCTATGTTGTCTTCCCTCCTTTGCCTCTCTTAGCCTTCCTTATCTGGACTCATTAAAGCTGAAATGCTAAAACTAGTGGACGACAAAATTAATTTTGGCTAAGGCTTGTAAAGTCTCTAGTACTGCTCCCTGGTTTGATATATCAGTTAATATGCAGCATGTGGCCAAAAGTATATGGACAACAGAATGTTTCATCCAAAAAAAGGGAAATGTTGAAAATCTATTTGCAAAATAAAACTGTTTAGTTAATCTGCTGGGGGGCCTTTGCACATGATCTTGGAACCTGAGGCAGGGATTCTGCTCTCATTCAGCCAAAAGAGAATTAGTAATATTAGCCACTGATATTGGCCTGGTTCACACTCAGAGATCCAGTTCATCCCCAATGGTTTTGGATGGGTTTGAGGTCAGTGCTCAGTGCAGACCAAAAACAAACTATTTCTCCATGGACTTCATTTTGTGTTCTGGGGCATTGTAATTATAAGACAAAAAGAGCCTCATCCAGACTGTTGCTTCAATGTCTGAAGTAAATTGTTGTCTAAAATATCATGGTGTGCCGTAAGAATTCCCATAATTGGAAAATCCAAAAGTGAACAAAAGTATAGGGACAGAGATGTTGTACACAATCAAAGACTTTTTATAAAAATGGACGTAGCCAAGCCAATGCTGAGGAGCCTTAAACCTGCTTTCTATCTAATGACCATCAGGGGGCGACTCCACTGGTTGTTAAAGAAGTCAGATTATATTGAATTCAGCTCAGTAAAGGTTTTCCTAATGAGTTTATTGTCTCAGTCTCCAGTTTCAAGTCTTCGATACAACATGATGTTCATTTTTTAAATGATGGTCCCATTTAGAGGAAAACAGACCATAAAGCAGGGGATGGATTAGGGCGTGGCAAGCCTGATCCACCCCTAGCTCCTCCTCATCTCCGCCTTCTCCTCCAAGTATGGCTTCTTCTGGTTTCAAAAAACCAAGTTGGCCAACAAAACAACAGTAACAATAATATCATCTCTGGTTCAGTTGGACATGGGGTCCTTGAGGGTTGCTCCGTTGGTCACAAGCATAAATGGGCAGGAGTTAATTTTCAATATAAATCCAAGTAACACAATGTAGGACATGTTTGGTTTCAAACACTTTGTATAATAAAACATATGAAAGCAAAACTCTCATCAGATGGAGGTCCCTAGGACAAAATTTAAATGGGGGTCTGTGGTTTACTTTGTGTCAGTTTAGGGTCCTTGACCTGAAAAAGTTGAAGAACCACAGTGTTAGAACATGTGGGCGATGATTTATTGGACAGAAATTTAAAAAAAAACCAACATGGTGATAACCAAATTAATAACTGGAGGCAGTTCACAAATCATGGGGATGTCACGTTGGGTTGCCACTTGTACTCAAGTCATGTCTGTGTGTGACTGTAGACTGTTACTATTAACAGCATCATGAGCCCAGTGGAAGATTAAGGGGAAACAAGGAGGTCGTGACAACAGTTCAGGGTTTTTCATGGAGCATAACAATCAGAGTGAATGAATTCCTTCTGCTATATTTTGTAGAATTAATAACAATGGTATGGTCTGTTTTAACCCATAAGAACCCAAACCCATTTCTCCTTCAAGGAAAATTATGGGGGACATAGGACAGACTTAATCAAGCACATAGAATATCAAATTTATATCAATTAGTTAATTTATCATGTTTACATCAGGTTAAAAGTAATAAAGGACTTGTTATGTAAGCATTAGAATTCTTAAATGGCTTGAATATCACCTTTAACAACAAAAAACAAGCTTTTTAAATTTGGCTAGCTGTGCCCCTTGTGGTGACCCGGCACACAGCCATCTTGGAAATGTTGTTACGGGAACACAAAGTCACATGACCTGTCACGTGACCTACCGTGATGTTCAGCATGTGTCACTTAGGGACACCATGAGTTAAAGTTAAGGGTAAAGCTGCATAAGGAACTTTCCAGAACATTTAAAGGGCTTGTGACACCTGTGTCACCGTGGGCTCTTATAGGTTGAAAAGATTTTTTTTTTTTAATGTTTTAAGTCATTTTCCAACAAAAAAAAAAAAAAAAAAAAATCATCTCTGCGTCCTATTCTGTTATCGGTTGGTTGCTCAAAACCAAACAGCCCCAAGACAACATGTCTCGCTGTTTCTCTCTCTTTCCACCAAACTAAATGTCAGATGGGCACCGTGCCAGTATTTTTGGGGCAGCGGTTTATAAATGCCAAGGCCATTACAGCCCTGCCAGCTAATTAATTCCCATGCTCTTGGTGCAGGGGCAGGAGTCATTACTCCCCTCAGTTGCTCGTTATGAAAATTTGGTTTGTAATTCTTTTTTTTACGCCTGCAGAGCAGATAGTCCAATAATATGATAATAGCCTCGTCTTTATTTTTAATTGGCATTAGGTTAACGCAAATGCCATGTCAGATGATTCGGTTGTAGCGTCGCGTACCGTTAAAATTTCAGAATGGTCTCTGTGTATGTTAATCAAATCCGTGACTTGTCTGTTATTTCCTGTGCTCAAATTATTGAAGTCACATGCATTTATTACCATGATGCAGTTTCAGCCATTGTGGACGTCTGGACTACTTTGTTATTTCAGACATGGGCAGCACAGATAACATGCACCCCTTTCCTCCTTCATTCAACTTCTGCAGCTTTACAGTGTTACAATGGGCTTGGTTGTACTTTTAATGGTTATGTCCTGAGTTCATAGCAGATTAAAGTGAATTACGTTTTCCCTTTTTTCTTTCTGTTTCCTTTGAGATGTGAAGCTTTTTTAGAGTTTCCTCTCTCATGTGATTTAAAGTAATGTTATCTGTTGATCTGAATTCATTTAAGGCCTCAGAAGCACAAGATGTAATAAATGAATCCCTTCTGAAACCATGACACAATGCAGGAGGCTGTGTGATGTAAAGCTGTTTGTATCAGATACAGTAATAATTACACAAAGTAAGTGGAGAGAGACTGGTGTTACTTTACACCTATTTCTTCTTTGTCTTCCAAGATTTGTCTTTGGGGTCAGGGCCTCTGCAAGAGCTGAAAAGTGGGTGGGTCAGTTATTTTGTGCATTTGTGTTTTCTTTTGTTTGTCAGTGTGTAAGGGTTTTGTCATGTAAAGCGCTCAGGACAAGAAAGAGCTGAGGGAAATCAGGCAGGTTGGGAGGTGAGAAACCAAAAATCAGCTAAATGCAGGTAGGAACTGCATCCATCGAGCAGGAAGTGTCTTGGGATTGTCTGACAGTAGCTTTTAAGTCAATACAATAATTATTTTGTTCAGCGTCAGGTGTTTGACTCACTCCAACCAAGCGCACCGCCCTCCCTGCCCTTCGCTAACCAGCTGAAAAGCACAAGCGCGCTTCTCTCTTGTTTGGATTTAACCATTAGCTGAGATGCACTGGTATTGATGGGGAGATCCCACTGAGGATGTGGAGGACTGTGGCTCCTTCGCCGTTAAACAACAATCCAGTGAGCCGCTCCTCGCGAGGTTCAGCTGGGGAGTTTCAGCACCTCTCTGCAGAGCGCCTATTGATCGGCCATTGCCAGAGGCTGTGGTTAATCCAGCTGTGATTGACTAGATGGATCACAGGGTTTAAGTCTCGGATCCCAGTGGACTCCAACCCCAACTGAGACAAACAAATCTAGACAGACAACACAGCACACTGGTGTTTGTGTGTGGGGGGGGTAAAATATGGTCATTTGAAGAGCAGATAAACATGCATATACTGTGATGCTCCACTTCTGACATGAATGTAGTGTATATGAACTATTGCATGTGTCATTTTCTTCAGCAAAATTAAGGCAATGCTAAAGCTACTGCTCTGTTCTTAGCTTTGATTTGGACAATGCAACACGCTACAGTAGAAACTATAAGGTTTTCTACCTGGCATGTGTGGTTGCACCTGTTTGATTGGCCAACACAGTAGGTTGCCAGATGATATTGGCCTGTGTTTTGGCAAAAGTTGAGCCAACATAAACTCACTGGACCACACTGGGGGAGTTGATTTTGCCAGAGTTGTCTGTATACAAAGCACACAACGCTCGACACATCAGTCAGTGTACGAATTCAGTTTGTGTTTTAAGAGGCAGCCGGTGTGCTGCGCAGCACATCAGGACACTTGTCCCAGTGAACTTCCCTTGACCCTCAGACACTGCTGCTCAGCATCAGCTCTTCTAATGCAAAATGTATCCTTGTGCGTCCTTGCCATTTAAGTGCCAAACGAAATGTCACATTCTTAGAAATGGGCAAATTTACTTCGGCATAGTTGGTTTGAATGAACTATCAAATCCCTGCAATATTCCCCTTCAGTGCTTCAGGACTGACTAAAGTTTCTTCCCTCCAAACCATTAAACATGTACAGATATCTGTGTTTTCAATCCAAAAGGACTGAATCCAAAAGCCATCTTATCCTGCTGGACCTTCTCCCTTCATGTACTTCCTGCCTTTCTCTGCGGTCTATCAGTTATGTCAGCATTACCGCTAAAAGGAAGGTTTATTACACAGTGGGTAGAATAGCACATAATGGACCATTGTTCTGGCTCGATGTGGTAGAAAGGTCACTCATCAAACACCTTTCTTCTGCCATAATGTGCCATCCTGCCATTTCTATACCCTTTTATCTGCTTTCTCTCCCTCTCTATGCATTTTCCTTTGTTTAACGTCTGACTCTTTTCCCACCTCTCCTGTTGCTTTTTTTTTTTTTTTTTGGTCTCATTTACCCTTCATGCTGAGAGAATTTTCATCTCTCATCAAGGTTCGTCATTAGAGAGAAAACAGGGTTTTCCTTACACAAATATTTTAGGACTGAGAGGTTAATGATCAGGCCAAATGTGGTTTTCCTTCCTATCCCATTTCAATCAACCTAATTGTATTTGTGGAACATTTTTAGCCAGGCTGCTTGTTAAGTGTTGGTCATTTTGACATAGATAGAGACTTTGTCTGTTTTTGTCTCAAAGCAATACTCAACTGAACACACAAAGGTGGCCAGAAAAAAGTTGAACGTTTTAAAAAGTCCTCTTTGTGAGGAGCTGTAGTCGTCCAGGGTTCACGTCAGTAACAGTGGTTTGCAAAGAGAGGTTTTCAAAGACAACCATAGAAAGCGTTGAAGCTCAGTCCATCTGTAAACTCAGTATGTTCTTCATAAAAGTATTTTAGGCAACTCTGAAAAGAAAAATGGCTACATGGCTTCCAACTATTTCTGCTTGCTTGCTGTTTACTTCACTTCTGTTGTTGTAGATACTGACTGGTAGCATATTAGTGATAAATGCTAAATGACACAAACTGTGTGTTTATTACATAAAACAACTTGAATTTGTTTTTTTGCTTGTTTGTTTTGCAATTGCCACGTAGCTAACATTAGCATTAACAGCTGCTTTCTTACCAGACTAGAAGAAATATTGCAAGTTCAGCATCAAATTCATATCTTCACTCACCAAGATCTGTCTCCAGAGGTGGAACGCAAACAGCAAAGTTAACTCAGCTAGCATGCTAACTAGCTAGCCCCGACCAGTCGCATCACATCACACCGTCCACTCCAGCAAGAAACTACATTCAACGGCAGACAAAATGTAGAAATAGCTTTTTTAAAGTTTTATTATCAGATTGGTTATGATACTCTCCAGTACTTTGACATTTTGTTGCAGCTAATCAGAGAAAAGATTACAAATTCCTGTACAATACAATACATTGCCTTTGATGTATTTCAGGCTTGACAGTTGCTGTTGCTGCACTTTCTGCAGCACTTCAGCTGTAGATTTGAGGTTTGTGTCCTTTGTCACATAACACAACTGCTTCAAAACTGCATCCTTCCTCACTCAGAAACTGGCCCCGTTGACCCCGTCCAGCGCCTCGTTCTGGAAAGGGGCTGCACGGCGAAGGCCAGGCGGCTGGATTGGTATGTCTGGCCTTATCTTATCAGCCACTGTGCTTGTGTATACAATCAGTAGCTGCTCCCACTCCTGCTGCTGCTTTCTCTGATGGAAAACACTGTTTTTCCTCTGGGTTTAAAGATAGATCCCTCAAGGGCCCTGCTTCCTTCTGCGCCATTAGATAATTGCTGAGTCCACGAATAGTACAGATGCGGTGTGCAAATCCACAAGCTTTCATCTGACACAGGTTGAGTTGTTGGAATAAGTGTACATTTTGTTACCCCAGTCCAGATTCAGTGGGAAGTTGTTAGTCATTTAGTTCATTAGCAGCTTTATTCAGGTATTTTAAAGTAATTCACCTGATTTCTGTTCTTTAAATTCACATTTTGCTCCCTCCAACAGGGAGCTCTGCTTATCAGACTTATTGTTTCGTTATGCACAGCATGCACATTTTCTGGAGGAGTCATTTCAGATTTCAGCCCGCTGTGCGTTCAGTGAAGTTCCACCCCCTACCTCGCCACCACTGCGGCTGTCCCATTCGCTTTCTCGCTGCCATTAAAAAGGGGCCTGGAGAAAAGAGAGCAGTATGATAATTGGTAGTTGTAAAGCTCTGATAATTGGCATGGCTGTAATTATGGGGCTGCGCAATAGGTAGTCCCCCTGCTGTAGAAAATGGTGTTGCCAGTTATTCACAAGATAATGGCCTAAAGAGAGAGAGTGTATGATTTCTGTGTGTTTTAGTTCTTCTGTGTGTGAGACAGAGAGGTGTCAGAGGTGTGTGTGTGTGTGTGAGTGTGTGTTTGAGAGAGACTTAGAGAGAAAAGCATAGCAGCTATACATTAGCAGCACTCTGTGAATACAAAGTGCTTTTTTTGTTCGAGCTGTTGAGGGGGCGAGAGACTATTATGTATTGTTTATGGTATTATTCATCTGGGGGTTAAAAAAAAGTATAAATAATAGACTCCACATCTTCTCTCTTTTCTGTAATGGAAAGCTAAAAAGGTACAATAAACAATTACTTGCAGATGTTGCAGTGGTGCATCTGGTGTTTTGTTAATGTGACACCTGAGATTTACAGCATGTTTGAGCTCCACAGTGTATAAGCCTAAGGTTTTACCTCACAGACTGGAGTAGTTTTAACCATGATTCATAAAGGATTTCTCTGAAATTCATATTTCTTGTACAGCACTAAATAAGAAATACAGTATGTTTGTATGTTTTTTTTTTTGGCTGTTTCCTCCAACAGCATTTGTTTTATTTCATTATTTCACGTGCTGTTTAGAGGTTTTTGTGAGTCATAAATATAAATAAAATCACAGTCGACTACATATTTGACAGTTTCTCACAATCTGACTTTAGTTTGGCGAGGAAGTGGCTAACATAGCTGTAGCTGTAGTTAATGTTGCCTACAAGAGGAGCTGCAGCTCAGGGTGACACCTCTTTGCTTTTCATTTCAGTAACTGAGGCTCAACTTAAACAAATTACTCTATTTCAGACCTTGAAATGTTTGCATAATAAAATATAATAGTTACAATATTCAAAATGACTCTTCTGTCTGCTCATGGTCAAGTCAATATGGACAGGACGCTTATCTGAAAGTAAATGTTACATTTTCTGGCCAATTTTTCACAGGAAATTTGAAAAAGCAACATTTGCAATATGCTTGCCAAGGATGGCACAATAACGAATAATGGTGTATTTTTACTGTCTTTGGTACATAAATGCAGCAAAAACACATAAGTGACTTTAACATAACAACAGAATCCAGTGCAGCTCAAAATGTGTCGAGTCTTACCAGAGATTGCCCCAAGCTACATAGAACTGCATTTACTGTGAAAATTTCAGCAAGAAGGTTTAGCATCAGCGTGTCCTCCATCATCTTCCTCACCAGGATCCAGGCCAAGACCAGGGAGCTGAGGGAGCGGCAGGCCAGGGAACGGGACTACGCCGAGATTCTGGACATAAGCCGCACGCCGGAGAGGTCCTCGGAGGAGGAGCACCCGTACGCCGGAATCAACCCGCTGAACAGCTCCGTGGACAGCGGCCACAGCCGACCCCACAGTCCCCGAGACGATTACCCCCACCTCCATCCACACCATCAGCACCAGCACTCCGATTCCCTCTACACACAAGTCAGCAAGGCCCGCAATGACCGGCCTCCATCCGCAGACAGGTAGGGGTGGGATTTATGCACCTTCTGGTCAATTGTCCTTTTCAATCTTCCCTTTTTTTTTTTTTTTTAAATTAAATTTCGTCAGTTCTCATTTTAGAAACAACCTCCTCAGCTCGAGCTCGCGTCACATTTATTTTCCTTTTCATGCCCCCTGTCTTCCCTTGAAAAACGAATTAATTACCTTGTGACGCTAATGAATTCCACCGGAGGAACAATCCCACTCAGATGCCATTTCCGTTCAGACCAGGTGACGGGCTGCCATTCACAGTTCAGCAACCTTTCTGCCTCCAATTCAAAAGCACAAACCAGTATGGTGGTATTTCAGGGAAAAGGTCGGGGTGGGGGGGTTCCACCCTGCATTCCCAGTTCTCGTAACTCTGAGGCAGCGTTATTGCGCAGAGATGGCAGGCTGGCTATCACACCTGGAGGAGAAAATAATCACAGCAACAGAAGGCAGGTGGTAAATGTCAGCTCGCCGACTGTTCGACATAATGCGCCAGTCTCGTGGGGGGGGTGTGTGGGATTACTCTGGGGAGGCAGTGAGTGAATGGAAACCTTTGAATACCTGTCTCTCTTTCTGCCCCGCTTGACCTTTCTTCCTTTCTTTCTTTCTTTCTTTCTGTCTTTCGTTCTCATGTTGATTTCACCTGGTTGCTGCCTTTTCACCATGTCGCATTTCGATGCTTTTCTGTGAGGTAGTAGGTCTGAGCCTGTGATTGACAGCTGCCCGTCACGTTAAAATAATCACCATAGTCTGGCACCGAGATCCCTTTTCTCTGCGCATTTACTTTGTATTCATTTCCAGCAGCCAGGGGACCTCATCGAGCTTATAACCCAAAGCAAAGTCCACTGCAGCGTCAGGCAGCCAAGTAAAAGCCAGAGTCAACTGAAAGCCTGCATCTTGTCAGCAGCAGCAGGAGTTCTCAGCACTGCAGGTCTGTGCAGAGTTGCTCCCAAATCCTCCCTCCCGATCAATGAATGTGGAGTTTCGTGGCCCCAGGATGGATTTGGGAAACTCGAAGCCAATCGAGGGAAGCCTGCAGTGCCACAGAAACGTAGGCGGTGCAGGCGGATACATCCACGGCTGAATGAATGGGTTTGTCTTAGTCGCGGTTTTCACGCATCCCCAGATGGCCCCAGCAGCCTGTGTGTACTTCAAGAGTGCTGTAGCTCGTATTGATTCATAATTCATGGTGCTGCTGTTGTCACTGTAAGAGTTTTATTTATTTATTTATTTCCCTTTTTAGTGTCCCTGATGCAGTACCGTGTTGAGGTCTGCACATACACAACAGAGCATGATATACCAGCATTATGAATACTTTTTAGTTTTCCTTAATTAGGTCAGGGAATTCACTCATGATTTAAACTCGTTATCTTATAAAAGTTTATAGCTTTTTCGCTCAATAACCACATAAGCAATTTATTATTTTCTCTGCCACAGTCTACTAGGAGATAGTTTTTAGTTGTATGCCTCTTTGGGGTGAATAAGTTTTGCAAGAACAACAACACATTTAAAGTATTTACTAGTCCCAGCTTTGCTTCATAGATATTGTATTAAATAGAATTGAATTTGGAGCTTTTGAACTGTTGGTTGGAGAAAGAAATCATTGTGGGCAGCAGGAGCCTGTGTCAGTCAGTGATGGGCCTCTTGTTACTTTGGGAAAATGATGAATTAGTTAGTCAGAAAAATAATTAATATATTTTCCAACAATTGAGTATTCAGTAGTAGCCCTAAAATGGATAACCATGGCCGTTTAACTTCAGGATTGCATTTTCATTGCACTCCAGGGTTTGGCTAACTGTTGCTCTGGTCCTCAGAGACGTGTCTCATTATTGCATTTCATGTTGTTCCACCACAGAGAGATGAATCAGAGGCAATATTGGCCGTCTCAGTTAAAGTCAGTACCGGGTCTCACTTCGGTTCGGCTTTGGTTGGACTGTGGGCTTTTAGAGGATGATGTTTGTGGTTCTGGACACAGCTGTTACTGGTCAAACTGTATATCTGCTCCTCATGGCTAACCACGCTGCCCCAGATGTCAAGCTCTTGCTCTTTTCAGGAGGCTTTGATTAGAGCAGTGTAGGTGCCAGGGACACAAAGTAAGAAAAATATACCTCCTGAGAGAACCAGGAAGTGTGTTTCCTGTGTCCTGCCCCCCACCCCCTGCTGAACAGGAAGTGCATTAGACCCTGGCATGCCAGGCACAGGAGGGAGGCATACTGAGTGTTTGTTATTATGGGGTTCGAATGGCAACATGAGCTGATATCAGAGCTTGAAGACTGGGGAGATTTGATCAAAGCAATAACATGTCTATAGAACCTGAGAGTGAAGGGACATTTTTTTTCCTACACTAACATTTAAGTCCAAACCTAAACAGTTTTGATACTTAGGATGTTGCTGGGCGCCTCAGATCAGTTTCGCTGGCTGACTCTGTGATTTCTGGACATCTCTGGTATTTTATGCCCATTTCATGACCCAAATCAAGCATGATATGGCTTTTAGAAAGTCACGGTTTTATACTCGTGCTCGTATGGTCTTGTTGTTTGTGCTGCCATGTTGTGATTGTCACAAGATTATGACTCAGACTGAAATGGAAGGGGTCACAGCTGCAGCAGAGATTTGGGAGCTTGAGAATACTACATAATGAAGATAATCGTGATTTATACAACACCTTTCTTAACAAGGTTACACAGTGCTTGAAACTGCAAACACAAACACAGTGCCGAAAATGTACGGCAAAGCACACAACACAAACTGAAATAAATCCGTCATGGACACAGTAAAAATGCTTTAAAATACATGACAGTGCATGAGAAAGAACATAAAAAAGCTAAGTGTGTTTTCAGTAGTGGTCTCTGGGAAAACTAGTCTAAAAGCCTCGGGACCCTGACTGCACTTCACTGCCCTGTTCGCTGGCCTGAAAACCAGCCTGAATTTAGGTCCAGCTAATGAAGCAGTTCACAGCTCCTCTGGTTATTAACAGCAACATATGCTATTGAGGCTTGTGTTAAACACTAAATACTACAATGTTTATCTATTCTGAAACTGAGTGTGAATCCTGTGGTTAACAACTCCACGCATGCTACAGTAGTAAAGTGATAGGCTTGAGCTGAAAATCAATAACATAAAATATTGCACAAATATCCAGTGGAGTTCATTTTTAATTGCCTCTTTTTTTTTTTCTTTCAGACACTGTCAGAAATTTCAATTTAACTGCAGAGGTTTAAAAACAAAAACAATTCAAAGAGGCTGGAAGGAGCTTCAGCAGCCTTTGGGAACAGTCTGCCATTTCCTTTGCTTTAAGGAGCCGTGACCACGAGGAGTGGTCAACCAGGTCCACGGCAACAAGCCTGAAACAACATTTAGCTCGTTCTTCTGGAGCCCGCTCTGTTAACGGTTACTTTCAGGATTGGATGTTGTTTCTTAGATGCCTCGTGTTTATGTTCAGAGCTGCTTATTTGAAAAAGACAGTAAATTTTGGAAGTTGTGGATGTTTTTCAGAAGCACAAGATGTTTTAGTTGTGTGGCGTTGCGTAGGTGGGGAGGTGTACTATCAGGTTGCAAAGTGTTTCTGTTTTGGCTCCCAACCAAATTGCATAACCTTGCTGCTGGGACACTGGTGGTCTTTCTCTCTCCCTGGCAAACAAAATATTGTCCAAAGCTTAGTGTTTTTAAACCCCCCCCCCCCAATGTTTCCTCATCATTACAGCTAAAAAAATATTTCTCCCTGAGGTCCCACAGGGTGTCACCATCATCTGGTAACATTTGTCACCGTGTTATTTCATTTATAGCTGACAATATCCGGAGAATGTGTTGCCAGTTCCAGTATTCGTCCATGTTTAATAAGCTGCATTCACTAAAAACATATCGTGAAGCAGTCCAGTGCGTTGTTAAATACCTTTATTTTCCCTCAACACTTTGCCGTATCACACTCCATCCCCTGTTAGGTGGGTGCAAATGTACGCAGAGAGCCAAGTGAATTAGCCACCATTGTTTTATTCCCCCTCCCAGCTACAAGGCAGCAGTGAATGCTGGGAAGGCTCTGAGGGATTTGGTGTGATTTGATTCTCCGCGTTTCCCGAGGAGGCAGCACTCTTATTGAATCGGCTCCATTACATTTCATCTCCACCGGGGGAATAAGGGGCCTCAGAGGGAGCGAGCGCGGTCGTGTTGTATCACAAACACACCAGAAACAGCAACGCAGACAAACAGACAGCAGTTGCCTCGCAGCTTTTCACAGGCCGATAAGGTGGTGTGTGTGTGTGTGTGTGTGTGTATGTGTGTGTCTGTGTGCTGTATATGCCTTTACACTTGACTTCATGCATGCTGTGTGCACGCATTGTTTAATACTGTGCATCTGCGCTGGTGCTCGTGTTGCTCTTTGCTATGTATAGATGGCAGCCGCTTTGTTCATGTGCACATGTGTATTGGCTGGAAATGTAGAAGAGTGAGACTGACGAGTCAATGGTGTGTCTGTGTGTGTGTGTGTGTGATGGCAGGTATGCAGCTGCACACAGTAAATACAAAGCTCCTGCCTCATGTAAGATTCTGTGAGGGGACAAAAATGAGCCATGGGTTCCTGCTGACCCCCAGTTCCTCCCACTCTTCTGTACATTGTGTATACATTTCCCCCCGCCTGAGTATACATGGCAGCTATGATATATTTTGCATATAACCCCATAAACACACCAGAGCTCTTATCCTGAAACAGCACCTGCACAAAGATCCACTGTGTGTCAATTAATGTATGGTAATTTGATTAAAGCAAGCATTTATTTAATATGTATGATACATATATGCTTGCTATCATCGGTAATAATTAACCAATCAAGACCTTGACAGTACCTTGCTACAGGAGGAGGCCATAAGATAAAGTCAACATCTAAAAGGTCTTTTAAATCACTCAGTCTGTTTGTTATGGTGTTTGTCATGATAACCACAGAACTGTCTGCAGGTTTTTAGGCTCCTTTAGCTCAGTGTTGTCATTGTTTGTCTTTCACACTTCACTCTCATCAACATTGTTTCCAGCCACATTGGGCAGCTCGCTCTATTTGAGCAAACAAGTTCACATATCCTGATGCTCCTGCCCAGCTCCAAACTACAGGCTGAAAACTCGCAGCTGAATATAGTGGAGGACTGAATAAGTCAAGAGCCAGATGTTTCCCTCAGGAGGTTGAAGGGAAACAAAACAAAACTAAAAGTGGAGTTAAAGTTCCTGTGTGTAGGATTTTTAGCATCACCTCACCCCTTCCTTTCCAAGCTTGTCGGTGAAACGACAGTGGCCTGAAGGTAACACAAAAGGCCCTCTTTTGAGCCAGTGTTTGGTTTGTTTGGCTCCATGGAAGAGGATCAGGTGATTATACCCTAATGAAAAGACTATTGTGAGTAATATATTCATCCCCTAAAACCTACAGAGTGGTCCTTTAATGTTGCACTCATCATTCATCAGCTAGCTAGAAACACATCCGTGTGAATGCTAATGCTACTCTGATTCTGCTTGACATGTAAATACTGTTGCCAACACATTCATTGTATGGTAACAACATGTCAGATGTTGAGTTTGAAGCTTTTCCGCTCTGTCCAAGTGCAGCTTTAGGGCATTTCTCATGTCAGTTTATTTTGTGCTTCACTGCTACATATTACTACATATTACCAAGTTAATAATTAATCACCAGAAACCAATTGTCTGAATGATAAATCAGCCTTGTTGGAAACGTGACCACAAGAGTGTGCGATACGACGCTTCCCAGCACCCTGAACACGAATAGTAAGTTGTTGCATTGCTCTTTAACAATTAATTCAACCGCATCCTTCTTTCAGTCAGTGTTGAGTAAACAAGCAGCTAATCCAACATTCCTGTCTATTCAGGGGCCCCTGAGACGCCTGACAGGAGCCCCCAATTTGGCACCAGACATGTAAAACACAAAGACCAAACTGGAAACACAAACAGAGGAGCATCCAAAACTTGCACATGCTCACAAACATACATATAATTTCAGTGACAGACAGAGAGATTTAGAAGACTAAAAGTTTAAATGTAATTTAGGCCCAGACAGTAGATGCCAGTGTTTTACACTGTATGATGGTATCAACAGGAAAAAAAACCTCTCTCTCATTATCTCCCATAATCCACTTACTAACAGACATCATCCGTGTTGTTTTTCACTCTCGTTCCCATGTTTATCTAATCCCACACATCTGACCTTAAAGCGTTTCTCAATCTGTTTATCTCCTGTGTTTTCACATGTACAGGCGTCTGCCCCGTTTGATGATTTAACACATTATCACATCATGTTTATTCTTCTTCACTGGGTAATTTCCCGTAGAGCTTGACCAGCTCTCATTAAGATGTTTCCCTGAAAAAGCTTCCCTTTTCTCTGTATTTGAACAGAGATTCAAAACGAAGACTTTGTTTTCATTCTCTGTGCGACTCAAAGTCTGACAAATTCAATTTTAGAGCCAAGAACATAAAGTGAACTATTCAACTGGAAAACTGTGTGGAAAAGTGGTTTGCTTGTTCGCCTTTTTTTTTTTTTCCCATGCCAGACTAACCTGGAGTTGGATGAGCTCACAGCTGTGACTTTTTCCCTCTCCCCAACCGTTAAAGACCTGAGAAAAAAATCAAGCTCAGCAGCATCTCTCTGCGCCTCAGCTGCTCCGCTCTCTGGCTCGTAATGTGCGAATAAGGCCCACAGACAAGACGTCGGCCTTCACTGCTGTGCAGAATGTGAATGTGTGTTCCCACCGCTCACTGAGCAGAACAGGTTGTCTTACTACAGCTCGGGGGATGTGTCTTTTTGAGGGTCACCGTCACTGCCTGAAAACTGTCACTCTGGATGCTCAATCCAAAGTCTGGTGACGAGAGCGGGGACAGAATTTTGATCATCCTCCGGTGGAAGACGTTCACACAACACAGACATATTTGAACCAGTTGCACCTGAGTAAACTCATCCTATTGGCAGGAGGTAGTCGAGGAGATTCAAGAGACTGCCTCTGAAGCTGGCTACAGCTTCATCCCAGCAGGTTTGAATCAGGTTTGAAAAAAAAAAATAAAATACTGCCACCCCATCAATTTGGGTGGCACGTTGTGTGCGTCTTTCAGCAGCCAGCAAGTGCACACAGCAGACCACAAATGTCAGCTCTACTTTGCCTGCAGACCCAGACACCAAGCGGTGCTTCAGCTCTGCAATAATATTTGTGGCCATTTGATTAAATACAACTTTATTGAGAAATACTTACAATGAACTAAAATAGTATATAATGGTAAGATCTGAAGACTCCATATTGATTCAAGGCTCCTTTTATAGGACACGGCCACAAGAACAGTTAATAATGCAGGAGCTGCCTTTGTTAATATTGTGCTTTTGTGGTGCATAATCCTTCTAAAAATGTGCAATTAATGGAAAGACCACAGGAGGTGCCGTGTTTGCCCTGTAGGAAATCCAGCCTTGTTGGTGAATTAAACACATTTTGGTTTAATGAATTCACGCCTTCTGCACGACTTTATGCGAAGACGGTGAGCTGCATGTAGACAAACTGACCCCTGGTAACGTTTGGGATATGCAGCACTGCAGATGTTCATCTAACAGGAGCATTCTGCTGCTCTCAGGTGATGTTATATAAGTGATGATTTAACTGATACATCCACGAGTTGTGGTTTTGGAAAAAAGGTCTTGTCTGTTGTCACGTGTAGGTCACAAAATACACAATGTGGGCTCAACTCAAATAATGTGACATCTGTTCATGTTGTACATCATGTAAAGCATCTCTGTTTGACAGCTGATCCGGTTCTTTCAAAATAAAAGCTATGACTCAAGCAAGACAGTTGTATATCATCAGAAACCTGAAAAGACATTCAGGGAAGGTGCATCGTCAGAGGAGGCAAACCCGGCAGGCACCTGATGGCCCCTCACGTCAACACATTTTGCAATGACAACCATAAACCTCCCTAAACCTCCAATTCAGACCCTATACTGTGCCCTGCCACTGCCCCAAAATCCCCCAAAGTGAGGCCCCCAATGATGTTTGCTGCAGCTAGCATCTGGTGTGAGGCCATCTTTGCCTGGGGCCATCCAAAGCCTAGCATCCACTAGTTTAAGAATCTATTTTAGCTGTATGTGCTCTTATTTTCACATGTTTTAAGCTGCTGCGACGTTTGCCCGTGCACACAAGCTATCGATGCTTATGTCGTCCAGATGTCTTGCGTCTCACGGTTTTGCACTTGGCTGATTGGCAGCGGAAAAAGAAACAGAGTGGATTCTCTCGCCGCTGCTCACGCCTGCTGTTTCTCCAGCCAGAGAATCATTTAAAATAATTTGAAATGGCGGACACCACCCTTTCATCAATATGTCATACATAAATGATTATGTATGAGCGCCGAGCGTGAGATAGGTTATATTAAAGTTAGGGTTTGTCAGCCACCATCTGCTCCTATATGGTGGAATCAGTTATGTTGTATATGAGGAACGACAGGCCGGTCCTCTTCCACTCCTAATCCCCTGGATCAAGGCCAAGAGCTACAGAGGAGAGATATGTCCTGCCCTGTGGGAATCCTTTATGGATATGGGAAGAGGAAGGCTCAGTGGGTTTTTTTTCGGGGTCATTTGGATGTTCTCGGGTTGAAATGAGAGCAGGCGGGTGAAGACTTTATTTCCACACTGATATACGTCACCAATAGTCAACCATGGCTCCATCAGTTTTTGTTTTTTAGGTTTTAGGTTACGGTCTTGTTTGACCCTTTAATCATTGGGAGGGGGATGAAAACCCAAACAAACTTACTGTTGTCTTTAAACAGAGCAGCAGGGGCGCAAAACCAAACTCACTCTTTTGATGATTAGATTTTTTTTCCCCCCAAATCTCTAAGGGCTTCTCAATTTAGATCGTAAAGAAGGAGTCGTTTTAAATAACTCTCCAAACAAGGTGGGCTTGGCCCTGTTGGAAACCATGGAGGGCCTATAAATCAAACCTTTATACAGATTGATCTTAGTTGTATTCAGCTCTGTGCAGATGTAGGTGGTGAGAAATATTAGTTTGGCCATTTTCATGAAATATTTAATGTTTTTGCTGGTTTCTGACCTGGAAAGGCTACAGATTGCGCAGAAGATTTTTTAAGAAGGTAAAGGCAGGAAAAGGCGAAGAAACCCCACACGTATCAGATACAATCGGATCCTTGATCAGTCAGTTGGGCAAAACAGTCAAGACAAACTAATTCTCAACGTGGAAAATGTATTTACTTATTTTCATATCCTCTTTTCCTCTTTTTTTTTTTTTTTTTTTTTTTGTCCTAGGTCAGGATTCTGTAAACCGTGTTATTGGTGTTGTCACATTGTTGGGATGGATTAGTTCTCGTTTTTATACAGCAAACAATGAATAAAGCTCAAGACCCCGAGCAAATTCCAAGGAAGGGGACTTCCAACACGGAGTCTTGTTGTCATCAAACTGGGTCACTTGTTGAAATTATGTTTTATTAAAGGACCTATAAACCAAATCTTAACATATTCGACCTTTGGAAATTATAGTATTCAACCATCTTAATCCGTTGAGTGAAACGTAAGCAGCCTTTCCTAATTCACGGTCTCACCGCATATTTAAGGAATTTTTAGGAAACGTCGTCAGGAGAAGGAGATAGAAACAGAATTACCCCTTAAGTGCATTACTGATGTCACATTAATGACGAGGATTATGTCTCGTGGTTTTGTAATGGGTGTTCAAGCTGGAGACTCCAAACATTTTAATAGCAGGCGGCCTGCTGTGATCACACTAAATATCACCTCCCTCCGAGTCCTAATCAGAAGCCGAATTAAGGTGAATGAACATGTACAGTAATCCAAGATTATACTGTTGTCACAGCAATTATTGCACCGATGTGCAGCATTCATAATGTTGCAATCAAAGGGGAAGTGTCCTCTGTTTAAGTGGAGGTTTTCTTGATATCGCCCCCCTCATCAACAGTTCACGTGTTACCTTTAAACTTCTCTGTCTCCTTTTTTAAACTGCTCAGAAATCAAACTACATCCTGCTGTTAAAGCGTAAAATTTAATGAATTCAATGGTCCACAGAGTTCATATGGAGCTCCCACAATCCATTAAATCTGTAAAAATCAAGGCTGGTTTTGACTTTGTTGAAAATGAATCTACGTCTGCAGCTGGTTCATACAAGTCGCTGTCCTGAAGTTCCCTCAGTCGTGGCTCTGATTCATCGTCAACATGACTACATTCGTTTGTGTGATCAGCAACTGTCTGCTGCTTCACAAAGCTTCTCTTTTATTCCCAAGAAATCAGCTCTAAAGTGGATTTTTTTTTTTTTTTTTGGCTGCAACAACCACAACAAGATCTATCACTGTCATTATAATGGAAGATACAGTAAACAAAAGCTCTGTACTTAAACGCCCACCACAACCAAAATGTCTAAATTACCAATATGGAGTTTTTTGGTTTTTTTTCCTTTAGATTTTTGGTGCTGTAACTTTATCTGAATCCGTTTCCATTTGTGAGTAATGTGGCTCACAAGGCCGCAGACACAGGGGAAAGCCCCATGGAATTCTGGGAGGTATTAGACTGAACAACAGAAAACAAGGAGTGATTAGTGTGGAGACACAGAGGGAGATTAGGAGACGGACAGGTCAGCGGCTCCAAATGATGGAGACAGTGTGTTGTTAGTGTTAAAGTTTCTAGACTTATGTTTCTGTGCGTGTGTGTATATGTGTGTGTGTGTGTGTGTGTGTGTGTGTGTGCGTGCGTGCGTGTGTGCCATCTCCACCCAGTATTGACCATGTCTGATATCGTGATGATGTCATTCTCTCCTTTTTGGAGCCAGGCTGACTGTCCGTCTGAAGAAACTCACTGTGAGCTTTTCTGCAAACACCACAAGCAGGATATAAACTAACCCCGCACACAAACACTGAGCGTCTTTGACAAAGCCAGAGCTATATAATGAAAGAGTAAAACCACGGTATGCAAGAAGTCAAGTCCTCATCTTTTGTCTAGATTTTAAAAAGTAGCACATTAGCAGTCAAGAAAACAGTTTGTGATACTGTGTTCCACCTCGTGACTGCTCTGTTGGTGAAACCTTTTTTTTTTTTTTTTTAATAGATGAATTCAACCCGGCAAGTTGAAAAAAAGAATATTTCTACCAGCAGCCCAGGGATGTAATTACAGAAGAAAAGAGTATTGCTCACATAAAAACAGTTGTATCTCAGGGGCTACCCTGTAAAACCACAGTCTCTCGGAAGTAGGAAATGGTCCACAGCCCTAATTTTGTATTTTCTTCACTATAATGTGAAAAAAATCTGGAAAACAACTTTAACTGTAGCTGAGCAAATATTCATTATTATTAGTAAAGTTTCTTATTGGAAGTTGTCACATAGTGGCTGACTTGAATACGTTATTCATGTTAATTTTGTTTTCAAATAGAAAATTTTGTGGAAACTCACTTACTCAACTCAGAAACAAACACATTTTGAAGCCCGGTGTGTTGAGGTTTGACACCTAGTTCTTTCCACAGCCAGTTTCTTAAAGCCAGACGAGAGATTCACACAACTGTAAACCTCCAGGTCTACTTTAAAAAAAAAAAAAAAAAAAAAAAAAAAAAAACTGAAATCCTCCAAGACACAAAAGGGTTGAAAGCGGCACAGCCCTTAATGTCACCAACATCTCGGTGGAATCCACTTTAGGTATTTAATATTCATCAGATCAAAGAATTTGCCAACGTTCCTAATAGCACTTTAAAAGAGCTTAACGGCAGCTGGGTTAACTCTGACAGTGTGCTGCGCATTAGTGGTGCAGGCGCTCGCGTGACGTATTGTGCTTTATCTCCTGCTGAGAATGGGATTCGGTCTGTCGCAGTGGGATGGGTAAGAGGGGCGAGGCGGGGGTGTGAGTGGGGGAACTCCTGCCCATTTGGGTTTATACACAACAGCAGCGTACAGGGTTAAGAGCTCGGTCTGACCCTAAAAAGGCTGTTGACCCACATTTGGTGTCATGGATGGCACTTACTACATCACTCAGCTGTGTGGCTGGATTCCCCTGTGTGTGTGTGTATGTGTGTGTTTGACTTGTACTGTATGTATTATGTATGTAGTACGCGGCGCAGTGGTGCCTGTTCTTACTTAGTGCAGCAAATTTTTATTTTAGGTTTGTTGTATTTTTAAAGGGCACACGATGGGTCACAAGTTTTCAAACACCTCAGTTTTTCCAGCTGTTATTTAAATTTACAACAGAGTTTTTCTTACAACAAGGATTTATTGAATTTGTTTTAAATTTAAAGGCCCCCTATGATAAAAAGGTGTAGGTCCATATCTTTAAATCATAAATCAGGTCATGTATCAAAGGTCTCACCACAGAGAAATGCTCACAGCCTGTGTTCAGAAACTGAGCCTTAAAACCAGCCGTCAGGACGTCTGGAAACTTTGTGATGTCACAACAAAGCAGCCACCGCTCTCAACCACACCCCCAAGTCCAGCCTACCTGGACCCACCATCCAAATTTGCAGGATTTGGTTTCTCTGAGTGTTTACCTAAATCCTGCTATATTTTTATTTGATCACTCATAAAACATTCAGCCAATCAGGAGAGAGGCTCAGAGCTGCTCTCCTGATTGGACAAAATAAAACCCCGATGGCCAAGTGGTAAGGACGTATACTGGTTCAATCCCCAGCTGGCCGGACTCTTTCTAGCATGTCATTCCCCTTCCCCTTGTTCCATTTGCTGTCTCGCTATGCTGTCCTATCAAAATAAAGGCATAAAATCGCCCAAAAAATTAATGAATAAAAAGCCTTCTGAAAATTTTTTGATTAATCAGAAATAAAGAAGGCGATAATTGATTAAAAAAAAATATATATATATGGGTGTGTGTATATACACATATAATATATTTAAAAAGTAATTAGCTTAAGTCTTATTTAAGTATATGTGATGTTATTAATAATAAATCTGGTCTCATTCCCCTACAGACATATGCCTTCCTCCCACCCCCACATTGTGCATTCATTCATCTTAAACTGGGCCATACTGAGAAATAATTGACAGAGGAAAAGGGAGGATTATATCTAATCTAATAAGCTTTTTGATTTAAGGCTTTAAAACACAACTCTGAATAATGGTATCGCACACATAAACATATGGACACAGTGAGTGGAGAGGTCTGGTGCAGATAAAAGGAGGATGGATAGTGTGTGTGTGATGATGACAGCTAGGTCAAACTAGAGAGTAGGTCACTTGTCTTTGTTTGTGTCTATAAATATGTGTGAGAGACAGAGACAGTGAAATTGTGTTCATGCAACTATATATATGTGTGTGTATGTTATTGAGGGTGCAGACAAAGCGTGACTCTACCTGGAATGTCCCACTTTTTTTTTTTTTTTTTTTTTTTTTGGGTTTAAATCACAGCACGATGACCCACAGATCCAGAGAACCTGCTGGTTTTTATTAACACAGCCTGTTCCCTGTTAGACCCCCTTCCCCTACCTCTAAACCCATGAATGGCTCTTGTCAGTCAGTCACTGAACTTTTCACTGACGGTGTCCAGGGTGCCAGATATACGGCTGGGGTCAACTTTCAAGACGCTCAGGATGGATTTCACGTTTTCATTTCTGCAGAATGGCCCCTGACAGTGAAATGGCCCCATTTTTATTTACAACCTAATGACCTTATTACAAATCTCAAACATGCAGGCAGGGTGTAAGTTGTAAACCAGGGGCAACAAAAAGGCTTTGTCTGATGATGCATATGAAACAGTTGAGTCATTAGGGACGGAGTGGAGGAGTTTGCTGAGAGTTACAGCGTGTTGCAACATCCTCTCTGAAATGTTCACGCTCATGTTCCTCCTCTGCGCCGCCCTCCTCGCCATCTTCATCACATATTCTGCCACTTACTCCCCAACAGCCTTTCAGACATTCACTATTAATGTACTGATGCACTGCATGTTCCTGCTCCCTGTCTTTCTTGTTTCAGTCTTTTTTTTTTCTTGCACTACGACTGGAGCAGTGAGGAGGTGAAAGGGTGAGAAGACGCTCAAACTTTACCACCTAGGAAGTTCCGTTATTGATGCCACAGATGGCGGAGGCGCTCCAGAGTCCCTTCGCTCGCTACGAGACGCATCACTTTTCAACTCCACGATTATTAGATCAGAGTCTGCAGGAAAGACAGGGGAAATGAGAAAACGCACAATCACACACGCACGCAGGCCAACCGAGGAAAGTTTTTCATCACGCCGTCGGGAGCAGGGAGTCCACTTTGAAATAAAGATATTTATGATGGTGTTCTCCTATAGAGAGCAAGCCCGGCTGTAATTGTGCTCAGTTCTGTCCGCTTGCAGCTCATTACCACAAAACACACACACTCATGTCTTCGATCTTCTCCACTCTTTTCCCACCACGTCCAACAACTCTTTACATCCAATGAGATATGTTCACACCCCACTTAGAAATTACATCAGCGGCCTCATCTTTAAATAGCCTGTGACATGTATCGATGGGTTGATGTGTGCGTTCCCGGCGCGGCTGCGGGCCGGGGCCTATTAAAGCAATTGAATCTCCCCTTGCTTTTTGTCTTTGAAGTGTTGTGAGAATCGCTGTGCCGTCCGGGCTAATCATTAGTGATAGCAGAGAGCTCCATATGAAAAGCTCTGCTTTTATGGCGGCAGCATGGGGCGTCTGTTACGCAGCTCCTAGATGCCGTCGTCTCTGGTGTGTGTGAGAATGAGAGAAATGGAGTGAGATTTTGATGCAGCAGGAGAACTGTGTGTTGTGTGTGTGTGCCCTTTACTCCCCTGGGGTATTAAACATAGCACTGGTGATTAGGAATCCTCTTTTGTGCGATGTAGGTTTGCAGCCATTAGCGCTCCGTGTCATGTTGCTCCCTCTCATAACGTTGCTCTGGATGTGAACTTTTTACAAAGGATCTTGGCCTGTGTTCATTTTCCGATGCTTGGATACGACGCCCGCCTGAAGGCTTTTTCTCTCATGTGATGCACAGCAGCAGCAGCTACTGAACAAAGCAGCACAGTAACAGAGCTCTGTCCTTTACTGGGAATCACTCGCCATGTGAACTGGTGGATTGTTGTGGTTAGCCTCAGGGGATGTGAGCATTTATGCTTTGATGATTGCCTGGCCAGAACAATCTAAAACTGTGAATCGTGCAGCCTCGGTCATCATCGTCATCATACATCAAATAGTGCACCGTGACTGTGACACAGGCTTTGTGTGGATGTGTCATTGCGCGCGCGCGCATGCGTGCGTGCGTGCGTGCGTGCGTGCGTGCGTGCGTGTGTGTGTGTGTGTGTATACATATAATGTAAAACCGGATGAAGTGGTGTTTGATGGATGGGCTCAAGTCTTCTGTTGTAAGATGCTTATGATTTTAGCATCGGCTAAAATGAAACTGCACATGAAGGATCAAAATCTTTTTTCTTTTCATAACAATAAAGATCATTCATGAAATATCAAATTATGATATTTCACATCGGACTGGACGATATGACGATGTGGATGTTGCCTCCAGGGCTGAAAAGTGAAGCCAGGGCTGAAGAGCCTTAAACCTACATTCTATCTAATGCCCATCAAGGGGCAACTCTAGACCAGTCTCTAGTTTCAAGTCTTCAATATAACATGATGTTCATACATACACCATAAAGCAGGGTATGCATTAGGAGTGTGGCCACCATGTGATTGACAGACTTTACCACACACAGCAATCAGGATAGAGTACAGAGCAGGTCAGATCCACCCCTCACTCCTCCTCAGCTCCACCTTCTCCTCCAAACATGGTTTCTTCTGGTTTTAAAAAAAAACAACAAAAAAAAAAACAAGATGGCATCAGCCAAATTACACAATGTGTTTTGGAGCATGTGGCCTTCATCTGTCTTAGTTACACTAGCAAAGATTCAGGTTCAGTCATATACTCACATAGGATTAAGAGCTACTGTCCCACTCCCAAAACAGACGTATCCACCTAATCTGTATTTCGATTATTATGCATCAGTAGTTTCTGCGCATCAATACTATGATATCAATTTAAGATTTTATTGGTTTGGCTCATCCATCGTGGGTCCATTGTTGTTCATCTTCACGCCTCTTTAAAAAAAAAAAAAATTATAGTATAGTATCAGTCCAAGGTTCAATACCTGCAGCCTCATGAATAAATGTCACTGTACACGTGTGCAGTTATGTGTGAATTGTGTGCGATTCCAGGAAATGAAGATCAGGCCCCCCCAGGCTCATCATTTTCAGCCCAGTTTGCTCCCTGCTGCACCAAGGCCTCAGGTTTCTCCTATAAAGCTGTCAGCAGAGCTCAGCCAGCAGGAGCCGCAGCCTGCATCACAACCAATGCTTTTTATTTAGTGTGGGGAGGCAGCGATGGTGAAGGGAGGGAGAGGAGGAAAAAGAGCGGGGAGCAGGGAGCATTTGGGGTGGTCAAAAGAGGAAGGGAGGGAACGCTGGGGAGAAGAAGTGGAAAATAGGGCGGAAAGCCTAGAATTGGTTAGAGAAGGGATGAGAAGAAAATATGTTTATATTACACCTCCTTTATATTACAGCAAGGAATCTAAGGCTATTTTTTTTTTTGGACAGTACTTTTGGTTCATTTAACAAGACAAAAATCTGAACTGCATCAATATTGAATTATATCTAAGTGTCTGATCATAGAATAATAACCGTTTTACACCAAAATTAGCAAAAATAAGATGTTTTTTTGTGTTTGTACTGAAAATCTATATGTTCACCAACTGTGTTAATATGTGGTCAATCAGAGCCAGAGCTGATGAATAAAGGCATTGGCTGCAGAGTCATTTGACTCAGGTGTGGATGCTGATTGGAGCCTTTTCCATTTCTGACAAAAGCCCAATATTAGTGGGTCTTAGTGGCTTTTTTGATCAGTGGAAAAGGGGCTTGAGGCCACAGAGCTAAAAATCTGGCCAAACACAGACACAATTCAGTCATTACAGACCTGAGAGGGAGGTTGTCACCAAAGGAAGGTACACATTCTTTCATAAAATTTAATATAACATAAAATTGAATTAATTGTTCTTGACTTCTCTACAATTTTGGAAAGGTGGACCTATGACTTCACAATTGAAATTGAATTGAAATTGACATTTTTTTACTTTTATTTTTTTTTTAACATTTGAGCCACCATCTACAAAAGTTTCTCAAAGTTCAGGAACTCATTTCATCACCACATGAGGATTTTTTTTTTTTTTTTACCCAGTGTTCTCAGTCGACACTAGATACTCTAATACAGACAGGCCTTTATTTTAATTTGGCGGGGTTGTGTGTGGAATAAGACGACTGGCTGCCAATGAGATAAATCACACGCTTCTCTTTTCTTTTCTTTTTTTTCCTTGTGTTCTGATTTGAATTGGGCCCCTGTTGTTTGCTCCCCCACCCTTCCCTCCCCACTTTAATAAGTGTAACTGCATTTGGGATTAAGAGACCCCCTGTTTCAATGACTTCAATGTAATTATCCCCAGCCCCCTTATACACACACACACACACACACACACACACTCATGCAATTACACACACCCAGCTCCAAAAGTTGTTTTCTTTATTTAATTAAATGCAGTGATTTAACTGTGGTAGAGAAAGAAAAAAACTCATTAAACTAATTAGGATTGCCACAGAAGACTCTTCAAGCTCTTTTTAGACCCTGTTCTGAGGATTGTAGCAAAGTGTGTATCTGCGTGTTTGGATCTTTTATTTCAATGCTCTGAATTTCAATGGTGATATCTACAATCTATCGCCCTTTTGTGGCTCCGTTGAAATGACTTAGCGGCGCCGTGAATGAGGCCAACAGCTGCTGGGCGGAGATTTGCCAGCGCAGTAACTGTCGGAACAAAACCTAATCACTCCTTTTGGCCCTCATTTGCTTATGCAAATCTGCCATTGTGAGGAAGTATATTAATAGTTCAGCGCAGTGACACAGGAGGCATGTTTTCAGCGTGTAGTTGGCGTCGCAGCTTTGAGACGAGACATGGTAAAAGATTGTGAGATGTGAACTGTGGGTCTTTTATTCTGGTGCTGCCTCCAGAAAGGCTCAAGGTTACAGGTTGTTGAGCGCTTGAACGTGGACTGGGATCTTGAACCAGTTTCTGTGTGAATTTTCTCGTGAGAGCAAAAGGTAAAAGAAGACTTAAGTTTGCATTCGGGACTTTTAAGTTGACACTGAACAGAGTGGTTAACTACTGTGTCAGAGGCAGGCCCAGTATATGTAACATGGTCTTAGTTATGGTGCAGGGTTGTGTTGTTGCACCAGTTTATTAAATCTGAATCCAGGATCAAATCTGCCTTAGTTTGAGCTTTTTTGTGTTATAACTTCCCGTGTCTGTGAATAAGTGAATATAAAACATACCCAACTTAGACTCTGGTCAGATCTGTATTTAATTACCAGCGAAGCCAGAAACACTGGAGCAGAGTTGTAACCTGATTATTGATCACAACCTGTAGCTGTAACTGGAAATGAGATCAGCATCGGATGATTTGATAAAACATATGTCTGACTCACTGAACTATTGTAACAGAGCTACTGCATAATTAAAAACTTGCAAGCTACTAACTCAGAGCACTGTAGCTCTGATAGCCAAGTGGTTAAGGTTCATATCATCCCTTGGGGGCTTAAGCTCAGAGCAGTTAAGTCCCCGATTTGTTTTTTTTTGTCCCACCAGTCATTCCTCCTCTCTCATCCCCTCATTTCCCACCTCTCCTCTCTAAACTGTCCCATCTATCCCCAGCTCTTAATGTTAATGTTGCACACATCAAATAGTGATCTAACGTGCACAAACTGATTGGATAATTACTCACCAAGAAGTGTTTTTGTTAATCTGAATGAAAGAATGAATCTCCTTCATCTTTGCTCTCATATAAACAGTAGAATATACTTACAGTGTTTCTGCTGTCAACCTGTAATGGCCGCCTGATGACAGCGGAGGCCAGCGTCGTCTCTTTGATGGGTAATTGGGCTCTTAAATCACCTCAGCACAGCACACACGGAGGAAACACTCTAGATTAAAGGGATCTCAATTAGTCCCCATTACCTGATATTTTCAAGACGTCAAGCCTGTCGCCTCTCCCCTCTCTTTCCCCCACGTATCCTATTCCACGGCCGCGTCCGTTTCAGGAGGTCTGACAAGAACCAGACGTCCGCCAGTCTCAGCCCTCAGCCCCCAACCGACCACCAGTGTCAAAACTGCCGGCTCATAGTTCTGGGAGGGGAGAAGAGGAGGATGTGAGGGGTAAAAGAGATGGAAGAGAGGATTTTTTTTTATTTTTTTTATTTTTTTTATTTTAGTCCAAACTGTCTCTAGAGACATTAAGGGAGGAAGAGAGTGATAGTTTAACGGAGCAAAAGGAAGCAGCTATGAAGCGTTGACAGCTTTCTTTCTTGGCAATGTAGGAAGGAAAGTTTTTGAGTCTCTGTGGATGAGCCATGCAGTTTTTTTTGTTTTTTTTTTTTTGGTTTTAATGTGTTCTCCTTCCTCCTGCATGTTTTTATACACAGAGCGCGTTTTCCATTCTTTGAATCAATGTTTCACAACTTCACGAGAGCTCCTCCTTTATAAGATCTCATGAATTACAGCACAGTTTCTCCTCTGATGTTATTCAAATCAACAATCAGGAGTTAAAATGGCTCATGATGATAAATATTAAAGAAAAAGTTGGCAACCACTTCTCTAGGATTTAACTGGGTCAATGTTTTCTTACAGTGGAATATGAAGGAGGAGTCCAGTGGACCAGCCAGACCTGCTTATTGATCCCTGCCACCGACCTCCCCCACCCCCCTTTCAGATAATAGATTGCCAGCTCATCAATTG
>CM076662.1:20199580-20216274 GCA_038496675.1 Rachycentron canadum | reverse complement strand
AGGGAAGGGAACGGAGCAGTGGGAGATTTTCTGAGGTATCCTGTGTCCGGGAACACTGCCAAGTTCAATGGGCTACTTGTGCGAAAATCCTGTTGTGGTGATTTTCGTGCCTTAAATCTGAACTGGGGGATCATGTGTTCCTTTTGTTAGCCTTTAAATGTGACGTTTTTGTTCTTTATCAATATGGAAAGATTATATTTTGGTATTTTCCTGTGGATCAAATCTGTGACCCAGCTGCCAGAGAATATTCAGATCATAACATTCACTTCCAGAATTTCCCAGGAGAAGATGCTACGATGTTAATTTGTTCAAGTAGTGATAAAACCTTTCATTTGAAAGTAATATAATACCAAATTTATTCCTAATTAGAGTATTTGAGTTTGATTAAATGAGATATGTGAATGTATTCCTGCCTTGGGTTTTTGTTTTTCTGTAACTAAATGTATTTATTACCAATTAAGACACATGTACAGGTCCTTTAATTTAAGCCAAAATCACCACAACTGGAATTTAATCATTTAATCAATTATCACTGTGATTAATCAGTATTTGTTTGATGGAATATAGCTTTTAAAGTTTCATTGTTTGATGTTAATTAGAGATTATTAATGTTATTGTACAGATGCAAAATATAGCAGCTGGAGGAGCAATTGCATGAAATAGAGGGATTGGCTTAATTCACATAAAACTGCCAATTTAAAATGTTGCTAGTTTTAGCACCTCTAAAACCTCACATTCATGCATCTATCTTGCATTAGCACTGCAGGCAGTTCGGCATCATGAATGTTTAAGTGAACAGAGAAAAGTCATCAGTATTTATTTAACTCAGAGTGTAGAAAGTCCCTGCAGTCCCAGAGTCCTATCAGCTGTACATGAGAACAAGCAGCTCTCTGATCAGCACAAAATAACTGTCACCAGAACGTTTTTCGTTCTGTAGCTTCAGACATTTCTGTTCCCCTCGGAGCCAAGATAAGGCAGCGCTGCAGCTTTACGGGGTCGCTTCACCCATATGACAAAAAAAAAAAGGGAAAAAATATATACTTTTCCACTTGCCGGTAGTGGTATCTATCCACACAGATAGTTAAGAGATATGTGTGAAATTTCTGCTGCTGCTCCAACACAATGGAAGTGAGGGGAGTTTTCTTTGTGGAGCTTACAGCAATGAAAACCATCCACACAGTTAAGGCTTTGGATTATCCCGGACCTGTAGGAATGGATTTAGATAGAAGACTGACACGCCCTACCAATATTGACATCCTGATATTGGTCCAAATCAGTGGCATAGGGCACAAAATAACTACGATCCACTTATATGTGATATGTGCTGTATTCGGTCCCTAAAATGACCATAGAAGAAGACATTTCCTCATTACTTATAACACATTAGCCATTTAACAGAATCTTAAAACTGATTAATTTAGTGATATTGAATCCTGTTAACACTCCACATCATATATGTCCACTCAGTGCACATCATTTTAGTCTCCTGTGGATTATTATTAGATTATAGGAGGCAGATGAATAAATAAACAGATGGGTAGAATCATTCCTGCATTGATTGTGTCGGTGCTGACGATGATGGCGGCTAACCGAGCTGCTGTCTCGCTGTTTCCAGTCGAACACCACCACCAACGGTCCGGGCGGCTACAGTCAGCCGGGTCGCCACTCGGTGTCGGTCGAGGTTCAGATGCAAAGACAGAGACAGGAGGAGAGAGACTCGTTCGCCCAGGCACAACGACAGTACAGCTCCTTACCAAGGTAAGAGTGATAGACAGCTAGAGAGAGAGTGTGTGTGTGTGTGTGTGTTTGTCAGGCTTGATATGATGTTGTGTTTGATGTATGTTTCTGCCTGTCTGGTAATCAATATGTGCTAAGAGATCCTGTGTGTGTTTGTCTGAGGCATTGTGTGTGTGTGTGTTGAATCATCTTGTGTACCTGTCTGTCTAATAAAAAATCATGCTGGAGGTTGTGAATGTGTTTGTATCAATTTTAGATTTGTAAGTTGATTTAATGCACATGGTGTGTGTGTGTGTGTGTGTGTGTGTGTGTGTGTGTGTGTGTGTGTGTGTGTGTGTGTGTGTGTGTNTGTGTGTGTGTGTGTGTGTGTGTGTGTGTGTGTGTGTGTGTGTGTGTACGCTCCTGTCTGATTATGCCAGAGTCACTGTAATAGCCTTGTGACAGTAATGATAGCAGATTATATATAACATCTAAGTAAGAAAAAGAGGCATAGCTGGTCAATTTCAAACCACAAAACTACACACACACACACACACACACACCCAGAATGGACAGATCGTGTTACCCTCTCACACAGATGTGACATGATTGCTTTCCTCTCCCTTAATGTAATTCCCTTTGATCTGCATGATACGACAGCCTGTTGTTCCAGGAAGTACTGAGGTGTGTGTGTGTGTGTGTGTGTGTGTGTCTGTGTGTTTGGGTGTGTGTGTGGAAATATGTGACTTCATGGAGACATTTTTGGTTGTTGTTGCTTTTGTTTGTTAGTGACATTAAGTGCAAAATGTTTAATTCAGAAGTTTGAGTGAGCGAACTTCAATTAGAATTAAACAATGTATTGAGTCATTGAAAGTCAATGCACAGATACAACAACTGTGCCCTGAGATGAGGTGGGAAAAAAACACTTAAGCAAAAAGTTTGTCATTCTATATTATGCAAAAAGGTTTAAAGAAACTCTGAACAGGAGAGGTTAAATGTTCATTTATTTTAAATAAAGATCTAATTACTTTATTAGATTAACATAAAAATCCAACAGGTCCCTTTTGTTTTGCACTGAGGTAGAAATAACTGTCTCTTCCACAGCATCCTGTTTTAACTGGAAATGCTTTAACACTTTATTTCGAGTCCCATTATTTAGCATTTCCAAGCAGAACACAGACTTTTAATAAATGGCTTATAACACACTTTAATGTGGTTGTACACAGACATTTTGAGTTAACATTTCTAACCTTTATCAGTCATTATCTGTTCATACACCAGCCTCTACTTGGGTACCCACAGGACTGTTGGTAACAAAGACAAATAAACAATTACAGTAGCTTACAATTCCATTCTAGTATATTATAAACATTTATTAAATGTTTATATCTTGCTAATAAATTTTCAATAGTACAGTACAGTAACTTCATTATCATGCAACAATAAAGTAACAGTGACAAATAATAACAATGATGATGACGTTCACTGTGATGTATGGCATATGATGAAGAGTCTACTAAAAGATTTTAGTCCTGTGCAGAAATGAATGTAAACCAATGGCAGCTCCAAATAATGTGAATTCACTGTATATTCAGATATGTGAAACTGTAAAGCCTGCATTCAAAACTTTGTCACTATAAATGTATGCATGAGCCAACATTTAATGGTACGGACCTTTTTAAAAGAAGACTTTTTTAATTCTTGAGTCAGCTCAGGCATGAACTGCCCAAGAGGAAGTGTAATTTAAAGTTATTAATATGTCTCCCTAAGCAGCCTCTAATTACTCCTTCAGACCCACTGCAAGGCCAAACCAAGCAGACCCATCCCAGAGTACATCATCAACTAGCACTCACCATATACATATACAACATTAAATACATTATCTTCTATTGCTTCACCGTCGTACTCTAATCCACTGTTATCGACATAAATCCTTTCCTTGATAAATATTGCAGGCAGCTGTGCTGAAAGATTAATGAACTACTGTCTCGCTCCAGCGGTCAGAGGCAACATCCTGTGGCCACGTTCCCTTCACTTTCCCACTAATTCCATTAAGAAGCTGTTCTGTTTGGATAAACCGACTGCGGTATCTTGAGAACACTAACTATTGTTTGATTTACCATCGTATGAAGTCAGAGGGCTGAGACAGAGTAAACGTGGCGTTCAGGAGATCGTGGCTTTGATGGGATTCATATGGTGGTGAAATCCTTCACGAGAGCATGACTCTGGATCGTGAATGGAGACGTGATTAATGGTGGTAGCGCTCCTCAAAAAACAGCTCCCATTGTAGATAAAGGTCAGGTTCCTCCTGGGTGACACCTTTCCCTAAACAAGGTGCCGTGAGTGAAAATAAACCGCTGCCATTTGAAACAATGACGGTGGATGAAGGGGCCTCGTATTCATCACCGAGCAGCACCATTGATCTCCGAGCCAAAATGGTGCCTGCGCTGCAACAGCTGCAGTGGAATTCGGTCTCACTATTGTGCGTCTGCATGCATTCATGCATGTATGTCACAACCCCATGTCTATCTGTGCTTCACTGCAGCCTCTCCCTTTTTTCTCTGTCTTTCACTGTCACCTTTCCCACCTCCTTTTTTTTTTTTTTTTTTATATATATCATCTGTCATGCTTCAGCGTGTGCATGCACAGAATACAGAACGGTGTACATCTCTCTGTATTTACCACACATGTACATGCTCCCCCTTGGCACAGTATCAGACGGGTAGAGAGTGAGAGAGAGATCTGGTTTGCATTTCTCAGCAGGGAGGCAAGACCGGCTTTGGCCTCTTTGTCAACATATGAAATGAAATCAGATGCCGGGGACGCCTGTCTCTGAAAATTGGAATCACTCAACCGTGTGCAAGAATAAACCTGGGCTATATTCTCCTATCTCACCGATCGAGAAGCGTATCCATTCCCAATAGCATTCAGTCTCTGTTGAATAAAAACAAAGGTCTTTTCTATTCTCATTAAGGATTTTTTTCGCCCCTTCCTCCTCAAATCCAAACACAGGAATAATACGATTTCTTCACAGCTGGCTGATAAAGCTGCTAATTATGCATGGCTCTGAGTCAAAAGCCCATTGATGTTTTTTTTGTGTGTGTGTCTTCTTCTCTGTCTCCACCCTGGTTTTTGCCTTGCCCCCGAGATAAACGGGTGGAGCTGTAGGACTCGGGACACTCATGCATATCATATGGGCTCGCTCAAACACACACACACAGGCAGGGTTGCCACAAAGAGGCCAGTCAAGCAGAAATGAGAGGTGATGTCACACATCTGGATTTTTTTTTTTTTTTTTTTTTTTCCGTCCTCCATCTTTCTGGTAAAGGGCAGGACAGAGCTGCACAAGCATGAAAACCAACTGTGCCTTTAAGACACTAGTGTCAGGTGTCAAATATCAGCCTGCGCAAATCCATCGAGGACGAGATGGTCTGCTCATTTTTTCTGCCGCCAAAGGTCTGCTATTACTTCCTGTCAGATCCAATGGTTGTTTCTGCCTGTCTCCAAATGGGCCTAATGGGCTGGAAGGGGACTTTGACATGGTTAGGTATCCCTGTATGTTGTTACCGTGGGCTGGGTACTTGGCCAGAGGCAGTTTGGGAGGCTGTAATGGTGTCTCATTGTCATTGAATGTGATGTGATGTCTTGGCTACCATGCAACTGACACCATAATACGTGTATATATGGATTTTTTTATTTTTTTTATTGGTAAAAAATCCACCTCCTAGCACATCTCCTAATAAATGACAGGTTTTCAACATTTTTGTTGCTGGTGATGTTTTTCCCACCAAACCAGGGGAGAGGGTTCAGTCCGAGAGAGAGAGAGAGAGAGAGAGAGAGAGAGAGCTTTTTATATTTTTAATATATCATTTATTTAATCCGTATTACATAGAAATTGTGGATGTGCAAGCACAACTTGCTCAAGCATATTTGTTTGTAAGTCATATAAAAACCCTATTGGATGAATCACCTGATCTGCTAGTAGCGAATGCAGCAAGAAAAATGGAGGTGAATAAAACAGGGATCAGTAACCCGCAGTTAACACACTGGCCTCTGAGGCAACGTTAACATTAAACTGTCTGTTTGCAAAGCATGATGGGAACTGTTGAGACAAACACATTTATCCCAATTGGAAAAAAAAATAGGAGTCAAGAAACCCACAAAAATGTTACTTTTTTTTTTTTTTTTCTTTGAATTAAAAACATGAGTTGAAAAAAAATCTTAACTAAAGGTCCAGTTGCTACATTTTCCCAGAGCTTTGAACCACATAAAAGTCTTCTTTAGCACACAGGGGTTCCTTGGTATCAAACGAGTATGAATTTATGAGGACTGAGCCTAATCTCTTTAAGAAGACTGTGAGAAGATGTTCAAAGCTCTGGGGGAAAAGCTAGTTTGTGGACCTTGATTTGGTCAAAGAATATTTCCAAGGTGAAGAATATCATGGCAAACTCAATTTGCCTAAATTGTATCTTACAATCACCAAATGTTGGTCTGATGTATCCTGAAAATAACCACTGTAAATGTGGCATGACCCACTGAACCCTGTAAATAAAGAAAATTGCAAACAGAGCAAAAACAATTGTGAAATAAACTATTGATCATGTCAAAGGAATCATATCTCATAATCTTGCATTTTCCTTTTTTTTTCTGTTTATTTACCAGGCAACCCAGGAAGAACCCTAGCTCCATCTCCCAAGACTCATGGGAGAAGGCGTACCCACCTGGAGAGGGCTTCCAGACAGCCAAGGACAACCCCAGGTACTCCAGCTACCAGGGCTCCAGGAACGGCTACCCAGGCGGCGGAGGCGTCAACGCTAGGGTCCTCCTGGAGGCCCAAGAGCTCCTGCGGCAGGAACAGCGGCGCAGAGAGCAGGAAGCCAAAGGGAAATTAATGCAGGAGAGCACCGGGAACAGCAGTTACGAGGGGTACTCAGCTCACCTGAAGGACCCGGCCTCCCCCAAGGGCCCGTACCGCCAAGATGTGCCACCTTCACCTTCGCAGTTAGCAAGGCTTAATAGATTGGGGTCAGAGAAAGGAAGACTTTTTTATTCTTGAGGAGTGGTGCTGGACTTTATGGATAAAGAGCTGAACGCAGAACTTTTGGCTCAAGAGCTGAGGGGGGGTGGGGTTACCTTGAAGAAACCGCGAAAGTGGATGCTACAAATCTTGACAAAGGACAAGCTAGAGGTCTTATAGCTTAGCGACGATCTTAGAGGTAAACAGCTGTGAAGTGTACTCAGTATGTGGGTGTTTGTGTTCGATCCCTCGCTGTGCCGATGGCCTACACGGTAGTCACTCGGCCACTCGCCCTGCCACAGGCTTGAGACGCTCAGTGCCTTCTCTGCAATCACAAACACGGCGCTTGTTCGCAGTCGTCCAGGACTCAGACTCATCAAGATCTGGCTCCGTCATAGACTGACAATCAAATGGGAAGATGGGCAAGTGAGTGATCGTTCTCTCTGAGCCCAGTGGGGAGGCGTACGTTTCTGTGTGGCCATGTGTATCGGGTGTGTGTTTTCGTGGCTTTACAGAGTGTCCTGTGGATGGCTCCATCACCCTTTCTTCACCTTCACTAAAGTCAACATTCAACCCCCTGCCAACGCTGCTGGCTTCTCTCTCGCTCTCTGTTTTCTCAACCTCGAGCGTTTTCTCCTCAGCGATCGGGCTCTCACATGAGTACTCCCAGGGGGGCAGAGCAAACAAGGCAAAGTGTACGAAAGAAGCAGGGCGCACAGTGTGTGTGTGTGTGTGTGTGTGTGTGTGTGTGTGTGTGTGTGTGTGTGTTATTAATAAAAAAAAGCCCCCCTCATAAATGATTCATACCGTGTGTTATCTCCGTGAGGGAGACCCTAGCAGAGAGGGTAGACAGCTCTGATCCTGTGCCTGGCCCCCCTTGCACTGCTCTGGGCTTGACTCACCGGCCTGCCTGCCTGTCTGTCTGGAGCTCTGGCTCCCATCCTCCTCTCGTCGTCACCTCCCCTGTTCATTACGCTCCTTTTTTTTTTTTTTTTCTACCTTTCTACTACCTCCTCCTCGCTCATCTCCCGCCTTCCTCTTATCTCACCCCTCCCCTTCCCTTTACTCTTCCTCCTGCTACCCAGCACCACCACCCTCCTCCTCCTCCTCCTCCTCCTCGTCTCCCGAGTCAGGCTCTGCACTGAATTTTTCATCACAAGCCACCTGCTGCCTGCCAGAGCCAAAGAGCGCTGCCACCAGAGGCACCGACAGAGGGCCCGGCTTCTGACATAAAGACAGGAATGAAAGCATAAAAAAAGAGTGAGAATAAAGATGGTTAGAGAGACAATAAGCCTCCCAGTGTGAGATTAGCTGCAGCTTTTCTCCTGTTTTTAACAAAAGGCAAAATTGTCCGCAGGAGTTGATTGCTTTCGATTGCTGTAATTGCTTTCTCTCTTTTTTTTACCTTTTTAGAGCATTTAGCCAACACATTTCTCCAGAGTGATTTGAAAATAGGGAGCAGGTAGGGGTGCCATCTTGCTTAAAAAAAAACAAAAACAAAACAAAACAAAAAAACACAGTCAATGGATGAACTGGGGGCTGCTGGCTTTTAAAGGGTGGGTTAAATGAAAGCAAGCAGTATTGATTATATTTTTTTGACGCCACCCTAACACAATAGAGGTGAAAAACCTACAGAAACGCTTCTCTGAGTTGACTGAGTTTGTATGAGAACTGCTGACGGTGTCCTAGTCATAATTATTACTGCTAACTGTCAGTTAGCAGCCTTGTTAGCTTATTCGCTAACAAGACAATGAGTTCATAGTTTATTCAAACCCTCAGCTCCGGTCCATAACAGAGGAGAGATAACCCCAGCTTACCTCAGCTGCATCCGGGTGGAGACAGAAATCTCCATAACCTGAATAAATGAAACTTTAACTAGCTGCATAACTAGATGCCACTGACTAAACCATTGCTTTAAACCAGTGCCGTTTAGATTATGAATCACGCTAGCCCAGTGGATTGTGTCATTATAACTTGAGAGTATTCTCATTTTCATTCCAGTCCAACTCTGCAGCTGCTGATTGGCAATTTTTCCACCCAGAGAGTAGGAACTAATCAGTAAAACCAGCCGCTGTAGTTATAGGTCAGCGGGAAGGAAAAAAGGAAACCCATGGTGTTGATCACACACGTTTAAAACCCACCAGCCCACCTCTGTAATTGTTGCAGTCGGTGGCAGCTGATCCAGATCGAACCTGCCCACCTTAGACATCACTAACGTTGGTGACGCGGTTGTCTCAAATGAGACCGAGCCGAGGTCGAACTTTAAGAAAAAGGGAAATGCTAAAGAATAAATAGATAAAGCAGAGGAAAACACACAGTTGGTGCGTAATTGCCCCTCACTCCTACACACTCTCCATATGCAGAGCGAAGCTGCATGATATACATTATCTCCTGTTGGTTAATGAAGGTCCTTGCTGGGAAAGATAAAGGAAATAAATGATGAATGATGAAGAAAAAAAATTTTTTTTCAGTGGCATTAGCTCAATGTGTAAACTCATATCTGCTTTAAACCAGTTTCCCTCTGTATTATGGATGTTCATGGGTGTAAAAGCACACAACACACAACACACTGTGGGCCAGTGTGTGTGTGTTTTTATAACCATGCCACAAAACTGTTACCAAATAAGACAAGCTGTGCGAGGCCAGAGTGAAAAAATCTCCACTTTGAATGGCTTTTATTTAGAAATGTTTGGTTGAGTGGCCAGTACTTCCTGCTGTGAATATGAGTGCGTCTCCAGATGCAGACCAGCACATTTAGAAGGATAGTTTTGACCCCTTGTTCTAATTGTCATTGATTTTTGCTGTTGTAGCTTGTCCGGTTACGGGGATCTAATTGCGATAAGTGCCTGAGATAATATCATAATATTTTACACAAAGAGGGACACGATGTGATTTGTTTGTCAGTGACTCTACAGCACACAAACTGCAGTGTGTGTTTTTTTTTAACATTTTTAATATCATATTAAAAAATGTGTCATTTTTGGGGTACTCCTTCCTTTTTTTTAATTATTATTTTATTCACAAGAGCCAACACTTACAAGCGGTTATCAGTGTATTTGTATCCTGTTTGACATTGCCTTCAACCATGCTGTACCATGATGTGTTTAAGTATAAAAAAAGAAATGGAAGCTAATGGAAGCTGATGTGCAATTGTTTTGTTTTTGTTTTTTTTTTTTTCCAAAAAACTTTTACATGATATATTAAGAAATGTACACAGCCACTTTTTTCATGTACATATCAAATTTAGAATAAAGCGGAAGGCTGTTCCATCCTGTTTACAATCTGCCTCTGCCTGTCCTAGCTTTTCTTTTCTTCTGCTCGGCCCTGGCTTTGAACCAGGATCAGATGAGTCTTCAATTGAACGGGAAGGATTCATCCTGTCAGATGTCAAGTCTGTCAGATCTGCTCGCCGATCTGCTCGCCGATAACTTCTTCTGAGCGTTTGACAGATACAGGAGATGTAACGCATGACCTGAAACATGAATTGGTGAAGCGGCTGATGAACAAAAACAAGTGAAACTAACATTTTGGCTCCTGTGCAACAACACGTCTACCTGCGTAACAGATCTGTTGACTGCGCTGATGTAATCTCCCTAAACACTGTTGTGTTTCCTGTTATTAACTCCAACCTCACTCCCATTGTCCCTCACCGGGGACCTGTTGAGCAGCTCCCTGCTACTGTTTTTTTTTTTTTTTTGCGAAGGTCAAAGGGGAAGTCCTAACAAAAAGCCATTAATGCTACTTAAGCCAGCTGGCTGTGTGAGCTGGGAGAAACTGAGATATGAGGAAAGAGGAAAGAGGTGAAAGCAGAAAGAAAAAAATCCCCTCACCTCACCCTGTGTTTTTATCCTTCATGGCAGTCTGTTCTTTTTACTGAGTTCATGGTGTGAGAGTGAGAGGGAGTTGTACATAGTTATGTCACCATCAGATTCAGACCACAGAAGGATGTTTTTTAACTTTATGAAATTTTGAGGCATAGACAGTTGATAAAGTTCAGAGCATTTCCTTTTAAAGGAAAGACTCTTTCCTTTAAAGGAAAAGGAAATGCCAAGATTCTGTGGAGGTCTGGTCACCTTCCTTTTTGCTCTCATAAGTGGGCGAATCTCCAAAAAGGAGAAGGTTGAAAGAATTTAGTCTGTCCTCCTTATCCATCATAACCTGTTCTCACAGCTCCAGGCTTCTTCTGAGGGTCCAACATGCTACCAAAAGTCTTCTTTCTGAAGAGAAGGGAGTTCCTCAAAAACAGATCCATGGATCCATCCTCACCTTTGTTAAAGATGAACTTTTCTCATTGTATTTAGATGTTACTGGATGGTCAAGACGCATCTTCTTGAATGGGACCTGCGATGGTCTCTTGGACACATCATCCGGTGTAGTGATGTCATAGTGAGATCAATGTCCTGAAAAGACTCTTTCCTTTAAGGTTACCTAAGGAAACACGCACACAGGTTTGCAGTAGCGAGGACATTTTGACTCTCACAAGTGAGGATTTACAAGAGCACAGGATTCTCTTTCAGCTGTCTCAGTCCTCTCCACGTTGGTATTCAAATGCAGCTGAAATACGGCCTGGGTTTACTGCGGTTCATGGAAGAGCAGTCAAAACATGTAGATGTGTAAAACAAACAGGCTTCATCTCTCAGGACTTTAGTTTATATGGTGCGCACTGTCACTTGACACGTCTTCACGTCATTTGAGTTTAAAAGTGGAATTTCCATTAAAAAAGGATGAAGGTAAAAGAAGGGAGCTCCATGATGTAACCCAGTGGGAATCAGACCTTGGTTTACTCTGTAAACATCAGACAAAAAGTTATTATTCCTTTTGGGGAAATATCTCCCTTTTACTGAGAAAACCTGTGTCTTGCCATTAATGAAATTCTGATTTTAAGCAGAGAACTGCAGGTAACATTTATTTTTAATGTTATCTCTTCATATTTATCAGATCATCGGGTAGTTGTTTTTTAGTGGAACAACAATTTCGGCAAGTCAATGCTAAATGTTGCACACAGCTCTGCACTTTGGTTTTGGGGTCATTGGGGTCTTTTTTTTGTTTTGTTTTGTTTGTTTGCCTGTTTTTTTTCTAGTTTAATCAAAATCATTGATCAAAATTTGTGTCCAAATTCCATGAATTTAATTCAGATCAGTGTTTTGCAACATTGAGACAACAGTATTTCTGAAGCAGCTGTGCTACATTACCAGTGTGAAGTTCTGCAGTGTAACAAAAGATTTATTTCATTGTTTTCTAATGCATGTTTCAATGACTGGATTTTGTTTTCTTTGTTCAGTTTAATGATCCATGAAACAATCAGTGTGTAACATGTTTTTGGCTCGATGTCCAGAATTTGAATGGAGAAGTTCCATTAATTAGGGAGTTGTTTCTCTTGGCTGAACACAACACAACCACAGTCTTGCATTATTTTCCATTAAGAGTTTGGCTTGAGTGGGTAATATTCCAGCATCCCAACAGAAAACATCTGACAGGTGAAATTTACCGGTGAACCTTTTTGTGTAACCTTCGTGAGGTTCAGCTCTCTGCCAAAAGCTGCCGGTGAGATCCACAAACATCCTTGAGAGATGGGAATGGCAGGTCTCCAGTGCAAGAATTAACCTCAATAAAATGATATTATTAACGGTAAACATCAGGATAATGTGTCTCGGCATAAAAGCCTTCATCACAGCATCGTACTCACCACACTTGGCCAGGTTTTTATGATGCCTGTGGAAAATTATAAATAATCTGCATGAGTGTGGGCGCTGCTGTGCATTCAAAACTGTTGAACGCAAAATAAATATAAGCAGTTATATCTTTATCTGAGACTGCACGAATGCAGCCAAAGTGGCACTTTAACAACCATAAATTATAATATAAATTGAAAGCGTAAATTTGCATTTAAATTATGCATTAATAATTAATGTAAAAAAAGTATCTGGTTAATAATTTTAATCTCTCATTCTGTTTTTAAATGATTAAGTAATAACTGAATTTCTAAATGTAATCGCAGAACTCATTTTAAATGAAATGAAATTAAAAGTAAAAAAGTTCAACCCACAAAGCAGGAGCAGGAGCTCTGATTAGCAAAATTATTTAAATGCAAATATACTCTATGTTGTAGCTGTTTGTAAATTAACCTTTTCCTAATCTAATCAGCCCAGGGGATTTAGTACAGAAGCATCTTAACAACATGCACAACAACGCAGTGACACAAACGCTGAAGCAGCAGCAGCAACACCCTGCTTCTTGAGGCCAGTAAACTTTACCTACTGTGTTATTTCTCATTCTCCTTTAGCAGCACTGAAACATTTTAATGTGCTCCACATCACCCCTGGAGCAATGTCACGGATCATTTCAACCACAGCCCCCTTTTTTTGTCAACAGAGCCACAGCAAGAGGCCGCTAACCCTTTTATTTTACAGTCGCCACCACCATCCAAGCACCGTGTCGCCATTAATGAAGCCTATTATTTTGTTTAATGTCACACTCACCTCGCACAGAGGAAGGTTTAGCTGCTTAGCTTACAGGGAGGTCGGATAAGCTCCCATTCAGAGGTGACACCTGTTTCTGCTCACTTTAGTGCTTTTTTTTTTTTTTTAACCCTCCAACGATCATGTCGAGGAAGGAGAGCTCACAGATGACACCATCCCTCTGGAATTTGGGGGAGGAAGCTGGAGAAGCTGCAAAATCGGGGGATGACACGAGACCGTAAATCAAGATGGGAGACAAAGTAAAACTAACCGAGGAAGTTCTCCAGATATATCCTCCTTTCCAGTTGTCAAACATCTGGAAAGAGTTTTTTTAGACTATAGCATCACGATGATGTTTTGACCTTCTCAGTAACCACACAGATGCAACAATCTCATCTACGCATGTTGCTGACATGTTGCATAAATGTACCCATAAGTTTTTACAACTAAATGTGTAGATTTAGGACTTCTTCAACCATTTGTTGTAATTTTTCTAAAAGAATATGATACATATCATTCTGCCCATCACTGTGTTTCCAAGACAAATAGCAAAATGTTTATGGACCTTAGCGCAAGCAAGTACCTTTACTTCCTTGAATTTCCCTCCTCTGTTTCCTGGCACTGTTGAATTACAAAAAGCCGCAGTTATTTGATCTTTTCATTTCATTTAACAGCTGTTTCCCAACCCAAACATGAAACAAAACTCTTGTGGTGAATATTATGCAACAAAGATGCATATCTACAGTGAAAGGAGTTGTCATTTCCTTTTTTCAAAGATTTATCTATTCCAGGGTACTTTATTAGATGGGGTACAGTCTGTATTTTGCTCTGAACCCTCAGGCTGGACCATCTGTCTGCTTAGACCCAGGAGAAGATAAAGGGTTATGGTACCAAGTATAACACTAAGGTGAGAGGTAAAACAAAAGATGGATGGCATCAGATTTCATCAGAAATAACAGTAGTTCAGTATAATAGAAAAGTCAAAGTGGCCATACTCAAAGTCATAAATAAAACCCAGCACTATCATCAACAAATATGAGGTGCCAAAGAAACATTACAAAACTAATAAGCTCAGTAGATCAGCAGACACAGACATGGATCTCCATTAAACACGTAGCATCACCAGCACAGATCGGGAAAAACAACTTCCAGGAGCCTCAAATCCTACAAGCATCAACTCCAACAGGAACCTTTCCAACTTCTCTCCATCAAATGCTCCATGAAATGACTCTAACACGCCCTGCTCTCCTCTGCTTAGCCCCACTTAGCCATGAAACCCCCTCTTCCCGGATTTCATGCCTCCCGTAGCCGGACACTGAGCCGTCTGATGCTGGCAGGTTCCCAAGTTGGCTTCAGAGAGGATGAGCGAATTGTGTCTGTGGTATCCTGTGGGAACTCTGATCTGAAAAGAATAAGACATATTCGTGAGTCACATAAATGTTATGCCTTTCGTTGTCAGAAGGCCTCAGACGAGTAACTTAAAAGAATGGGATTGTTTTTAACTGACACAGAATTACTAAGAATTACCACCAATCAGTTCACAGGAGGGCAGATCTCTCAGCTCTGCACAGGAAAACAGCATTAGTAGTTTTTAATTTTTTTTTCCATTTCTGGCGGGAAGCAGTCTTTGGGTGTCCTGCCGAGAACTGGCAGACTGGTTGTTTTCCATAACAAATCAATAAATCAATAATGTGCTGTCAATTGTTAATGGGGCAGCAAGAGTACCAGCCATGAAAATCTGAGCACATCATTAAATAAAAAAACACGTCTTACACAAGTGTAAGTCAAAGATTTAATGCTTCTTAAATAACTCTTAAATTACTTTTACACATCAATTTAAAGCTCAGTGGAGTGACAGCATTGAAACTTTGCAGTTACAGCATCAGAATAGTGATTATTGACGTTTACTTTTTAGTTTGTGTGTATTCAGGTTCTGGGGCCTTTTTTTTGCAGCGTTTCCTTGATGCTTTCTGGGTAATCTGAGTTCCTCCCACAGTCCAAAGACACATTATTTTTAATGGTGACTCTGAATTGCCTGTAGGCCTGAATGTGACCATGGCTGTTTATTTGTCTCTATACAGTATGTCATCCCTCCAATAGACTGGTGACTGGTGTAGCCCACCGTCACCCAATGTCAGGTGGACGTGACCCTGCACGGATAATCAGTCTAGATAATGGCCAGGTGGATGTACCCTTTAAGGGAACTCGTCATGACTACCTATTGGCTCAATTCATTTAAGACACACAATGCCTGCTGAGTTCACGTCTAAACATCAGCTTTCTGCTGACTGACCTACATATCTGTCAAAACTGGTCATTCTAGGTTTATTTCCCCTCAAAAATGCATTATAAATTTGACATTGCCTCTGTTCCTACACATGCACTCAGTTTGATGTTCACGCTCTTCAACTGACATCTCACAGCTGGTGTCCTTAGTGAATGAAGGGATTTTTTTTTTTACAGCCATCTTTCAAGAGGACAGGAGATGAGTATTTCATATTTATATTAATATAAATATATATATAAGATATTTTTAAAATATGAAAATATGAACTTTGTGATACATTTGTCAGTCCTGCAAACAATCTACAACTATGGTTCAGCAAGTTTACACTGTCTGTCATGCACAAGATAAACTATACGTTCAGCATCAGGAATGCAGCTCGTTTATAGTGTGCTGCACTTTGAGACTTGACGTTTAATGGTTCTTAAATGCATTTTACATTATGCTGCATAATGATGCTGCTGGTTCAGGCCTCGTGGAACACATGCAACTATGCAACTTTGCATTTACACCACCTGAATTCTCATTACCTGGATTAGACTCAATCAGTTCAAACTCAAAGAACAACAAATTAATTAATTTTTATTTAGTGCAGTGAAAATCTTTAAGTTTCTCAATACCTTGTGGCAGAAGACTACACAGTACAACCAGCTGTTTGTATGTAAATGAAATTCTAGTTGCATTATTCATTTAGCCTTTGTAGGAAAATTTGCATTTGCATCTCAACACTTAACTGATTGGGGCTTGACTGTAATCTTATGTATGATTGACAGCTCCATCTTGGTCCACTGCGCTGTTGCTTCTGGAGAATGTGACCTGGTGCTGCCCCTTTGCCTTTACCTCTCCTGCTGCTGCTTCCTGTCCTAATTTTCACCATCCAGAAAAAAATTTGTTAAATAAAGGAAATGACCTCAGGGTTCAGGCCACAGTTTTATGAGGCAGAGACAAGTATATGGTGTGCGCTGGAACCAGATGTTGTGTGATCATAGGGTAGAGACAGGTGAATGAAGGGGAAAGTAGCACCACCTGTGGAGAAAGGCATCACTGTGGGTTACCATCTGGTAGAGGTGCTGAAAGTAATGATGATACATATAGGTTGCAGTGCCTTGAACACAGGACATGTAGGGTATAGAGCTTTATTAACATTTATATGTGTGTGTGTATGTATATATGTGTGTATATATATGTATATGTATATGTATATACACACACACACACA
>CM076662.1:20100246-20199203 GCA_038496675.1 Rachycentron canadum | reverse complement strand
TGTGTGTATATATATATATATATATATATATATATATATATATATATATATATATATATACACACACACATTTTTAAACATTTTTGACTTTTCAAATAATATAAGTCTTTAGAATCATTCTGATCGCCACTGCATTTGAGAAGTTGGAGGTAAATGTACCTAAAAGCTGTTTGCCAGCTGTCATTAAACAAAATTAGACAAAGAAGAAGACAATAGGTGAAGAGGTTCTCATGGTTAAGGCTGGGACACAGATTACAAGTGATGGAGGAGATGTAGTATAGGACGGTGTGAGGGGTGTGAAGAGAGCGAAACTGTGGATGCCTATGTTTGTAAGATGCAAAAAGTATCAGATGGGTCAGAGAAAGTCTGAAACAACAATTAATCAGGGGAGTGCAAGAGATAATGTAAAAGACCGTAGGGCAATAGTCCTGAAGGTTTTTTTTAAATAAGTTTTTTAATAAGAATTTGATTGGATTTTTTTTTTTTTTTTTTTAAAGAAAACATATTACCTTTTTTGGATGGTAAATGAACATCCCTTGCAGCACTGTTGCATTTTACCTGTCCACACCTTTACGTCGGATCTCCGCCAGTAAAAAAAAAAAAATAAATAAATAAAAAAATAAAAATAAAAACAACGGCCGAATGACGTCAGGTGGACGTCATCACAATTAACCATTGCTTGGCGACACAGTTTAGAAAATTCGAGTCAGTGAACGTGACCTCGGCTGCATTCGTGCTGTTGGTGCATTTTGGAGGCCTTTTCATGTAAATATCGGATAAATAATGCGTATTGCTGTTCGGGTAATTGACCAACTAAACGCGAGGAAGGCTGTGCTCCTGTATTTTCAGGTGAGTGTAATTCCCGTGTTATTTTATTTGCACCTTTGCGCCAATTAGCAGGTGTCTGTGCTCACCGTAACTAGCCTGTTAGCTTAGCCGTTAACTAGCCGATTAGCTAGCAAACGAATTAGCCTTGGGTTAGCCTCTGAGCAAGATGCACAAACGCGTACCTGTGCTAAAAGGTTAATACGTTTGTCACTTTTATTAAACCGACATTCACACGGCCCTTCTCTTTGCTCGTGTTTGAATTTGCCGGGCGTTACTGTAACAGCCCACTCAACCAATGGGTCAATGGAGACGGCAGCCATCTTTATTTACAGGCTACGGGTATATTCCTGCTATGGATAATTTCAATCTTGGTAACCTTAGGAGTGGTTCTTTTCCTGTTTGTGAATAGGAATATATATATGGTAGGAATATTTAACGTGAGGGTGTGCATGTGCAACACTGTGACTACTTCACTATCTTTGCACATACCCCATTATTTTCTGCTCTTCCTCCCACCTGGTGAGTTCAGAGACTGATAAAAGACGAGCGCTTGATGATTCATCACTTTTTCTCCATCGTCCTCCATTTCATCCCTGTCTTTATATCCAGGTGAGGAGCAAGGAGACAGGGAACGGCTTTATCCTGTTTTAAGTGTAATGTCAGAAGCCGCAGTGCGACACTCTCTGTCAGCGAGGCTCCTCTTACAAGTTCACATTTCTTTTCAGGGCCAGTTCATTCGCTTCAATAGACTTGTGGATCGACCCTAAACAGAGTGTGATTAATTCTGAGCCACCGGACAAGGTGTCATCCTCTCTCTTTGTCCCATCAGTCATTTGATGCCAGTGGATGGTAATCACCTCCTACGTCTCATTGTGACCCCACAGATGGTCCATTTTGGTTAAAGAGCCGCACCGAAACCCAATCACAAGCTGGGCAACCAGTTCTGCTTCTTTTGTGTTATTGACAATGAAATGCGTAGATGTTGCGGAGGACGGACAGGGAGTGAGTTCTGTGATGGTGCCAGTAGGGATGAAGATTAATGACACCGCCAGGCCTGTGTCTCCTGTTTAATAACGCTTATTCATCACTGTCGCTGCATGCTGACGGTCCTGCTCCGCACAAACACATCCACAAAAATGAGCTAAACACACATAATTCCACACACACGTACCTCATAACCAGAGTGAGAGATTATTTTTTCCACTTCATATTCGCAAAAGCTTATGCATGTGTGCTTGTGAGTGCTTGAGTAACTTGTCGTGTAAAGTCCCGAGCTCTATGTGCTCGTGAAAGTATTCCTTCTCATTGCAGTGATCTGGGTTTAGTAGATTTGCATACAATTGCACAAAACAAGCTTATCACAGAGACTTGTGGAGCATGTGTAAACATCTTTTATATGATTTGAAAGCACAACCATATGCCTCACAGAGGAGATGAAAGGAGGCTAGAAGTGAAGAGAAACAACTGAATGAAGAAAAAATAAGGGACCTCTGGCCTTCCACTGCTGTGCGAATGAAAGCCATTTTGTCTTCAGTGTTTCTGCTCTACGCCTTTTCCCCTCTGTGTGTGTGTGTGTGTGTGTGTGTGTGTGTGTGTGTGTGTGTGTGTGTGTGTGTGTGTGTGTGTTGCTCTCCTTCTTTCTAGGCTTCCACTTTTCTTGCACAGGCATTTCTCTTCCTAATGGAAAATAAAGACTGGAGAATGGCCAAGATAGGGGCTCCAAATGAAAAACATGGGGTCAGTGACCTGAGGCCAAGGCCTGTCCATCTAGGCATAAAGCCTGAATGAGTCTGGCTCTTCTCTTATGCTGCCACTGATGTCCAACTCATTTAGAATGCAAAGTGGATATTATAAATTGAAATACCCGAGTAAAAATAGCATGATTTGTGATGAAAAAACAATGATAAATGTTTTTAGATTTTTCTTTGAAAAATGTTTGTTTTGCAAATGATTGTGCGGGCATCTCCTGTGCACAGCTTTCTTGAGGTCACTCGAGATTTTTAGTTGGATTCAGGTCTGTACTGTGGCTGTTGATTTGGTTGTTGCTTTCCGTTCTTGTACTTAAATGTGAAATTCCTCTTCATCCTCAGTTTTCCAGCAGATTCCTGAAGGTCTTTTGCCAGCTTTGGATGGACATCTTGTTCTTGGTCATGTCACTGTTGGGCCATATTTTCTCCACTTGTTGATTGTCTTCTGTGTTCCACAATTTATCTAATGTCTAAAGTCAACTCTTTGTTGACCTTTGCTTCTGAAAATCCTTCAGGAAGAGCTGACCCATATTATCTTATCAGAGTCATGTCGATCGAAGGCAGGTGTATACTAACTACTATAGAACATGAGTTTGATTGACTTTCTGAAGTTTCCTCAGGCTGTAAAAATATTTTTCTTTATTCCATATATAAGACAAATTTATACCCACTTCAATATCTTACAGGAACTTGACACATCTTGCAGGCTCATCTCTCCAATTCTCTGCTGGGATTGACTGTCTCTCATTTTATCGCTCAGAAAAATGGCTTTCAATAGTTTACTCAAAGTTTTTGCCACTGTTTAAAAGATAGGAGCTGAATAAGATTACTGTGGAGCCACTGAGATTTCAGTCAATAGCAGAGCCGATGGTTGTGAAAATGTTGTGCTGCAGAGTTGACAGCATGATCAATTCCAAGTATTCACAGCAGCAGACTGCAGACTGATCATACGCTGAGAGAAAATACCAGAGTGCAATCTTGCCTTAAGCCATATTGTTACATATTAAGTGCTAAATTAGCTAAATTAGATGTTTTTGGCGTCAGGGATGACAAAAAGCCTTAACTGCATGTCTAAACTACATGTTTACTCATAAGATTCCCCTGATTAAGGCAGCTTTATATCCAGAAACCTTCACCTGACTGGATTACACTCACAATTTCTTCACATTTTCTCAGTTTTCCCCCTTAATATCCTGTACATCCAACTTCCAGTATTTTAATAGACTGGCCTCCAAAACCAGCTAGCTTGCCCACAACACCATCATTGTCCAGATTTGGCCACTAGTCATGGCATGTAATGGCTGAGAGGGTTAGTCTGTGCTTAGCCCACACATCCAGCTTATCTCAGTCTGCAGAGACTGAATGAAACAAAAGGTTAAATAAGGGATTTGGCGCTAGCAAGGCTGTGGCTAACGATTCTCCCACTAGCGTAAACGCTTTTCCAGATAGCTTTTTCAATCACATAGGCTACGCTTCAGCTACAGCTGAGATTGAAATGATCCCAAATGGTGCAGTCCAGCTTGTAGCCTAAAGCAAAACTGCCAGGCTTAAGTCTTTTGTCTCTCAATGGGGTTAGAAGTGGCCATTTTAAAATATATGCATGACAGCAACAATCAGTAAATATGCCTCTCTGTCAAAAATGGAAATAATCACCAAGACAAACTGTCTGAAGCTAAAATATACATCAAAAGCCTTTTCAAATCCTAGATTTGTTTACATTTTGGCCAACTGGCATAATTACACTGCCGAATGAACTACTTCCAGTCCGTGTTTCCAGTATAGCTACGCATGTACAATCTGTTATTCCTGGCTTCCTGTTGTACTGAACTACATTTAAAAACATGATAATTCTCAGGAAGATTCTGGAGCATGAAGCATTGTGTTCTTTCTGATATCTAAATGGTTTTATGGCCATGAATATGTTTATCATGCCTGTGTTATTACACCAAGAAAGTTTTTTTTTTTTTTTTTTTTTTTTGGATAGTCAGGTGCTTATAACGTCTATGAGCTGTAGGTTGTTACTGCTTCTCCTGCAGCCAGCCACACCCCATGTCCACTCTAAACATGCTGAACCCGCCTCAATCCTCTTCACTAACAAGATATTCTGCTTTGTGTAGGAAGGTCCCCACCAGTGATCAACTCAACCAACTCCATGACAACTGAGCAGATGCTGATCAGGGAAGTAGCTTGAGGCTGAAAGTAAGTGCAGATGGAGTTAATGAGTCAAACTGCTGTTCCAAAGATTAGCAATGAACTTTAATGCTCAAAAATCATGCATAAAATGTATATCCTAGATATAAAGGCAATTAAGAAATACAAAGAGCTGTGATATGGGTTTTTTTCCAGTCACCCATTACAAATGCTAAACATACCTCTTATCACACCCATGTCAAGAAGGCTCTAATTACCATTTAAGGTGAAACTGGCCCAATTTGCATACATGCAAATCATATAGATTTTTTTTCCATGGGGTGGTAATAGATTTTTTTTTGGAGCATTTAACCCCATGTTAACGAGGGACTGTAACAAATGGCTGTTCAGTTTCTCCCCAGACATGCTGTCTGTGCCGTCAGCAGAAACAATTAGGCTTCCTGTGGTCAGACATGATAGTAAAATGGCTAATTACATTGTCGTCGTCGTCTTCTGCCAGCATTCAGCTCAGCCAATTGTTGGACAATGAAATTAGCCATCCAGTTCATGAAAGCTGTGTTGAGGAAATTATTTTGTGGGAGTGCTATATTGTGTGTATGTCTGTTTGTGTGTATTGTGTTTGCCGTGACCATAGGTCAGTTGTAAAGCTTCATGTTGGATATATGAAAGCTCCTTTTTAATGTAAAAATAGAACTTTCTCTTGTAAAATGTTGAGTTCCATTTCCCGTTTCAAGCCTTGCTTTCTTTCTCTCTCATACCAAATTTATGAGACACTCACATTTGCCAAGAAGGGAATTCCACACAGTGAACTGTGGGGAAACAGACTTCAAATGTGTTTTAAATACAGACTGTGCTGTGGTAGTCTCTTTAAGCTTTCTTTTCTCTCATGTCCAGCCTAATAAGAAAAGCTGCCAAGCACCCAGTGCATTGAAAAGTCTTGTGTATTTTCCTTTTATGCAACAAGCATAGGTTTGGATATGATTTTTTTTTTCTTTTATTTCAACTTTGCTCAAATACAGCTGCAGAACAAAATGTACATGTTGCTGAAACCTCAAGAAAAAAAACAAGGAGATGCACTGAATGAGGCTGAATGATGACAGTTTATGTCTTTTCTGATAAATTTGGGTAAAAGGTGAGAATTTAGATCTCGTGGTTAGACACAACCCCCGTCTGAATAGCTTAAAAAATGTGTTTCAATAGGTGGTTCATTTTTAGTAAATGAGTAGCCCTCATCTGGACATTGCTTAAAGGCAAATACAAGTCCTCTGAAGATCAGGTTTTAATTTTTGCTAGTCTTTAATTTTTTCAAACCTTAGGTTAGACAAAGTTATCTAAAAGAGAAGATTATGATTAAATAGTGCTGTAAACATCCAGACGTTTCAGTTTTGACTTTCAGCTGATCTTTGATACGTTTTCTGTTCATGTTTTTTGTAATATATTTTATTATTCAAATGGATATAGTTTATACTCTAGTTTGGAAATGGAAAAGAGGAGGGGATGCTGGGGTTGGGTATACTGAAATTTAAAGAGTCTTCTTCCAGACAAGAGTAATCTTTGAAAATGAAAGTGGTTTTGGTGATCTGGATTAATGGGTACTGCTTTGTCTCTTCTGAATCGGATGTCCGGCATTGACTGTTATTCTAATAAAGGTCCTCTGTCATGATAAAGACCATATGTGATCCAGTCCGATGGCCGGTTTTCTTGGCACGGGGCTACATAGATTATGACTCCATGTTTTGCCTCTGACCTTTCAGAGAGCTCTTTAATGACACAGATCTCATACCCTGCTGTGTATGGATCTCCCTCAACAAGTGAATGTTTTGGAGTGCCTTGACATTTAACCTTTACTCACATCTGCTGTGGTGTATCGGCTGCCAAATCTACTGATATAATTGATTTTTGTGTCACATGCAAGCTGGGTATGTTACCTCCTCGTCATTTATAGACATCCCTCGGAAAAGATCTCATTTTACACTTTCTCTTGACATTGCAAAGTGGCTCCTGAACTTTGTGCCTTTCTCTGGTTTCCTTTAATTATTTTTGTGAAATTCACTGCTTTCCTCTTTATTATAGAGGTATGAAAATATTCCTTTAGAGTGTTGGCAATCAAAGATTGCACTTGTTGTATTAAAGGTTACAGACCGGCTGATATTTACCTACATTCGTGACACCAGCATGTTATTCGTTACTACACGATTCAATTGCTTAGTGTTCCATATGCAAACTGTAGGGAAAAATACAAATGTTGGTGGGTTATGTAGGTGCAGGTTGCACTTTCAAAGGTATACTCATCCAACAGATATTTAGTCTGCCTGGGATGGTATGATATTTGTCTGGGGCAAAACAAACATTTAAATCCATTATTTCTACAGGCTGCACCATCTACAGTCCCGACTTGCCCTAGGCTAGGGTAGTGAAAAATAGGAGACCATGAAAATATTGGATTTAAATGTTGGTTTTGCCTGAAGCAAACATCATCACAGCACAAAAATACCTTTGAATATACAACACATTGCTGGGTAAAGGGTAAAAAAAAAAAAAAAAAAAAGAATTTGCTTTGACTTTTTCCCTCAGGTTTGCATCAGGAATGCCAGGCAACCAAAACAGTCATGCAAGGACTACTAACGTCTAAAATGTTGTAACCTGTTGTCATTGTCACAGCTCTCATGTGAAACTGGATAGTACATCTGCATTTATTTTACGCAATAATACAAAAGAGATTACAAACATTGAAGCCAAATCATATCCTAACTGAAACCATCTAGATTCATTTCAAGATTCATTTCTATATGTCCTAAAGAACCTAAACAAACTTTAACTAGATGTAAACATATAAATGCAATTTTGATATGTTGTCTCTATTGTACTACAAGCGCCACATCTTCTGAACATCTGAAGAACTCATTGTTCATGTTCACTGCAGAGACTGAATGAAACATGTTCATTTCTGTTCACATCCTCACAGCAAACTCCACTTTATCATGTTTTGGGACAAGGCTGTTTGACATGCATTAGATGTTTCTGTCCATTTACTTGCTATCAAAATAAAAAGCCAGTGCCCATCTATTCACAAATGCTAAGGTTATGGATATAATATAGACAGATATGTCTTTCTCGGTTGCTATGAACCAAAGCAATTTTCTGATCCCATCTTGTCAAAGGCCTGCAGCATGCAGAAGTGAAAGTCTACTTTAGTAGCAAAATACAGAAATACCTTAATGAAAACTTGGTCCAGAGCACAACAGACCTCAGACCCGTCCAAAGGGCCACCTTTGGCACACAGCCAAACAGATCTGTGAATGTCCTTGACTGAGTTAACCAGACGCCTGACTTGTCCCTGGTGGTCTAGTGGGTAAAGTTCAGTGCTGAGGCCTGGGTTTGATTCCCAGTCAGGGAATGTGATTCTGAAGCTATGATGCACTAGTGTTCTCCCAAGAGTGTTTCTCTTCCTTTCTGCTACACATCGCTTCAATACCTAACTCTAATCTGTCCCAGTCTCCCTGAAAAGGTTTGACCATATGTATATAGACGATGGATGAATGCTCCTTTGCAGAGATGGAAAACTTGTGTGATCTACTAGTTTTGTGGCCCAGGATCTGAAACCCATTGGCTTTACATGAAACAATCGTCTTCAGAAATGTATTGGCTGTCAGACACAATCTCCCAATTCTTATTTTCAACAACAGTCTGAGCTAATATTAAATACGATCATGCATTGGCCGGGAATCGAACCCGGGTCAACTGCTTGGGAAGCAGCTATGCGCACCACTACACCACCAACGCCTTCATGGCAGATGATGTATTGTCAGGCTGAGCATGTGTTATGAGGAGGCTGTTGGCTTGTCTGGGCCAGACGGCCATTGACTTCTGTAAAGACCATGGAGTTGGAGCAGTTCTAGTTATGTACAGACACTCAACTGAAGAAGCCATTGCAACAGAAATAATGCCACTGGCAAAGGCAATAACATGTAATTTACATTATTTGTGATTTAGCTACTTGACAGGCTATTAGAATTTAACAGTTCATACCTACATTGTAAACAGAGATGAGAGTTATTTCAATGCAAGTCCCTCAAGATCACAGATGGTCCCTGTGGATCCATCGCCTCAGTGTCCATCTTCCTGCCCTGGTGTCAGCCTTCTCTTCTTTCTATTAAATGCTTCAGTGGGAGTTACAAGCCACTCAATCATTTCCTTCCCCTTTGATCAAAGCTGATAGGGTGAGGGGGGCGGGGCCCATTGTGCTCGGACTCCAGGGTGAAGAGGCTGGACCCCTTGGGGTCATCTGCAAGTTCACACAGATATTACATCATGTTTATCTAGGAGGGGGTACAGACTCATCCTTGGCCATATGTGCCACTGTCTTGCAGGATGACTTTGATCTTGACTACCTACTGCCCTGCTGCTTCCCCAGGGTGAGATACAAGTGAAGACCATAACTTCTCACAGATTAAAGCTGCTAAGCCCCCTTTTCCAGGGGCCAAATGTCCTATTGGCTGCCCTCTGACCTTTGACCTGTCCCATGCGGGCTAAAAAGGAAAAAATAAAACCCCTGTTATCTGTAGTTGTGGAGGGACAAGCAGCAATATGGCTTTGAAGCAAAGGGTGATATGAAAGTATCAAGTCAGTATGAGACCCTTTTCTGTTTTTATCCCTCTTTCCGTCTCTCTCTGACCATTTCTTGCTGTCAAGGTGACGTTGCCGGGCAACAGCCAAAGGGAAATAGGATTCGGTATGGCAAGGTCAAGACTGAATGCCTCACACATTTCGCTCTTTCTCACACATACACACACCCACACACACACACAACTGTGGCAGTGAACCTTGAGCTAGATGCTGCAAATCCCCTGAAATCCTCCTTGACTTTTTATTTTCATCTGTTTCTGAGCTGCCCGACTCTTTGCCCTGCCTTTATCCGTCTCAGACATTGCCTTTTTCCAGCCACTTGTAATAAACCTGGGGGGTTGGGAGTGGGATAGGAGTAGGTAGCCTCCCTAATGTGCCAAGAGACCATCTTGCTTTTCCATTGCAGAGGTGTGGAGGGATTACTGCCCCGCTGCTGACATTGAGTGCATAAGGGTCACAGAGGCGAAAAATTCATTTTTTGGCCACTGTCCAGCCAGGCTTCAATGGCGGTGTTTGGAAAAACCAAAGACAACTTATAGGAATCATTGAGAAGTTTGAGGTTTCTGGAATTAGTTTCCAGATTATGAACATTTATTGCTCATAGATGTTGACAAGTCATGTTGTGGATCTTGCAGATGTATTGATTTTTGTACAATGGATCTAAGCAAAGACTAAAATCTTGTACATTAATGTACATAATGTAAATAAAAACGTGTTTTTATTTACCCTTTAATGTGAAGGCATTTGACTCATAAATGGTGATGTTACTGTTTGTTTCATCTGTGTACTGTTTATAGTGTCATACCCTGCAGCTGAAAACATCCAAATGGATAGAACAGGAGCAATTGAAGGAATTAATTCACCAATTCAATTCACTGGATGTGCAGTCGGGTGCTAGACAATGAGCAGACGGTGTTTATTTATTTCTCATCCATCCATTTTAGCTGTGAGTTGTAAAAACTCAGTTCTCTTTTGACTGCATGACTTTGTGTAATTGCTTTTTTGAGTTGAGTTTCATCTATTTAGTGTTTTTTGCTAATAACACATATGTTGTCAAATTGGTAAATTTGTTTCTTATTTATCTTGTTTTATTTTATTTGCAAAACTTCTAAATACAATATATGTGTTATTAAGGAATATTTACTTATCTATTTTCTTGTGTTTCATTAAGGTGTAGTAAAACAATACAGTATTAAACTAAAAAGCAAAAATTAAAGTAAAATCTGAGGAACAAACATTGTAAGGTTGGAGGAATCATACTTGTGATCATGTCTTGTCTTGTCCATGTAGCAATCTCACAAACCCTTAAATTTGTTTCACAACCCCATTGTGGGGCTTTTTGAGAAGATGTCTGTCCAGTAATGTGTCAGCTCCCACACATAATCTCCCAAAACAACTTAAATTATCTCCCTGATTCAGTCTTTGAAGATACATTTAAGACGGCGTGATATGCTCATTATTTTTTATCATTTTTGGCCTTTTCTTAGATGGCAGACAGACAGAGAGCTGACGGGAAATCAGGGCAGGAAGAAAAGCAACAAAAGCTACACAGTTGGCAACTTAAACCCCAGCAGTGCATGAACCATTTTAGTACATTTACACTTCCGCACTCTCCTGCAGGTTTGTCTCAGTGTCATTTTTAACCTCTTTTGTCATTTTACTTAATAAACTCAACATGCTGTAAACAAGTATTTTGTAGTTCTAGAAATACGTGCACGAGAAGTTGTCAGCCATTCTTCCACATAATGAACATCTCTGCTCTTAGTAAACTGGAAGTCTTTCAGAGGAGTCCAGATATGAAAGATGCGGTTTTAGCCAAGATGATGAAAATGACATACAGTATAAATTTTCTATTCTATTGCAAGCAGCAGGTATTATAGTGATTGTTAGCGTGTTTGTGCATCCAACAGCTCCATGTGAAACTGTGATGTTCCTGCAAAATGACTCCTGAGGTCATGGCGTTTGAAGCAGCGTCTCCTTTGCATAAATACGAAATTAACTACTGTTTCCATTTTACTCATTAATCATCCTGAGGAAGTCACTCTGAGTGAACAGATAGGGAGTTTAATTTTGGGCAAACATCAAAATAAGTAAATAAATAAAAATGCAGAGCTGTAGATGAGGAACAAGCCTGTGACATTTCAGACTTCACAAGCTGACTCTCAACTCTCATCTCAACTTGATGCTGTTGTGACTTTTTTTTTTTTTCCTTTTTTTTTCGGCGGCGGTATTTAATTTGTCTGCCAGGTATGCAGGGAGAGGAGCAGAGCGGGGGGAACAGGGAGGCCTCATGGGCATCAGGCAGGAGGGTAAACAAGCTTCAAAGCCCCAGCAGAAGCCTCAGACTTGACCTGGGGTGAAACACGACTCATTAGTTACACGCCAGGCAGCATCTGGAGTAATCGCACTAAACACCATGGACTATATCACTCTGAACTCCACACACAACGAGCGAAGACAATGTGCTAATAGGGTATACCATTTAGGGATAATGTGTGTTGTGTTTTTTTTTTTTTTTAAATGCATAGAAAACGCCTCATAAAAAACATCTGTATTTGTTTAATCCAAAAGTTAGTTAATGAAAATAGAGAAATGTGTTTCATACTTTTCAATTTATTAACTTTTCTCTTGTCCAATCCTACTAGTCTCACACTTCTCCAAAGTAAGAATCAAAAGATATACATATACTACTATTTTTTTAGTATCTGCTAGATTTCACTTTATTGACTGAGGTTACAGGGAATTTCCTTGCTTGTACATGCACCTAGAGGCACCTCTCCTGTAAAATGACAACACAGCATTTCTTGAAATTAATGTTTCATATTTTAAATGAGATTTTTGTCTGGAGCTACAATACATTTCAGCTTTATTGAGGCATTTGCTTTCCCGGGAGCAAGCTCCATGCGCCACATAGATCAGATAAACCTGGTTGTACAGTATATCCGAGGCACTTGCAAAGAAATCCATCAGAGCGCTGTCTTATCATCAGAGGAAATCATTGATTTATTACAGGCGGAGAATACTGTACTTGTCAAAGCGCACAAACCCATCCCCCTATCACTTTGATCATGTAATGACAAAATACAGTGATGAAAACTTCATGAGGTGTAGTTGCGTGTCCGCCTCCTGCCTTAGTCCTCACTGCTGAGCCCATCATTCCCTCTGACGGCTTCTGTGGTCGCCGATGATGGATAACTGGGTGGCAGATGTTTCAGGAAGTAGCCCATTGATAACAGTCCCAGAGGAGCCCTCTGATTGGAGTTCATTGCCCCTCCCCCTGTCCCACCAGCCCATCTATCACTGGCTGAAATTGGAAGCTGCCCTTTCAGTGTCAGCTACCAAGTGTTGATGGAATAGGTGTTGATGAGATGCACAGATTTTAGTGCTGTGTGGAATCCCGAGCTGGCGAGTGATTGTTTTGAGTTTATGGATTCTTGAAATTGGAGAATCTCCTGTACATATTTAAATAACAAACTACAACATACAGTTACATACAGCATACAGTTTAGATTTTGGGCATTTAGACCGCAGCCATAGCAGTATGGTGCCTACGTCTTTGTACAAAAGCATGTATTTGACACCTGTATTTATCTTTAGGGGCAGGTGGTTTTGATGCAGCTTCAACAGTGATACAGGTGTTTTGATCACAGAGACGTTAACCCTCAAAGTTAATGAATGTTTCTGACCCTCGCCTGTGGTGTGGTCATGAGTTGGGAGTAATATCTGGAAGACTAAAATCAAAGATGCAGTTTCTCAGGTCAACCTGGGCTCAATCAGATGTTTAGGGGCTTTGAATAGAGCTGTTGTTTTGCATTGAAAGGAGTCGCTTGAGGTGTTTTGGGCATCTGATTAGGAATCCTCCAAGATTCTTCATTTTGGAAGTTTTCCAGGCACATACAACTAGGAGGAGATCCTCATCTAGACACAAAACATGGTGGAGAAATCGTGTCCTATCTGCCCTTACAAAACTGTCTGTCTGCAGGATCTTGAGGATTTAGGTGGATAGATGTATGTAAGTTTGACTTACAGTGCCTTAGTGCATCACGTGTAAAAAGGTGAGATGAGCATACCTGGGTGTGATCAAACAAAGACTGAAATGTTTCGTTGAGTCCACCTTTCTTTTGACTCATCATCAGGATTTCATCTGGACAAAAAAAAAAAAAAAACAATCAAAAGTGCATTCCATCATCACTCCATTTTATTTGGTTTTATTTTGGCCAGTGATTGGGTGCACCTAAATATCCCCAAGTAGCCCTCTGCTTCATACAAGTACCTCTCTGGTTACCGGAGTACCTGTTTGGTTACATCAAGAGCCCTTGTTGTGGAACCCTGGGGCAAAAAAAAAAAATCAACCCTTGTCCTGATCATCATAAAAGCAAATGCTTTTTTTATTTTTGTTCTTGCCCCTTAAGACAAGCTACTGACTTACCATTTTATTAGGCACAGTGGTTTTGCCTTGTGACCCTTTTTTTTTTTATAGTCAAGCAATGCCTACTCACAATTACTTGTCTTTGAACTGGTCACAGGTTGTAGAAGTGCAGTCTAAGTGCAAAGTATCATTTTTACAGTTATTAAAAGTCAACCAGCCAACCGTGTATCAGTGGTTTGTCAGGGCCCCACACGTCTTAGGGGATTTAATAGAGCCATGCAGCAAATCATTTGTAAAGTCTATAATAAGTTTTTGTCACAGAGGTGCTGACTGAACAATAATTAGGCCACGGTACCTTGTCCATATCTAATGGACTGATGTCACAGGACTGCCCACAAATGCAACCTTGTGGGCATCATGTGAAAAAACCCTAGACAGTAAAGTGCTTATCACCAAATATGTCATGTAAGTAAAAAAAAATGACACGCAAACTAAGAAACTCAAGTGTCTTGCCAGGTAGCTAATGTTGCCTTTTTAAACAGACAAAGAGATCTGCCCTCTGTGTGCTGCTGTTGTTTGTACTTTCAGCCGCAGGGTTACTCTTCTGAGTCTCTCGGCAGGATGCAAAACACATTCGGCTCTGAAGGATTTGAGAAACAGTGCAATCGTCCTGAATTTAAATAGGTTCAGAGCCCTGCGTACAGATGGCTGGGTACACAGCCAGATATGGCGTTCAATAGTTCAGAGCCCACTATTTTCTCTCTCTCTCTCTAATCGCACCCTCTCTTTTTCTCATTGCTGTCTTTTGCGGCCTCTTTATCATTCTGCTCCTCTGTACACCTTGTGCATGTACATTCACAAACACACCCAGAAACACACACTGTTTCACTCTTACTTTTCATTCTCTTGCTGTCTCTCTCACCCTCAGCCAGCATCGCCTCTGTTACTCCATCTAACATCCCCCCTTTTTTCCTCTCCCCACTTCCTATTTCCCAGTACTGAAGAATGAGATAAAGAAATTGTTTTCTTTGGCCGCCAATCAGGTCGGCACAATTACACAAACCAGCAAACATGCTTCTCTGTTTGTGTTTCTCAAACATGCCCTCTTTTTTCTCTCCCCCACCTTTTCCCAGTTTCCAAACACTGAGAAAAGAGATAAAGAAATCACTCTTGGTGGTAGGTGCAATGGCACAAACTAGCAAGCATACACCATTGAGCTGTACCTCTACCCACCATTTTGCTTGTCTGACTCTCAGCCTTTTGTTTGTTCTTTTCCTGCATACATTCTCTCAAACATTCATTTTCTTCTGCTTCTCTTTGAGACACAAACCCACACTGCAGAGATAAAGCAGTCCAGACGTTCATGTTTCACTAAACAAAAATCTGACACAATGAGGGAATGCCGTTCCTGCAGTGTAACCGTGTGATAGATTAACACCATAGTACCAGATTAAAACAAATAGGGACCAGTGAAGGCTTCCAGACATCTTAGATCTCATCTGATGTAACAGGCCACCCGGGGAACCAGATGCCGGGAAAATGAAATGTCCTGGGATGGAGCAATTCCAGTGCGTCATGCATGCTAAGTTGTGTTACTTTCTGTTACTGTGATGCCTATAGGATCGTAGCAGTGGCTCCTAACAGGTAGTGCCAGCTCCATGCACTTGTCTTAAAATTTGGTACAAAGCCATGAACAACAGTCTTGGATTTAAATCAGCTCTGCTATCAACCGCAAGACATGTTTCTTGGATTCTTTTGCTCTGTACATGGTTTGTTCACTGACTGTAAACACATTTTACGTTTCACTTAGGACTGAGCAATTAGGCTGAAAATGGTGATATGGATCTTTTCCTGATTTTGAAATTATGCATTGGGAACGTATGGACATGTTCATGCAAACTTTTAAATGACTTTCAAATCATCTCTACCAGCATTTTCACTTAAAATCACAATGTAAGAACAGATTTTCATCTTGGTCACTTTCAGGTCATGTGCAATAGACAATCACAGAGTCTGTGTGCTTTTTTTGGGCATGCTCCCTGAGCATCTGCGCTCAAATAACAGGGGAGCCCCTAGAAATGACCTGAGCACTCCTGAAAATGAAGATCATCATCATTATATACGTTAGTACTTATGAAGAATATGATATGGTTAGGGTTGGGGAACTTCAATGTTTGGATACAGTATCACTTTTTGTTGCAGTGTAAAGATGTCAAGTGTAAACATTTCAATACCCCTCTCCCATAACCTGAGGAAAGTGAGGCATTTCCGCTTTAAAGGACAGCATCCAAGAGCCAACTGGTTCATAGAATACATTTACTGGTCAAATAGATCTGAAATGTGGAAATGACATGAGCTGAGACTGTATGGGGGGAAAAATCGTAAATGATGCAAGGCCTGAAATTCATGAATGAAATCATAGAAGGAAGAAAAGAATAGAAATGCTCTGGCAGGAGAATAAACAGTGAAATGTAAGAGAAAATAAATTCTGCATTGCGCTTTTGGAAAAGTTCCAGTCAGCGGGTGTGCTCTTAAAGTAGTGTGATCTTTCCACAGTATTGAGAAACAGAAGGTTCATATTTTGCCATCCTCTCATATGTATACTAAACACACTATAGCCACCTGCAACAGAATGTGTCCAAACTTCCAAACCACAATTTTTAGTCATTTGTGCAGTCGTATTCATGGTGGTCCATGCATTTGTTGTTGCTTCTTGCCTGGCATGAAGGGTAGACATTTAATCCAAACAAGTTAATTAACGGGGAGATAGCATCGGCACAAACAAGGCTAATGAAATAAACACGGTCCTAAAAGAAGAGATTAGCAATTAAGCTATTGGAGCGCAGAGTCATTTATGTTCCATTGTGCTGTCTTTTAATTGTGGCACAGTAATGAATACTGCTCCTGCCTTTTATATCTTTGTGTGTGTTTGTGTGGGTATAAAGTATGAATGTGTGCTGTTGGGTAGTAATAACCCTCTCTTGCCTATTTGTTTACCAGCCTTTGTTTACTGAAGGGCAGTATGGTTGTCTTCTATTTTACAGCTACAGTACTGACACTTGGTGTACAAACTATCCTACACTTCCTGTATATGAGATGATGATGTGTTTGTATTAGAGAGGGAGTGTTATGGATGATCTTATTGAAGTTATTGTCCCACTCAGTACACTGTTGTGAAATGTGGCTGATAAAAATAAATGGTAGTTTGAGAGGCGTGTTTGCATGTGTTTGTTTGACTGATTGAAAGTAGGGATGGTTTTTAAGTATGTGTGTAGATTTTCCTCTGCACACACATTTTTTTTATGGAATTCATTTATGTATGAAATTCCTGCGTATACACATAGTATATACAAATGCTTGCCACACAGTCCTCATCTCAGTTTGAAAAATTGATAAAGTTAAAGTGTTCTACATCCTCCATGTGTCATGCATCTGCATGTGTGTATACATTATATAACACTCATGCACACACAGGAAACAGAAACTGCTCTTGGCTTGTGCGTGTCCGCAATTCATCTGGTCCTGTTCACACTGATGAATGGAGAGCAAAGGGCTTTACAGCGACCGGGACACATGGCAACTCCCCCTCGACTCTATCAGACACAATTCAGTTCATTCACATCTATCTCTCTGTCCAGCAGCAGCAGCCAGGGAAGTCATTAACCCACAAGCCCTCTAGGTTCCTGAACACCACTGACCAAGAGAGGGAGGTTATTTGTGCGCCTTTATCTTGAGTTTTGAAGGAATAATCCTTTTATTTTGACCCTCATCTCTCTCAAAACATGTTATGCCACAATTTTGCCAAGCTGAATAAGATGTGAGGGAAATAGGCATCATAACAATCTTTTTGTAATCCAGGTTTAGTGACCTCCTTATACAGCACTGTTGTTGTTAGGCCTTAGTATGTTTCGAATGAAGAGCTTGTCTGGCTGTCTAACAACACCTGAAATATGGTGCAGGATCAGGAGGGTTTGCCTCTGACCTTTTTCATGCAACTGACAATCTCACCAGGGTGTGCAGAGTTATGGTTGGACTAACGTGCGCTTTTCACTCCTTACATTTACTTCAGCCATTTTTGATATTTTAGGTTCGGAAAAGATTGTGGTTTCCGGTTGATATCGAAAAAGTCAATGTATCATCCTTCAAGTGAGTATTTTGATGTCTAACCAGAGAAAGCTGGTTGAGACAGCAGCTGGTTATCAACTGGCTCAGTTAACCCTGGGTTGACCCACTACAACCATACTAGTGTGAAAGAGTAAGCAGCATCTGTGAAATGTACTTAACATGACATGAGAAGAAACACCCATACCTGTTGGTAAGTAAGGCTACGTGTAATCGTTGTCTAAACATAACCATAAAAAACATAAGTATAAGCATTTCTTTTTCTGATATATTCAACATAAACATTGTTTATTTAAAAATAAAAGTAATCTATTCCAGCATAACGTATCTAATAATGCGAATTAGTTGTGCTTCAGTGTAATTTTTAGAAGACATCTTTTGTTGCACACAGAATTTTGCATTCATGTCTGGAATTTGTGAGGCATGAATGTATTGTATGTCTGGTAGTATGTTTTTTTTTTGTGTGGTATGGGCTTTTTGCAGTGGCTGTCTCTGGGTGCTTATCTAATCTTTCAGTGGCCTATTTTAGAGTATTCATGCCTATGTGTGAGTCCATGCCTGAATCCATGCTGTGTGTGAGTGTGCATGTATAGTGGCTGTCTCTCTCTGCTTATCTGAGGTTTCTGAGCCATACTTCATGGTATTGCACACAGGAAGTCTAAGTGTGACTATGTCTTTGTCTCTGTGTGCACATTCTGCTGTTTTTGTTTTTAATTTAAAAGCCACTGCACAATATCAAATATTCAAAAAAAAAAAAAATAAATCATTGTGCAGCTAAATAATTGAAATTTCACCCATTAACTGTGAAATGATCTTATTTGTGTCTGTTTGCATTTGTGCAGATTTAAATCCTTGTTTGCTCGTGTGTAGCTTACATCACTGCATGTGTATTTCATTATGAAAATGTCTTCATGCTGCATGTGTGTGTACATGTGCACATAACTGAATCAGTGTGTCATGTGTGTACTCAGGTGTGTGTGAGCATAAGAGACAGTTGCCCCAGCAGAAGTCATCTCTCATGTCCCCCTCCTAAACAATAGCCTATTGTGGCACCCAGGCAGACTGACAGATTCAATATAGCCGCTGCAATAGAAAGCAGATTAAGTCACTGCATCATTGCTTACGGCTCCTTTTAGACGCCATTAATTGCCTTCATCATTGGCAGCCATTTTTTTTAGCTCGAAGTAAAGAGGTTTAAGAAAAATGAACGCTTTAGCAAGAATGGATATCACCGTTTCAGAGGCAGCGGCTGAGCTCATTTACTGTCGGGCAGTAAAGGAGTGGTATTGTCTTGGGATAAAACAACACAGTGATGAAGTATCACCTTGTAATAAAAAATGTATCACGGTGAGAATAAAGTGGTAGAACACGGACAGCGTGCGCAGAAAATACACTAGTTATAAAACTTACAAAACAAGCACATCAACATGGTGATGATGTTTCATTGTGACACATTATAAATGTTAAACTTTCTTCTTGTCTTTTGCTTCAGGGCCATCTGCCTCAATAAAACCCCCTCTATATAAAATGTCTTGATGGATGTAACACATACTGCTGTGTCTCTAAAACAGACAAAGAGCAACTCGGGGGAGAGATCTCATGCCCTGTGCTCATGATTTATTTTGAGTCACTTGGCTGATTCAGTGCTGTGATAGTTTTTTGCTGTCGGCCCCTCTGATGTCATTGCTCTTGGATTTGGTGTCATTCCTGCTAATTTTCTCAGCTCTTCTCCAGAACAGAAGGGCGCAAAGGGTGCTATCATCCAGCCTAACTTTGAGTCATAGTATGCCAATTCATCCTCTGTTCAGCCTTGAGTATTTGTGGTGTTAAGCAATATGTGATGATCACACTCATGTTGACATCGAATATCTCTCTCAGCACTGACATGTGTATGACTGGCACTTTTTATACACAGTCCGTCAAATACAGGACAATACTGCAGGGTAGCAGTGAGTCTACACCTACAGACAAAATGATTTTAATGCCTATACAGTGGAATATTTCTGTCACATGTCCTCAGTACGAAATGTATGTTTCATTCCTTTAGACCAGAATGACGGCTAAAAACCCTGGTAACAAGGAATGGGTGGTTATGGGTAAAGTGTTGTGCAAAATAGCATAATCAGGGAAGAAGGCAAATATCTGATGTTTATGATTCACCCAATTCTTTAAGATTATAATTCCCTCCTTTTCTTGTGTGTCATGTTTTTTATGGCTGCCTCTCAATCAGTCAGGCCATATAGCACATATCTACTGTGTATACCAAGATCGCACTAACATCAACACCCAGATCCCATGATGAGCAAGATGATTGCACTAGATTAAGCAAACCTTTTCTCTGAACAGTAAATTGGAAGACTAAATGGCACTACTTTACAAGGAACTCTATAGAGCAAACGACCACAATAGCAGAGACAATGACTCTAAATGCTGCAGTCTGCGCTGCAGGAGATCAGTGTAGATCTGTATGGAGGGTTGGAGAAGAGAGAGGCCAAACATATCTTCATATTCATTATTGCAGGGAAGTAAGGACAGAGAAGTATTTGTGTAACATCCTGAAGCCATTAGTTGTGAACTGAACTCTGAAGTGCCAAAAAAGTTCCCCTTTTCCCTCTACTGGCATCCAATAAACTCATTTTTATTCCACTCCTCTACCTACATTTTAATTTACTTGGCAGAGGTTAGTTTTGTTCCAGGGCTTCAACCAAACTCATTTTACAGAAGGCTAGATGAGCTCCTACAAAGCTTCTCATTGGATTTTAATGGATGCCATTAAATCATGAAACCGTGATTTTTATATAAAAACACACCTGTCTTATCATGCCAAATCCCTAAATCGGGGGATAAACAGCAAGAATTTTGGACTCACTACTGACATTTAAGGAAAAACTGACTTCAGCAGAGTGAAAAGTTAATAAGAACAGTTTCATGGTCTCCTCCTCCTCCTGCCTTCCTTTTAAGTTTATCCTTGGTCCTTGAATAGAAATTCAAAAGATTGTGTTATATTTAAAGAAAGAGTTTGACCTTTGAGTTTGAGTTTCATGTCCTTGAAGCTACAACTAGCAGCCAGTTAGTTAAGCAGAAAGACTTCCATTGGCCTCCTCCATGAAATCATTACAGAGAAATACTTGTAGCTTATGCACATGGAGTTAAATTTTAAATGATGTAATGTGTGGTGAGCCAAAACAAGGCAAATGTTCACGTTTTGTGCAAATTTGTTTGTGTCCGTTGCCCAAAGAGTCACTGTAGCAAATGTACAGCAGTAAGCTAGCTAGGAACAGATGCACTGACTGTGTCCACTGGAGTTTGCTTCGACTGATTGAACTCAAAACTCACCAGAAGCTCCAGTTCTCTCTGCTATATGCATCTAACCTCACTGTCCCCCCCCCCGTTCATTTATGAAGCTTGGCATATCTGCACATTTTGCACTCAAATTGAAACTTGTGAATTCACCTAAGGTGTCTCCACATTGTCTGAATGTAATTGCGCTGCCTCTAAAATGTGTTTCGTACTCTCAGACCACACAGTTGGAGATGCTGGCTGCAGGATTTGTTACCTTTGGACGGAGCCAGACCAACTCTTTCCTTTCATAAGCAAAGTTAATGACTGCAGCTTCAGACACAGTATGAAAATGATGTTGATCATCTAACTCTTTGCAAGAAATGATTCCTTCTACAATTAGAACTAAGTTTCTAGTTCTTCGCTTTTAATGAAGTGTAGGCACACACTATATTTGTCCATTAAGTTGCTCTTAGAGTTTGTTTTACTTTCATTGTTTGTTGTAAATTATTTGTCTCCACTAGCTTTGTTTGTTCCTTTATTTCCTTTATTTTGTTCTTTGGCTGCTTCTGTGCAGTGTATCATGCAGACCTTACACAGTCAGGTCAGTCAGTATGAGATTAATTTGATAGTAATCTGGCTCCTACTCCTTTGCTGGTAGTGCAGAAAATCTGTTTGGCAATAACAGAACGTTGGAAGTTGTGCCACTGAAATTTTCCTTTAGTTAGCAGAGCCAAGATGCTGCTGCAAAACTCAGTCCAGGTTGTCTCCTCGTCATTTCTTTTCACCTCAACGTGGATTAGACTGAGGCATATCCAGGCACTTACAACCTGTCATCTTTCTTAGTTCTCAAACATGCCTGCTGCATTACATATATATAAGATATTTTGACTGTGGACAAAACCAAAGTGCAGAGCTGAGTGGTGTTGAGTAAAGTGAGAAACAGCAGGTAGCTCTTCCCTTATGTTTTATTTCATCCATATAAAATGAAACGAGAGCAACCACTGTAAGAGGTGAATGGATATTCTTGCTACCTGTGGTGCAGTGCATGTCGACCGTTGAAAGTGACTATTTACAAAAAGCCATCTGGATTCAGCCTTAGACTCTGGCTGTTTGATGAGACTCTGATCCCCCTGGTGACATCATTTTTGTTGCTTCTTTCATTTCAGCCTCCTTACTGCAGAAAACAGTCTGGGGTCTGATGGAATCTGTAATGCTCTGTGTGTGTTTTTCTGCGCTGGTGAAATTGTGAATTTTTTTTCCATTTTATGCTTTTTAGACCTCATTTTGCCTGAAAGTTCTCTTAATTTAGCCATTAATAATTACAATGTTTTAATGATGTTTAAATTTACAAAATATAATTGCAAGTGCGTTTTTTACAGCATTTTTCAAACCAAGAAATTCACCACATTCACCTGTGTCCACCAAACAGCATCGTAGAAACACAGTGTTCTCACACGTTTTAATTGTGTGGTTTGTTTTGGAGAAGAAGAGATCTCCGTGGATTAAAAACAGAGTAGGGATCCTAACTGGGAGGAACTGGTGAAGACAGCAGCTCCCATGAACCCACCTTAATGTATAACAGGCCATGACTCCATCCATTAATCAGGATCAAATTTGGGGCAAAACCTGACATTTGAACAGTGAAGAATCTTAAAATACTTTTATTTGCAAATATTTCCGTGACTTCAGATAAATCCAACTCAACATGAAAACTTAAACTGACAATGGATTTGTTAGATAATTAAAATAAACGTGTACAGTTGAGTGCCCCTTAAAATCAACTTGATTTGTTAATGAAAGGTTTCTAAAATAAGGGATTTCACCTATTTAAATCAATGGACAAATTAAGGCATCTCTAGCTATCACACCAAAAGCATTGATTTAGATTAAAATGTTTGGCTTATTGATTGAGGCTAGTTTAAAGGATTTCTCTTCCATTGTGGTTGTATGACATGTGCGACATTTATGCAAACCTGTGTGTTTGTGTGTGTCCATGCTCAGTAAAAGAATGACTAATAAAAAAAAAAAAAAAAAAAAAAAATATGCAGCTAAAACACTATGAAGTAGCTCCATCTCCAGGGTAGCAGACTGAGCTCTACAATATAAAAGCCTAGTGATTTCATCCACCTTGATTAAATTTAGTTGCAGATCACATATGCGAGCAAACGTGTGTTACCTTGGCAACTGTTGATCACACTTCATCCCCCTATTATTCACATAGACTGGCTGTCATGTGTTAGAGGCATATTATCTACAATATTCTGGTCTGAAGTGAGAATTTCTACAATATTACATACAGTACATATTATTACAAGACTAGTGTTTACTCCAGACCAATGAATGCAGAGACTTGTTGATTAACGAACTCTGAGAATTTGTTTAATTATGTCTTTGTAATATTGCCCTCATAGTCAGGTGGCTTTTGTTGTGTATTTACACAGTGAGTTAATGACATTCTCATTTTGTCTTTTATTTCTACTAAAGCTGAGGTATCAAGGGGGAACAGAGAGTCTTGACTGAGAATATTATCCTCATCAGATGGACAATCATTTACATATCACATTGCCTACCTTTTGGTAACATTAAGAAAATTATCTCAGGCAACTGTGTGAAAGTATATTCGATATGTGCCTGATTTATTATTTTTTTTCTTGTTTCTCTTTGTACAGAGAAAAGACGAATAGAGATCTCACTGTAAGGAACATGTTTTTCACAAGTATTTAGGCTCACCACTGGCAAAAGATGGTTTTTAATTGCTGGCTTTTCTGTTTATACATTATATATACTTAGATACATCTGTTAATTTGATTAATTATTTTAATTTGAACCAGCATGTGTTGGTCAGGGCCTGTAGCGGCGCCTTGGACACAGTGACTTCTATAGTTTACGGGATGAAATAACAAATTGTCATGCCTGAAACCGCAGATGTCCCTGGTGCCCCAGATCAGCCCATTTTCAGGTTGATATGTAGTTTGATCCCAGCTTTAAAGACTCCTGGGTATTGTTGGATCCCAGTTTGGGCAATGTTGCTATCACTCCGTGTTTCTGCTTTGTGAGATGAGAGGAGCTCAGGATCAAAAGTCTGTTAATTGATGCTCCTCTTCTTGATCTCAGCATATGGTGAGCCGATGCACTGCTTAATGTTGATTCCCAGGCGAGAGATGCCTAGTGAATCACATGCAGTGCACACACACACACAAACACGCGCGCAGACTAATGAACATGTCTGATGATAGATTGCAGATAGGAGACTCTCCAGAGACAAATCAAGAGAGACTTTCTTAAATAGACACAAGAAACATGCATGCACTTGTCTGATTCCCTAAGCTTTGTTCTCACACACAGACACATGCACATACGCGCACAAACCCTCACACACACCAGATATTATCAAGGTATCTCATCTAGGACAAGTGTGCTGTGCTTTGTTCTGCCTGGTATTTGTTCCCAGAGAGAGCAGAGGTAAATTTGCGACTTAAGAACTGTGTGCTTACGCATTAGCATAAAAGACGGAAGCAACACAGGGGATGAAGCAGACAGAAGACAGATACAGTCTTTCTGGCGTTTAAATGAGGTATCTGATGGTTCAGGAAGGGAAGCAGCACAGTCAAATCAAAGCCTGCCTGTGCATTTTAAGCAACAAGTGTGCATGTGTGCAAGGATGGAAGATGTTTACCATGCCGTACAACAGTGGATCTGAGGCTCTCTGTCTGAAGTACAGTGTGCTGTGATTTCGGCTTCTGTTTTTTGATCAGAAACATTTAGAGCTGCTCAAGTTTCATTTCTCTGCGGCGTGGCTGGATCTTCTGACAGAACGCATGGGATTGGAGTGAGGCTTCCTCTGCTTCTGTAAACAAGCTTTGCTATTGTTTAGTGAGGAACGTGCCACCATCCAAAGTCGCAGAGCAACGCTGACTCAAAAAGACAAGCTGTTTGCTTTTTTTTTTATTTTTATTTTTTTTAACTCCCCACACAAAACCAGTGACTTATCTCACTAGATTCCATATGGCAGCACTGCGAGCCAAAACATTAGCCAAGTGACAAAGACAATTCCCTCCTGAACTTCCTGGATGGAGGGTGGCTGCATGGAGCCGTATGGCAGCTGATTTTAACCAATAAAAGGGACCTGGGGTGGGTAATGAACTATTAACAAGGAACGATTGGTGGCTTCAGTCAATAAGGCTTTGTAATACTTTACATTTGGGCCAAATTGGCTTTTGGTTAGTTAGAGTGACCAAAGCATTGTGACTGCAGTGATTTCAAGTAGGCCACAGGGCTGGCCTGTAAAGCTGATGATATTAAGGAAGGTTTTTTTTTTGTTTTTTTTTTTTAAAGTTTCAAAATAATATATAAACCAATGCTCGGCTGTCAACAATCAGGTCACTGACAAAACCCTGATGTGGCTTTAGCAATTATGACGGGAGCAAAGGAGGAAGTCGTGTGAAGTTATTATCGAGTGATCAACAAACATTAGATTTTAACATGGGAGACTGCCGTTCCCTTCCTGTTTCCTGCTGTGCTGTTAAATCTATAGGAATGTTTGTGCTGTACTTCACGTAGCTTGATATTGGTGCATGCTACATTAATTTTGGACAACTGCTGCGTTGTTGTAATTATCAGTTGTCTATAAAGCAAGCCTGCACAGTTACTCAAAATCTAATCGAAATCTCAGTATGACCAAGTGCAGTATCCAAATCTCAGGAGCTGCAGTTTTTTGATAAAGTTAAAATGTGTCACAGCATTGTTGGCAACATAAATGTAACGGTGCTACAGAGCCACCCCAGAATAAAAACCTTACTCTGTATTGATTGAAGTATTTCTAAGGCTTAAAGTTAATTCAATAAGAAGTCTCAAAAACTCATGTTTTTTTTTTTTTTAAATATATGAGAAGTGAAGTTTCACATGTTGAATGAGTAGCCTATATTTTTTTGGGTACAAATGACAGCAACAAGAATATCTCTCATGAGCTCACTACTCGTGAGCACAACTATAAACACCAAAACCGCACACAGCAGAACCATGACCTTTACAGTACAACACAAAGAGTGCCTGAGTGCTTAGACAATCACAGGAAAATGCTTGAAAGTCACACAAACCGCAGGCTTATCTTACACTCAGACCACTTAGCAGCTTTACTGACACTCAAAGGCCAACCATGTTTCAGATCACTGACTGGCAGATAGCTTAGTGCAAAGAGCATTGTTTTGTGTATTTTTGTTTTTAAAGCTGACAATATTCTTGTGATGCTGCCTTTTGACAGAAGATACAAGTAACTACAGATTTTCAGTAACCTGCTTTTCGCTCTGCATTTGGTCTCTACCAAGTCCTCAAAGAAATATCTGGTTCTTGAGCCACGAAATGCTCCACTCTGTTGCTATCGGTGTTCGTCTGCCATTTGGTGTTGGGCAGGTAGTGTACAGTGGTTTTGCAGAGCTTTTTCACACTGCAGAAAACTGAACAGAGCTGAAACTAAGTTCATCACGAAGAGCAACCTTTCACATGACCACATTGGTACCTCTGTTAAGGAGGCTCTGTTTTCAACTGTGTTTGTAGCTTTGTCAGCATGATTAAATAAGCTATAAGTAGTAAGCCAATTTGCACAGAACTTGGTGGATAGATGGGGCATCAGTAAGGGAAGAAGCTTCACATTTTGGGGCAGATCTGATTCATTTACTGTGAACTTGAAATTCTATCTCTGAAGTCTAATGTAATTTAAAATGGCCTTGGCAGAGATCTACATTCAGAGTGAGTAGTAGTTTTCATTTTGTCATTTGATACGTTACTTAAAGTGCATGAAAGTTGAAAGTTTGCACAGCTTTGTGATTGACAGTCACCCCAAAACCAACGGCAGCCCATGTTGCTTTGAGGTTCACCTTTGCTTTCTCCACATACACACTACGTCATACATACAGGAAAATGAGTCGTTGTTGGTCATGGAGCACAGTGCAACATAGCTGATAAAATCATCCATATGTCCACCCACCCAGCACTCCCAGTGTATTAAAACAAACATAAGATCTGTGCTTGACACATGATTTTACATGCTGTTGTGCAGTGCAGTCAATAGACAGCCATGTATTGACTCACATCCAGCAGCTTGGAATGCATGTACATTAACCTCTGTGGGTTGTTGCAGAGCTTTTTTTTTACCCATGATACCCTGCTGTGCGATCAATAGGACCGCAGACACATGACATTTGATGTTTTTACAGTCTCTTTGTGTGTATATGTGTGTGTGCGTGTGCGCCATTACAATCTAGATCAGCACTGTTGTTCCATTATTCTTCTTTCAATGGGTTGCTTCATACTTGGCGTTGACGTTTGCCATCCAGCAGCTCTGTGCGCCTCAGCAGTTTATGCAAATGTGTCATAACTTAAAAGCAGTGAGCAAAATGAGCAGCTGTTGTTTCAAGGTCAGAGAGCACTGAGACTTAATTTACACAGCAATAGAAAATCACATTTTTTTTTATTTTTTCTATTTTAACAAGCACAGTCTGCAGTAGGAGTACGCCTGTCTTGGCTTACATGATGCAATGATTTGTTATAATGTGATTTCCATTGTCTGATATAAAAGAACAGGCGTCTTCTGACAGCCAGACATAAGCTTTTAAATGTAGTCTGAGGCTAGGAATGTTTGTTTTCAGTAGAAATATTTGTGAGCATAAAGCGTGGCTCCCTGTAACTGTTTGACATAAATCTTGTTTTTTTTCCCCTCAAACCAGCAATGAAATGAACCAAACTGGGTGACATGGAGTTAATGGATGGCTTCAGGCTGCGTGGAGCCTCTTCCTCATCGTGACTAATCCTAATGACTAATCTGGTTGTAAACGATAGACCCGTCACTCTTTTCTTTACAGTGTGTCTAAACCGGCCTATTTCTGTACAGTAACGTTCATATGGCTGCTTGTAAGAGATATCAGTTTATTTATTTTCAAGGGTTTAGAATAGAAACGAGTAGTAATCACATAGATTTTTAATGTTACAGATGTAATTTACAGTGAAATGTACTTGTATAGCGTGCTGTCTGCAGTGAGGGTCATCTGCACGAAAATGCAAAGTTTTTTTTGTTTACATTACAGGGAGTGTGGCATCTCTACAAACATGTCCTATGGAGGAGTTTTAGGCAAGTGTCTGAGCATGCAAACCACAAAGGTTTTTCATGTAATGCATTCCATGTCAATAGTTTGACATTTTAGGAAATACACTTATTTGCTTCATTGCCATGAGTTATATGAGGAAATCAAAATCACTGTCATGCCTCTCAATAAATAGCTCAAAAAGCAGCCAGTTAGCTTAAGGTTAAAGCTGGAAACAGGGTAAAATGTCTAGCCTGACTGTCCAGAGGTGGTGATATACCTCAATTTAATGTGAAAAAAAGTAAGTTGCATTTTTACAGGAATATTATTTGAGCAATATCTTGGTTAGAGCCAAGAATTTCCAAAAGTCTTCCAATCGGCGTGAGGTTGCAATAAGCCATCGCAAATGTAAATTAGTAGTAAACAAGAGTTTTATTATAATGATAAACCTCCTGAAAATTCCTCATTTGTTATTCACTAAAGCTTTTATGCTGCTAAAATTAGATAACCTTTTAGGCTTTTATGACAGATGTTTACTCCCTGGCTGATTCAATAGAGTTAATGAATTTAATAATTTGGCCCTCCTCTCTGGACGACTGCTGCCTCAAACTCCTGGAAACCCCACATTAATAAAGGTTTATGTGATGCAGTGAATGCCTAAATGCCATAAGCTTGTTCTGGTCTCATTACTGGGGCTCTCACAGCCAGTTAGCAGCTCTTCTGTCAAGCTTAGATTATCAGACAAATATGAGAAAACTGCTCATCAGGTACTAAGGAGTCCTGTTGAATTGGAAAATAGGGATTTTTTTTTTCAATGTTTATCACTCAGGTGAAGAGAAGAATATATATTTATGAAATCCTGTTTGTTGTTTATTTATTTATTTATAAAGTGGAGTTTATAGTTTGTAGGTCAGTCCACCATATAAACCCTTGATTATTGTATCAAAGACAAGGTTTCAGGTTGTTTCCAATGCGTGTCGTATGTGCCACAAAATACAACAGGTATAAGTGCTGCATCACACTGTAATAATATGTCTTCTGTATGTGTCTCAGGCCATCAAAGTGTATTTCAGATCTATTTTAGATCACACTTGAGATTGTGTACTTTCTTTCATATCACTGCTGGTTTTATCGTGAAAAGCAATTTCATGGCAGGTTGGAAAGGCTCCATTGTGTCTGTAGATGAATGTTGTGTTTGTAGGCAGAAGCTCTTGGTAGAAATGCGCTTTAGCGCCACCTGAGCACATATGAGAGGAACAGAGACAACACGCAGGCTTGACGTCCACTCATTGCCCATTTCAGTCCTTCTCAGTAGATTGCATTTCTGCAATTTCTGCTTGTTCCTCTCCACTGAAGTGGTGTGCGACAACAAACTGTACATCTTTTTGGAGGGAAATTGGAGAATTTCATTTAAAAGAGGCTTTACAAGGAATGTTTTGAAGATAAATTCAATTTAAAATTTGGAATGAAATGTTTATCCAGCTGGTTATTGTGTGACCAACATGTAAACAAATTGCTTTCCTTACATATGTATGAATACAAAAGAGCTGCAGGAGGGACCCTGTGTCCACTGTCTGATCATGAGTGAGCAGAATAACTGAGGGCACAGCGAACCAGCACATGACTAAACCTTCTTCTCTGACTTGTGTATTACAAGGCTGACTTTGTACATGTTACATCTCCCTGGTGGCTGGAGGGAAAGAGTTATTGAGTGCATGACTGTGACATTTCAGATTAAAACAGATAATTCATAGATTTCAGACTAAAACAAAGTCAATTACAACTGAGTCATGTGTAGCTCCAGTTTTGAAGTCACACCATCACATTGACAAACACACACACTGGAGTTGCAACACAAGTTGTTGGCAAACCACAGCAAAAAACAATTGATACATCGGGAAAGCCAACTGTATCTTGTGACACTCTGGGGTATACACTGTACAAACCCAATGAATAAATTCTAGTGGAAACCACAGAGTTACACAGTGATACCAAATATGTCTGAATTTGGAGAACGTATAGTGAAAATAGAGCAGCCAGTTAAAGAAATACATTATAGGTTTGACTTTTTCATCATCTAGAGTGGTGGGGGCATTTTGTTGCACAGTTGGATTTACAGATTTTTTTTTTCATTTCATTTGTATTAAAGGTGGACATATATATCAAAATGGGGGTGTGTAAGGCCCTGCATGGCTGGTTACCACCAGAGGCAAGTTGTTTTTTTGTAATATGGCTGAATTGACCCATTAAGAGCAAAAATGCTTCATCAGTTCATTTATTTTTTTATACGTTTATTTATTCACTCTCAGGTACATGACTCCCCATGAAAGTTGAAAGTAAAAATTAACAAAATGTCCCCTGTTGACCTCTGAAGCACTGGGGTGGCAGACCAACCACAACCAGACGCCCCACCCTGTCGACCCCCTTTCTCCATGCACTAACTGCAAGGAGGCCCTGGCACACTCTATTACCTCTGGAATGGCAGTGGAATTGAATTAGCCCAGGGTGGCTTAAGCATGTGGGCTTGTGTGAACCTGTTAGCGGGGTGCGAGTGCATCATCTTTCACAATCAGCCGGCTGTGTGATGTACCCGGGAAAATGAGGCTGCTGTGGCTGTGCAGATGGAGCGGCGCCTCACTGGTGAAAATGTATTCACTGGCTTTTTTTTTTTTTTTGTGTGTGTGTGTGTGTTTGGTGAGGGACCCTGTTAGTATGCGGACCTGAGGGTACTGAAGGACAGAGGGGAAAAGAGAAGAACAGAACTCTGAGTCAGTGTTACAAACTGAGCTTTAATTGCTGTGGTAAATGTAGCAGTTATACATAATACATTTATGGATATCAGAGCATGTTATATTTTGTTATATTGACATTTTCTTGTGTGTATGTGAGCTGTGAATGCAGCAGTAAATACAGGTTTAATTTTAATTTTAATTTTAATTTCCTGTCACCAACAGTTGGTTTTAGTTCATTACTCTTTTGCTAGTGGCAACAGCTACAGCTTTAGCTGCAGTTGAACTGACAATAACTGATATTTAATTATTCATAATCTAAGTTCATTAAGTGCAGCAGTTGTCTGATTAAAAATCTCTGTCATCTTTTGTCCTCTTCTGTAGTGACTCAACAGTAACGAATGTGTTGTATCACCTACAGTCTAGTTTGCATGCTAGTTGTTTCCCTCCTTTCCTGCCTGTGTGATTTCAGTGACTCACGTGCCTCTAAAGGCTCTTAAATGAAGGAAATGTAGTATTCATTGCCCTGATGAGGCTGTCTAGTTGTTTTCTGGGCTTTTACCTTCAGTTTTATATGGACTATTGTGTCTGACGTAGTTGACATGCAGCCTTGAAAAGCTATTCATCAGCATGCACATCTTTTGGTGTTTTCTTTGCTAAAATTACCAGAGTTTCAAGGCAGACTTTTGAGGAGGAAGTGTCCGTACTGCTCGGTGACAATGTTATCACATGGCACTCCAGGAAACATGACCCTCCAGTTTAGGCAGTAAACAGCTCTGCGACTGCTCTATCTCTCTGTTCCCATACAACTGTGTCTATGCCAGAGTTTGCTTATACAGTTGTCAGAGATAAGTCAGGATTTGCTTTAATCAGTGAGGGCTGCCAGAGGGTTTGGGTTTGCCACAGATGTTGATTTTCAAATTGTGTCAATTTTTTAACTTTAACTATAAAAGTAAATGAATTTCAAAATGATTCATTCATTGCTGTATGACATTTAAAGTATTAGGCCCAGTGCTAGGAATAAAGATTTTAAAAAGTAAAAGTTGTAGTATTTTTAGAAAAAAGTTGTAAGATTTCAAAAATAAAATAACAATTTTCCCAGAAAATAGTCATGTTATGTTATGTTATCATTAGTGTTGCACTAAAAGGTTACAGAGAGTTATATTTCATATGTTAGATGTTAGTTTTTAGTTTTGATAGATTTTGTGCATGATTCATATTTTCCATCCATCAGTCCATACATACTTTATGATTACTGTTTTCATTTGCCATAAACTGCAATATTAATCTCCTATGACTGATAATAGTGTTGAAACACTGGTCCATTCATCTGGGTTGTTTTGATATGATGACTGTAGGTATATGTGAATTCCCAGCAGCGCAGCAATCCTCACTCAATGTACAGCAGCGGCTTTTCATATCATTGTATTGCAATCATGAAATCTGCTGGGCTTTAATCCTTTTCTGATCTCTTGTACTTGAACTTTGATATTTTGTGTCTTGGCACAGCTGGAATAAACCAAGCTCCAGCTGTGGTCCAACCATGTCCGGTAATGAACTTGTACTTCATAATTGGTTTAATTTTGTTTTTAAAATTACAACCTTATGCTAATGACATAACATTTCTTTGCACAATATTATAGAAACTTCCTGAATTATCAGGTTTGTTTTCTGCCTGAAACAAACTAAACTTTAAAAAAAATATGTATGCGTGGAATTTGTTCAACTTTCAGGAAGATATTACATATTGACAATTTTAGCCTTGTGGTCTTAAAAATCAGAAATTTGTTTTAAGATCGTTTCAGGCAGTTTTTTGTATTGTTTCCTAAAACAATCTTTATCTCTAGAGCAGTTATAGGCCTTGTTGTAGTAAGATTTACTGTATATCACAGTTTCAGCACTTTTCATGCAGTGATAGTTGAACTTAATGATTGGCCTCAGGAACGTTAATGTAAGTAGCGGGTCCTTGTTGACTTGTTCTGTGGCTGCATGTAAATAAAGCAGAGCAGCGTTTCAGAGCGTGGAAAACTCCACACATCGTCGTCCTGTCAACAAACAGGAGTGGCTCTAGAGACCAATCACTGCTGACTAAAGCCGTCATACTGATGGATCAATCAGCCACTGGCCCAGGTCCCAGTAGCCCCAGGCTTCGTGGTTGGACCATATTGTTAGCTCAGTTTGAGATCCAGCACCAGGAATCCTAATCCCCTTCTCATGCCAAACCACCAACTGACAACTTTAATTACTACCTCAAACCTCCATGCACTAGGTTTCAGAAGCTCTTTCATACCGGGTATCATGTAAAGGTTGAGGTTTCCTCAAATCATTAGCAAAATATTTTTAATCCAATGTTCACAATGGCATTTTCCAGAGCTTTCAGCCATGTCTAACTATCTTCATTTGGGGTTTGGATTGTTAGTCAGAAAAGAAAACATAAATTTGAACATTACCTTTGGCTTGGAACTTGTGATGGTCATTTTTTTTTTCATATTTTATGGCTAATCTGTTTATATCTTGTGATAATGTTGTTAATTGGTAAGATAGTCACACATAGGAGACATACACTGGACCTTCTTGATAATTATAGTCTGTAGCATGTAAACAGGAGATCTTTGGCTTCCCATTAAAATTAAATATCAATGGCAAATGACCATATTAATTTTGAAGAAATATAAACAGGATGAACGTTTACACACTGATGATGATGATAACTATACTAAAATATTTAATTTAAAGAGCGCTTTTCTTGACAGAGAAAAAAAATCCTGAATACAAAGCAACATCAAAAATGTTCTAAAAAGTACTTTGTTGACCATGGTCAGGGTGGTGTTTTCATAAATATATCTTGGAGGAGAGTTCCAAGTCCTGTCACCTCCACGTCCCGTGTTTTCCTTTTCTATTTCTGGATGGAAGGGATCACAGGTTGGCGTCAGATGAACAGAGCGCTGCTGAAAAGAGTGCGCCAGAGGAGCAGGTTGGCGAGGCAGGAAGTGGCCTGTTTTTATGGAGAATGATGAGTATGAATTGGACAGGAATCCGGTGGGACAGGAAGTTGGAGAAGGTACTAGAGTTTATTGAGGACTTTTGATGATATACCATAAAGAATACTATTGCAGTTGTCGTATAGATGTGATGAAAGCATAGATGAGGAGAGGGAGGGGCGTAGGCGAGCGTTTTTTTTTTAGGTAGAAAAGAGCTGTTTTGGGGATGAGATATGCGTGGCGTTCAGACATGAGGTTGTTGAGAGTTACTCTGAGTTTGCAGGGAGACAGAGGCTTTTTGTGGCTTAAGTGAAGGATTTAGAACCAACGATGATTATATCCCATTTATCACAGTTGGGTTTTTTAGAACGTTAGCGTGCATCCATGATGTAATTTTGGTGATGCAGCTGGTTAAGGTGGATTGATTGGATTTGGTGGTGATGTTGAGATGAATTTCATTAGTGTTGCAGGGGAAGTGGAGGCCATGAGGATGCGTGATGTTTTCAAGGGGGATGTAGAGAGAGCATTGTTTAGTTTTAATACAGGACAAAGTTAAAAACCTGAGAAGGAAAAAAAAAAACTGTAAAATTTAGAAGTGTATCTTCTACTCAGTTTCTCTTAACTTTCAGTTTTTCACTTAGCACAGCAAAAGCCCAAAACATGTCATTTTACGTCAGCAGAAGCGATGAACACACTCTGGCCAGTCTGGTTTTATATCAGCGCAATAAGACAGCTATAGAACAATAAAGCACGATCTCTGGATATCACTGGTTTCCAGGAGTGCCATGTTTGATTTATCACCCCCTGTGTGAAGAGGGGAGAAACTGAGCATAAGTAGCGTTTGATAAGGTAAAACAGATAGGTACTGTAATTGAATTAATGACAATCAGTTGCTCTTCTTTGTTGAAGCGTCACTTGAGCAGAAGTTACCAGGTGGATTTTCACATTTTAAAAAAAGCGCTAGAACACATACCTCCGTCAGCATACTTCAGGCACACTGACCTACATGTCAGATCCAGATTATTTGGAGTTGCACCAAACTGTCAAAGATATAGATCTTAACATAATAAGTGTGTCTGATATTTTTACTTCAAGATCCAAACTTTTATTTTCTGCGAAAGTGATGAGAAATGCATCTTGCAATATTAAGGAAAGTGATCAGAAAATCTGTTGACCCCTTAAACTGTATCAGCAACTAAATTTAAAGGGCGATGCGAAGTTTGGTAGAAATCACTAAAGTACTTTTGCTTAATCCTGCAGACAGACAGACAAACAAACAATCCAACAGACCCAGGTGAAAGTATTACCTCCTTGGCAGAGGTAAATATTGCACTAAGCTCTTATTGATTCGGGGAACAAACAAAAAACAAACAAGAACCACGGTCATTTGAAACATCCCTGTCTGGTTTCACAGGACTTGTTCTCTGTCCTGCCAACAGGAAAACCCCAGTTCAAATTCTGTCATCGAGACGATTCGGCAGTTTGACAGTGGGTCCCAGAGCTTGATGTGACCATCATTCAGGAAACACATCTCTATCTGATGTCCCCAGACACCACAGTTCTTCCTATTTCATCTCTCTTGGGACCAAAAGCTGCTGTCAAACTTGAAGTGGTAGCCACACATAAATTCTCTGCCTTCCTTTTTTTGTTAGGTCTAAATAAACATTTTCCTTCATCAAGAGCTTTAAAGCTTTGTCCCACAGCCCTGCTTCTCCCCAGTCCACGATAAGGGACAACTGCAGGTCTTTGATCGCAAAGTCCAGACTGTTTCCTGTCCCAAGAATGCAAACACAGGAAGTGTTGGATTTGGGGCTGTTACACTGTGGTAACAATAAGGACAGGAGTAAATCAGTGTTTGGTGACAGCAGTGCCAAAAAGGCCCATGGGAAACTCTTATTCTAACTGATTTGTCTGACAATATATACAAAAATACCAAAACCATTTACTACACAAGGAAGCACCTGTGATCGGCAGCCATGGCAGCAGTGGGCTGAAAGACATGAAAGATGGTATTTGTGATTTTGCGCAGATTTTGTACAGACTCAGTCAGATCACACCTTTGCTGGCTGGTGGTAATGATGCCTTCAGGATTATTATTATTATAGTGGGTAATGGAATCGGCAATGGATGCTTAAGGAATTCTTAAATCCCTGTTTAATATAGTAAGTATTCCAACAGCTGTCACTCCATACTGACTCATTAACAGCTCAACTGATGTCACTGTGTATTCTGGTAGTGCACAGGTGTATGGAATATGAGCAGAGTATTCATTTAACATCTGTTTCTTTCCCCTGATATTGGTTCTGAAATCAAATTGGCAGCTCGAGCAATGAACACGTCTCCCTTTTTCTGTGAGGTGTCTCTTAATGTTTAATGCTCCTGAACTCTTAAGTGACAGTAATTGGGGAAAAAATATTAGATTAAAAAAAAAAAGCTAATATTTAAAAATGCAAACATGATGTAAAATTAAAATATAAACTTTATAAATGTAAAATATAAAGTGAACGTGTGCACCTCTCCCACTTGTATTAATTTGTTTTAAATAAGGACAAACGATAAGAATGAAAGAATTCAATGTCATATAGTTATCATTATCATTATTCATTTAGTATTTAATGCATTTTATATATTTTTTTCTGTACTGTGATCCAAAAAAACCCTTATCCCTGTCAGTGTGGGTGTCAGGCTGCGTCTGTTTAGCCACATCAGACCGGAGCGATGGCCTCCACTGTTGTCGTAACCTTTTTACATTTCTACAAATACCAGGCTGCTCAGTGTCAACAGATTGCGAAAACAGCAATGTGGTGGCAAGTGCATGCAAACAGGTCCTTGATCTCAAGGTCATACCTTCTTCATGTACATGAAGTGTCTCTCCCTGAACAATGTATGGCTTGTATACACTATACATAAGAGGAGAGCGTGTGAATTTTATTTAGTGATTAAATATCCATGTCAAGTGTGAGGATAAAGCCAGTTCACACAGAGGGTGATGTTTCAACCTGTCTTTCCTACTACTGAACCTCTATAGGATCCAGAAAAAACAGTGTGAGAAGAACCACCTTGAATTTATAATTAAAGGTCTTATGCTCACAGGTTCCCAGATGAATCGACTCATGCAGTTTCTCAGCACAGGACTTTGCTTTGAAGTAAAACGTGGAATAAAGAATGTGAAGAGTTGAGTTCAGTACATCAAACATCCTAAATCTGAGATTAGGATCAAAGTTGTATAAGACACAAGGATGCATTCAGGAAACCTTACACAATTAATAAACCAACTGTCAGCACCTCATCTGCCTTCCATTTGACTCTAATGTCTGAAGAGCAAAAAAGAGGTCTTGTTTATGAAAGCTGCATCATGACACACCACACTGCCCAACTCCCATGGCTGCATGAGCGGAGGCTGACAGGCGACTAATGACTTGAAGCAGGTTCCTCGCAAACAGGCTCATGAATTAGTCATCACCCTCCCTTGACCTGTGCATTGATACCATCTCGGCCAGCCTCAGCATCCTCGCGAGCGCCAGAGAGGTTATGTAAGTTAGAAGATAGCAGACTGAATGGAAAGGATGCAGAATGAGTCTTGCAGTCTTGCAGTTGAGAGCTGCAGAATTGTGATTACTGGTGGCGATCTGGTTTTAACGTGCAGGTCATGTTGCTTTGTAAATACATTGGATACCAAGGAAATAAGTAAAGGACTGCAGATCATGTGTTTGTTGGATTTTCCAGAGAATAAAGGATCATATGTATTTTATTACAAATATGACCCCAACTTGATACTTAAACCATAGAACTGTAAAAATTGACACAAATCGGTTCTATCATGGTAGTTTTTTTTTATATATTGCACATATGATCAAATATTCAATAATGGAAATTATGCAAATTTAAGAATTTGCAGGAAGTAGAAAAGAAAAGTAAATAAACATCAAGGAGAATGACTCCGCCTTTTACTTAAGTATGATTATGTCGCAAGAAGCAAGTGCTGCATGTCAGTATTATCGGCCAAATGTATTCAGCCAAGTATACAAAGCTAAAGTATGCAGCACAATGGCCCTTTCTATTATTATCTGTTATTACACCAATCAGCCACAGTATTATGACTACCTGTCTAATATTGGTAGGTCCCACTGGTAGCCGCAAAAACAGCCCTGACCTGTCAAGACATTGGCTCCACGGCACATAATCAATGTTACTTCTCTTCACCTGTCAGTAGTCATAACTATGGCTGATAAGTGTATATTAATATCATAATACTGATGATTATTACTCACGCATTAATGTCTAAGCAACATTTAATATTGTATCTTGTCAGTCTTAATTTAAATTCATATTCTGGGAAGTTTAATGTGTGGCAAAGGGTCATTTAAAGAGCTACTGTCATTTGAGACATGTCATCTGAAAAGTTGCTTATAACTTAAGATGTCAAATAAATGTAGTGGAGTGCAATGTACAATATGTGCCTCTAACGTGAAGAGAAGTACAGGGAGTTTTTAGAAGTAGCATAATATGCAACAACTGAAGGAAAGAAGCACAGCTGCATTTTAACACTAGATAATATTCTTTTTAAAGCGACACCTTTTTATTGCATGAGTAAATAACTGTGTGTGGTGAGGGACAAAAATTATTGAAGCAGTTGCAAACCCACACAGGTAAATGATCTGAACTACAATTCAAAACAATAAATGGGTTCAACATCATTTATAATGGACCTACGTCTTAAGTTGCTGACGAAAAATCTTGATAAAGTCTTGCAATTTGCTTCACTTTCATGCCACCAGTGTAATAAGGCCAACACATTTGTCTTTTTGGCATCTAATGTTTGTGAATGTGATGTACTTCATCACTTGCTTTATAAATATGAGAGGTCTTCCACGTCTTTAAACTCAATTACTAAAACAATATGCCATGCTAATGGAAAAATACTCACTAATTCAGTACCCGCTTGTGTTTTATGATGCCTGCAATAATGACTGCACATTATAATGTTACCAAAGGCTCTTAATGAACAGAATCTAATGTAAAGGGGTCCACAGAGCACAACATGAAGTGTAATTACTATGCCGTATGATGAAAAATGATGCTCATGAAAACAAGATGGCGAACTGGGTCACATTTTTGCCACAAAGAGCACAACATAATTTCAAACCAATGGAGTTATTTCCCTAGTGCTTTTAAAATAGTAATCAGGATATGATCTTTTCATAAATACAAATGCCCCTTATGCAATTCTGTTGCTGAACATAGCTGTGATTAAATCTGTTTAGAATATACCCTGAAATGAAGACTTTAACGTTTGCTGTTTCTACACACCCACTATTTTGGAAAGGGGCTCCACAAGAAATTAGCATGTAGCATTAGCAAAGCAAAAAAACATCCACCTAATTCACTTTAGGGTTTGGTCTCGCTGCTCTTACCTCCATTTCAGCAGCAGCAGCAGCAGCAGCAGCAGACTTATTGGTGAGTCAAGTGGAGCATTTAGCAGCAAACATTTTCTTTTTCTCTCAGCTTAGTGGAACAGCTAAAAGATGATAACTCTAACCAAGATTATACCCCCCCCCACCCCCCACCCCCAATTACAGTAGCTTTCAAGGAATGGACAACATGTCCCCGCTTAAGATATTTGAAAGGTAATATATGCATTTAAGATGAATAACTGAAGTGGGGGTTCACTATTTTTTGTGGACCTGTCTCAGGTTCATGAACACCTAAACAAAAGAGGTATCGTTGTTGATTTAAAAACTTGAAAAGAAAATGGTAGACTGGTCACACCTTTGTGAAAGCCGTGTCACGACTTCAAATGAGAGTGTGAAGTCATTTCTCGACTGCAAAGTGGTTAAAAACGATGCCACATTTATCACAGATTGTGAGATACCCAACTGAGCATTCGCACAATCACCGCATTCTCACAACTAGAAGGGGTCATATGGGACGTAGGACCGCTGAGGCTTGAGAGAGCATCACGCCCTGCTGTGCCTGCGAAGTCACACAAGAGTCACAATCTGTGCCGCTTCTGCTTCACAAGGCGTCGGTAGGCTGACAGATGGGAGAGGGAGCCGTGTCATCTGGTCACGCCGTGGCAAGAAGAGTGTCAGAGCAACCTTTGTGTAATTAGATAGATGGTCTCTGCAGGTTAGCTGGTGAGCTGAGTGCTAAACCTGTAGCTGAAGGCCAGTGATACTCAGCTCTGCCTTTAAGCATTAGGCAGAGAGCTCAGGGGTGATGCAATCCTGTTATAATGATCTTTCACCTGCTGCATACTCATACAAATGGTGTATGATTACATTGCAGCTGCTTTGAACACTTGAGACAATAACAATATCAATCACTAATCATCAGTATGCCTTCATTTATGGATTTCAAAGCAGAGCATCTGTTAAATTAATGTAAAGTCAAATCATGTATTCACAACATAAGATTACAAGGTTCACTAGTTTAATTATCCACCAGAGAGACAGTTTGCCAATAGTTGTTGCTTGACTGTTTTTAATTCTAAACTAAAGTCACGTTAACTTTCATAAAGAGATTTTCAAAAGCTTCATCTTCACTTTTTCTGTTTTCCTGGTGTCAATAGCAAAGCTTTGTTTTATACTGAACCTTCACAGGCTGGGTTTATCCCCTCAGGTTTTCTGTGTTTGCCATTTAATTGGCTGTGAATCACTGTGTTTTGATGTACTGGTATGCTAGAGTTGGTTTAATGGTCTGCACTGAGCTCATGTCTTTTGTTGAGGGGGCTATATCTTGTTTTCTTTGTTTACTGATATTTGGCTTACATGTGCAGCAGATGCTGTTGAGGCCAGGTAGGTGTAGTTATAATTCGTCTGATGCCTTTACTTTTAGTTTTCTGAGTATTCCTTTGCTTGGAACGCATTTTTGTGCCATTATGATTGTATTCATTCATCAAACAGGTAGATTCCTAATTTAAATTTTAATCCTGCTCAGTAACCTATAGTGGATCCACATCTCCAGTTCAATACAATGTAATTGAAACTGAACAAATTATCAAATACCAGACTCCAAATAACTAGGATTTTTAATGTTATTACCTGAGATATTTACATAGCCCTCTGATGAGTTAAATCATCCACCAGAGACAAATTCCCCAGTATTTGCTGCTTGACCAGTTTTAATTTTGTATTTCTATTAATTTCAGTCTTTACAAGCTATATTTTTGTCTTCAATTGCCCCGTGACCAAACATGAACATTCACTTTCACGTGTTTTTAGGAAAACAATTCTTATCCCACTTCTTCCTCTCCTTGTGTCTCTCTTTCTGATTTGGGATAGGTTAGGGTTGATGGGTAGGGGCAGGGTTAAACAGAGTAGAAAAAGGGATAGAAGGAAAAAGCATGTGGGGAAAAAAAAAGTGGCTAGATCAGGGGGTGGACGAGGGTTGTGCCACTGCATTATGCATCATGGATCATCAGCCCATGTGGCTTGTTTTATGGGCTGGTGTCAAGGGTGCCACTCCTGCTTCACACTCTGTAGTGATGGGCCTGTTGCCATGGCGGCAGCAAATCAACTCATTAGCAAATATTACCCTTGGCCCGTAGAGAAAGGGAGCAGGGCGCTGACTTTGACGGACAGCAGACACGGAATAATAGGTTCACTAATGACTGGACAGTGGGGCACCAACATGTGAAAAACTCTGCAGGAATGAGAATATGGCGTTGGATATGTGAAGAGACATTCAGCTTTATATTATAAGGCTTTCATTTGGAGGAAATCTTCTCTACACTCATCACACTAAGGTTGATGTTTTTGGTTGGTTTTTGGTGTATGCAGGCAGGTGTTATTTGTTCAATGAAAACAGACGGCGCAGACTTTCAGTCCCTCCTTCAAAGCCCTTGCGGTGTTGAAGTCGTATGCACAAAAGTGATGAAACTAGTGTATAAAAGTGAAAGCACACAACATGAAAGTTCAACTTATACATCAGACCCCACCTGCACACACCTGACCAAATGCTCCATGAATTGGCATTTCATTTGAGCAATACTAAATTGGTTTTGTTTTTTTTTGTTTTTTCAGAAGATTGTCTGAGAATATTGAATATCTCCATCCTTCTAATTTAATTTGTATATCTTGAATTTCAAATATAGTATTGGGTATTATTTTGAACAATCATTGAAACATAAATCTAAGTTTAAAGATAACTTATTGTATAAATACTTAAAAAGTATATATTATTTAGGAATTGTTTTTTTACAATGTGTTTTGTGTGTCTGTGGAAGAGAATAACAACTAACTTTCACTGTTTGTTTCCCAAATACATTTTCCAGGAAGGTATTTTTTTTTTTTTTTTTAAATACCAATTTTCTTGCTGCTTTTAAGCAGATTTTAAATGTCCAGAGTTCATTGAAGTCAACTGCCAAGTTCCGTAACCTTCAAAACTTTCACTTCAAGGAAGCCAAAACACCTAAATTGCATCTCTTTCCCTCTACACACATGATTGACGGCTTGCCCAAACCAGTCCTTTGCAGCAGGGCAGCGTGGGAAACGGCGGAGGATCTTCAATAACAGGTGATCACGGCTGAGCAAACAACATCAAACCATAACACAGAGTGCCAGAACATCCATCCTGTCAGCCTTGCTATCACACTTCAGTGTGTGCAGCTTGAAAAAAAAATAAGAGGCAGCCCGCGCTGGGTGTGCGATCCCTCTAATGGAAAATGGTGTATAATCGAGAAGAGAGCTGGTGAGCTAATGAAAAGGGTAGCTGGGTGACATTTTCAGAGTGACGTCTGAAGTAGGATGACATTTACAGAGAAGAAACCCCAAAGACAGTCTTTCTGAAAGGGTCTCTGTATATTATATGAGAACAGCACAGGAGAATGTAGAACGTGAAGCTGATTTCAACATGACTCAGACTCGCTGGCGTAGCTGTCATTTTTGTCTCCAGGTACTAGCATTTGGCTGAGTAGTGTTACACAGATGGAGGGAGGTTTTTGTGGTCACTGCGAAATGTGAAAAGACTTTCAAAATGTCCGACATTTAATTTGAGAGGGGAAAAAAAGACATTCATGGCGCAGTATCTAAAAAGTGTGGTTATGTTTAGTTGATTTTCCAAGCTATTATATTATGTCCACAGGTATGCAAATCAAACAGCTTTCTTTTGGCTCCATTGTTTCCTGGGGTATATCTTTATTAATCATAAAAGGATGAAAAAAATATGGATGAATATAAGATAATTTTGACTTTTACTTTGGGTTTCCACAGGTTTTTAAGAGCTTGAACGGTTGTGATGCTCAGATGATGCATGACAACAAGTATCTTTCAGGCATCTGAATGAAGTAAGATTTTATTTACACTGCTATGATTCCCAGGAAGATGCCCCACCACTGAAAATTCAGCTTGTTTGCTCAAGATAAAACGATTCAAATTATCCAGACTAGAAAAAAATCTGCTCCTCTCCCTCACTAATCCAACTACAGCAAATAAAGAATTAAAAAAACATCTGCCACGTATCCCTCTGTCGGGCCAGTGTCATTACACGCTCATTAAATCATTGACTACCAAGGAAAATACATGGATGGTCCATTGGCAGGGACTTCAAAGGTTCAAACTCTGCTGTCCTCTGTTCTCCAGCGATAGATCGCAGTCCCTAAAAGCCGTCCTGATTAATTCCCCCATGTGGCAGGAAAATGTTCTCTTCCTTGATCTGAGCCTCTCAATGACCTGATTCTCTCTCAGTGGACATGTCCTCTGTGAGAGAATGGCTTGTGCGCCTCTGTGAAGGCTTCGTGCAATTTTTGTTGCATTTGATGAGGCGTTTGAGCAAAATGTCAGGCCAGAGTGGAGGGTTTGGACTCTTAATGCCTCTGTTTCACAAAGTTTTTACTGTATGTGGTGCTCTGGGCATGACCTTTGGCTATGACTTTAAAAAAAGAAGTTAGATCACTACGAATAAATTCTGTTTTGATGTAGAAAAAATGTCAAACTTCTGACAGAAGATATAGAACTTGATAAAGCTTTCAGAGTAAAGAACACTGTGTTCACTCACTAAAGTGAGATAAGTGTTTGACCTTTAATGTGTGAGAGGGGTGTTTGTAAAGGTGTGTTTCAATAACTCACTTATGAGGTTGTATATTCAGTGTGTGCTGCCTCTTTATGGATGTTTAGACACAAAATATATAACATCCAAAATATGAATGAGCTTTAATCCTGATATTATAACATTAGGACACATTTGTTAAATGTTTTTCTTAAACTAAATCAAATTAATTGTTAAATTAATTATCATTTACAAATCAGTTAACGTCTGCCTGAATTTGTGTGTGTGTATGACATCCACTGTGATTCTTATTTATCCCTTCTGTGTCATAAAACTAATTATACCAGTAAAGCCCCATTTACACTGACGTCAAGTATCTTGTATCTGGATGCAATTGTAGTTCAATACACCTCAAATGCATCTGTTAGCAAGATCATGTATCTGAATACGTTCTTGTTGGATTTCTCAAGTGACACCCAAATCAGTTTAGGCCCCACTCCAGTCCTGAGGGTGCTGATAATGCTCCCGGAACTGCGTAAAAAAACCCAGAAGAAGAACACCAATTTGCCGCATTAGGTGCAACAATGATAATTTAGTTTGTTAGACAGGTCATAAGATAACACAAAACCATGCTCTAATGAGACAGAGAAACACAATGAAGTTTTAGTGTTGCCTCAGATGTCCTTAAGAACCTGTAGCGTCTCCTTCCACAGTGCACACACACTTGGTGGATGTAAAGATTACTTGAAGAGATGGATGTGTTAACATCATTTCAGGCTAGAATGCTTGAATGCCTCCGCTGTGAGCAATCACAGTTTGATCAATCAGATTTTAATCCGTCTCTGCTGCTTCTTGGGTGTATTTAAACCTTTTTTTTTTTTTTTTATGGTGGATAGCTGCCTGATCCAACCACAGCACATAATGTGGATACATGTAAATGGTTATTTATGTCATAGAGCATGGGGCAGTAGAGGTAAAAACTTAAAAAGTCTATCTCTGGTTTCACAGCATTTCATTTGGAAGACAAGGTGAATCTGCAGGGTCTCAATTAGAGGCAGGTGGATGCTTTCCTCTGTTGCACATCCTCTTTGCTATTAAGTCTGAGGAAACAGGTGGATTTTAACATAAAATATTCCACAGTTAATATCCCAGTTTGCCTGCCGTGTATAATATTTCTGTCCATCAGTAAGGTTTCTCTCATGAGAGCCACTGTCTTTATTTCCAAACATCTAAAACCATCCTCTTTAAAACGGTCCATGTCATCTCAAGTCTGTTCTTGTGCAATCAATGTATTGTCACGTGTCTTCCCATCAATAATTTGATGGGCTCGTGTTATTGCTTCTGCAGAAACCAACGCTGTGACATTTACTGTGAACGATGACACTTAATGGTTTATGTCTCTCTGTACACCCACTACTTTGATGGATGGGACACATGGTCGTGTCTCCAGCTCTGCGGTTGTAGTATCTCAAGATCTTATTGTCTCATAAGTCATCAAGCTTTTGAAGGACTCTGGCTATTGCTGTGATGATTCTCCACTGTGTTTGTGCTAGTCTTCAACTACATTAATAGATAGTTATGTTTTAATCTATCTATATAAAGATGTGCCTTGATGGGTGAGCAGCTGCTGCTTGATTCAGTGATGAAGGAGAAAACCATTTTCAATCCTCAATGACTGGAGTAATTTTTTTCTTTTGTGGCTCGATTTGTCTTTTCTACCTGTCGCTCTTTGACAGTCTCTTATAACCATGACCACATATCTACATATTCATACTGCTTTCATGGGCCCTCGAATACATACAAAGCTGTGCTCTTTCCCTCCATTCTTCATTTTATCTCTGTCAATTTATTTGACACTTCTTCCCCTTTTTCTTAACCCTCCTGCACGTCTGTCTTTCTCTCTTCTCCTTCACGATGTTACACTTTCACTGCCACTAATCCCTTGTCTTTCCATTTTTTTTCTCTGTGTTGACAGTAAAACAATTTCAAGGCCAGTCCATAACAACGTTTTATTGTGAGGCATCATCTAGCTGTCGTGTGAGATGGCTTCAGTCTTCTCAGCCAATGGCACCAGGTGACTAGTTGTAGTAATTGTAGTTATTACGACAAGAGTAAAAGAGGTGAGGTGATGCTGAAGAATAGAAAAGTCTCCGTGCAGATAAGTTTGCAGAGGATGGATGGATAAAACACTGGACTTCAACATGGGTGACTGCTATTCATTCCCTGTTTCAAACTGAACTAATCCTGTTTGTTTTAACCATGCCCTCAGTTGCTCTACAACTTAACCACTGGTTTTGACACTGATGGTGAAGGTCTTCTAACCTTAGCACAAACCTTTAAACCAAACAGTGATCTTTCTCTAAGATAATTTAATTGTATTGTGACTAACCCTAACCAAACCTTGAATATTGTCTCACCATAAAAGGACTGGTTATTTATTTTTAACAGGTAATCTGTGGCCTTTCGACTGCTGCGCTAATTTAAAAAAAAGCTCCCGTATCATATCGGAGGATCGAGATAAACCAATATGACCTGTCTGGTTGTATTGGTTGAAGAGCTTCTGTCCAAATGCATGCATACACTTTTCTTTAAATAATGAAATAGCTTTCAATATAGGGGAAGTTTTCATACAAATAACAAGAAAAACATCTATGTTCAGTAAAGGGTGAGTTCATTGCAACACAAATTAATTTGTTTGTGATATCTAGCAAAGCAGATGTTGGTTTTATCTTCTAAAGTTTTGAAGTATTTGGCCTCTGCCACCTCTGTCATTGCAACACTTTGGAAGCAGAAGAGGGAAGAGGTTTTAGTTTGTGCTGTTCAAAGAATTGAAAACATAGATTTAAAAGCTCAAAAGCTTCCTACCTTTTTAGAGACTACATCCCAAGTACTCCGAATAACCTACAGACCCTGAACAGTTTACACCAAAACTACTGTAAAGTAAAGAAATAGTCTCCAGAGGTAAATTATTTTTGAAATGTAGCGTTTTAGAAATCTAAGCAGAAAAGAAATACCACTCATCTCCAGTGCAGTAAGGTGGAAGCAGTTGTTTAAGAGGCTACGATCGTGTAAAGACAAAATCAAAACTTCAGATGTTGTAAGACTCTGTTTCATGTTGCCAAAAGTCGCCAAGATTTTCAAACATCACGTGATGCAAATTGATAAATTCAAGTAGCAGTGGACTTACTTGTTTGCTCTGCGTGGCAGGCTCCACGCGCCACGTTAAGTGCCAGAAAAATACTGCAATCAAAGTGCATTGCATCCTAAGTGTTGAGAATTAATATGGAAATGATATGGTAATTATATTATAATTATTACCAGTTCATTTTCTTCTTTTTGTTGCAAGAAATTCATTACATGGCATGGAAAGTGATACTTGGCGCCCCACGGTGTATTTCCTGCACATAATGCATTCCGTCCCATGAAATATACATTTTGTGTTATGGAAATTTTGTGCACAAAATGCAGCGTGAGACATTTGGTGCTCCATATTAAAGCAATGTGACTAGATCTGAGCAGGGCGTCCAGGAAATAATCATTGCACAGAGGCATAATGAAGAGAGCGTTTTGTGTTGTATTTGTGTACACTGCCCTCATAACCTACTACCCCCACTTTGGCTCTGTGATCATGATCACATCATCACCATGTTTTCAGACAAAGAGTCATTGTGTGTCGCTTTCATGGTTTTCACCCCCTATGACGAGTTAAATGTTCTTATTTCAAGAAATGTGTTTTTTTTTTTTTTTTCCAGTCATTTCTTTAACCCAGTTCTTGATCGTATTGTTTCCAGTGAGACACAGGTCTTTTCCCAGCCCCAGGCTCTCTTACATTGAGAGTGTAAATAACACGCATTTCCATACATTATTGTGATCATATGTTTGTTTTCCCATAATAATGCCCCTGTTATAGGCCTCTGCCAAGCAGCCAGATGATTTGTTGAATAATGGAAAGAATTGTCTTTGCTGAACATTATGATGTCACAGTGAAGCTGAGGTTTGACCTGTGAATAAAAACTGAAATGTAATAACAACATTTACAATGTACTTGATTATTATGTTTTCCACCAAACGTTAGCATGTTTTGGTTTCTACATTTCCCGTAAACCTGTTGTTTCCATATCACATCTCAGAGGAAGTAGCTCAAAGATTTCATCTTGGTTTAAAGAGGACAAACATGTTGGAAGTTTCCTTTTGCTCATTCATCTGCAAACTCATGATCGAAATGCAGCCTGTTGGTACACAATGATGACATTTTATTTACAGTAACTGTCCCATGCATACTCTCTCTAGTGATCTCAAAAGGTCGAACATCAAGACAGCAAACGACATCCACTTACCTGCAGTGATGCAGCCCGTAAAGAAAACGCTGACTTTTTCACTGCTCCTTCAAACAAGTGTCTTTCCAGTTCTTTTGAAGTCAGAGAAATAACACTCAGTAATTCAGAATATATTCCTCACCAAATTTACTCTGATCAATTCTTAACATCCTCCTCCTGTTTATCTCAACCATTGATGTGTGTTACGTGTGGCAGACGATTTTGGCTTAGAGGTGCCTTTCTAGACACATTGTGCTACAGAGGCTACACTGTCAGTGAGGATTACTGCATTTTATGGTGAACGTTCCCCCCCTGGGATGTCATTACTTTAAACCCTCCTGCAATACATCAATTTCTAATTAACATTTGCATACTAGATCATTGCGGGGTGGTGTGCTCAGGACTCGCACACACACACACATTTATGCTAATTAATTGAAATAAAATGAGCCTGGAGCTTAAGATTGGGCGGAGCAATGGAGTGCTTCAACACCCAGTGGGAGGGCCAGACTGGATGCTCGAGTGCTATCAGGGAAGCCTGGTGCATCCAAAAACACCAGCACTCTGGAGACCTGAGCTCGCAGGTGGATGGAGTCTGCACGGGTTGTTTGTTTGTGTGAGTGTATATTTTGTTCCAGATAGTAAACACATGTGGGCCATTTCGTGCAGTTGCATTCATATAAACCATGTTCAGCCCATATTTTGGCTTCTTTGGGCCAGATATGACTGATTAGAAACAAACTAGTTGAAGGATGAGTTGTGACTAGATCGTAGCATACTATATGCAAGACAAATGATGAAGAAAGTGTAGCCCACATACTTTATTCCTATAGATGTACTTTGTATATGATGACCTCATAGCAATGCCTTAGTTTGTCTTGTTAGTTTAAAGGCTTTGGCTTTAATCTAGGGAAGACACAGTGGGTTGTGCTTTTCTGTGCCGGTTGTTACTCAAAGTGTGTGGCAATCTGCTCTATTGTGGCCTTTTCTGAGGAAGTCGACTGTGTGTGGTTCAGTGTAGGGTGATGTGATTCTCAACCATCCAGTGCATGTGCAGCTGAAGAACCAGAACAGTGAACTAAGACGGGCTAATGGCTGCATGGTTGAGTTTTGAATTAAACAACGTACATGTGTTTTTCTGTAAACACATCAGTGGGCTTTATCTATCACCATCGCATTTTTATCAGGCAACTCTCAACTCAATATACATATCAGTGTACTTTGGAGTGTGTGTGCTCTTGTCTCTGTGTGTGTTTGTGCAGTAGAGATTTTTAGAGTTATGATTAGTAAGGTTTACTTGCAATGCAAAAGGTGTCATCCAAGATAAATTATGTGACATCCAGTGAGTTACACACACAGACTGTCTTGCCATAATTTAGAAGATGCTGGAGCTGAGCATTTATGCATCATTCCACATGTTTTCATTAAAATCCAATCAACAGCGTTCAGCTGATAAACAGACAGGCTGAGGCTGATCCATAATCCCTCCCCTCAGTTTCATCTTGGGAACAATTGTCCACCAGTGCAGTGAGATAATTTGACCGATATTATCTTGAGACAAACTTGGAGGATTAGATGTACAGCATTGGTATCTTACTGAGCTTGTCATTTGCAGTGTGCAATAGCAGTAGGTACAGCGCAGCGCAGTGTGTGTGTTTGTGTTTAAAATGCTGCCAAGAGGAGACAAGTGAGGTGTCGTGACTTTGCTCTAAGCCAAAGGTCTGCTGAAACAGACGCACAAGTGTTGTTGCCTCATATGAGTGTAAATTGGAGTTAGGGGTACACAGCAGATGATAAATTTCTACTTTGTATGCAGATGCACTAATGCAAGCAATTTCTAACTCAAGAATTGCACTCAAGGCAACAAACTGTGATGCTGGTTGGCTTATGAAGTACAGTTACAAAAACATCCCAAACTCCTCCTCACTGACAATGGCAGTGTGGCTGCATGCAGGGGTGTGGACCCGAGGATATTTTTGCAACAGTGTAAATGGTCAACAGGAAACAGCGTAAAGGTGTGATCACACTCACAAGTTTGATTTGGTCCAGACTCCGGTGCTACATTTTACTTGGTGTTACATTTTGGGATTTTGTTGTTTTTGTTTTCTTTACATAGCTCAAGCACTCAAGCAGAGTCGCACCTGCTCAACTTGGCAGCTGACAGATTTTTGGGAACGAGCCATCCTGACAGGTTTGATGATTTGGCAGTGAGTCGCAACTCTCTGTAACTTTTAGCTAAACATGATGACTGCCGTAAATCTGACTCTATGTAAGAGCACATACAATACACACTCCCCAAAGGCATGAGGATCTGTTGGCAACAGCAAGGCCATATCTGCCTCCAGTGTCATTAGATATGTGTGTTTTGGAAATATTCTCTGTATTTAAAGAGACATTAATCAATGTTATATTAACAATAGACTGAACAAATGACTGTTGATGGAAAAGGACTCACTGGTACTGACAAATCTACATAGAACGTGCAGAACCTTTTATCTGCTTTCAACTCATTGTTTTGATTTTACCCACAGTCTCACTATTACTATCAACCCCCAGGCAGCAGGATTTTTTTGTGGTAAAAGCTCTTAATAGTCAAAGCATCAAATGGCAGACTGAACATGAAAGAGTGTTTAACAGTTGGTGGAGACCAAAACACGAAATATTGGACGTAAACGCACGAGGTTCCTTGAAACACAACTTAATAAAAACAATTAGGTCAAAAATGAATGAACGCTGAGTATAATCTCATGCTCAACACTGGCCTGCTTAACCCTGAATGTCACTGCTCTTGGCCAAACAAGAAAAACAAACTACAGATTTGATTTTAAAATCTACATTCCTTACAGTAACATAGATCACACTCCACAAATAATGTTGATATGTTGACCAATAGTTTAGAAGTATCTAATGGTTCCTAGCCACGACATCTAAGTGCCAGTTGCACTAATGGGAAATTCCCTGGTCTCATAAGTTGCCCTGAGTGTCGCCGACCTCGCACTGTTGCATGCTATCAATTAATTTAACAAGCCAACCATATCAAGGGTCAGGATTTTAACGTCATTATTCGGCCATTATTGTCAGCTCTCTGTGTTTAAGGTTGCACGGAACAAACAATAATTTCACAAGAACACGCCAGGTGGCATCGATACTGAGATATTTCGCTATCCCTTTGTTCACGGTGCTGACACGTGGTTCAAGGACAACGGGAGCTTTTCATAATAATGTCCCTAAAAATGTTCTGTGATGAATCTACTCGCCCTTTGGGATGAAATTACATGTTGTGTGTCAAGCTGAGGCAGAGTAATGCGCTCTGATTATCAGGCAATGCACCGAATCTTCGACTATCTCCAAGGAATGCTAATCACTCTTCTATTGGATTTTTCTGTGACGCCTGCCATTAATCCTCACCACAGTCTTGTGTGATGAAACTGCGGCACTCTTTTGAACGTAATTAACTCCCATGATCGCTTTTGAACCTCACTGCATTGAGTGCTGTGATCGAGAGAAATTACACTGGGCTATAGCAAGTATTTAATGGACCCATGAGTGTCAATTAATGAGGAGAAGCTTTTCACTATGCTTTCTTTCCATGTCCACTAGCCCAGGTTTTATTAAAATGCTCTTATCCCGAGTCTCTGCTTTTGAAATGAACAGCCTTCAAGACATTACAATAACCCACGTCCTGGTATGATTAGCCTGAGGGTGCTAGACCTCCGTCACTGTGACTTCAGAGTCGACTCTGGCTCCGGTTTGACTTTAGTGCTTCAGGCAAGGATTTGGTAGAAGAGAACAAATTGTACACGTCTATCAAGTTAGATCACTTCAGTACATGAACAAAAATGTATGTCAACAAATAACCGGACTACATTTCCCTTTCATCTTTTGGTGCTAAAGTCAGAACCCCATCCAACTCCACTACATCCAAACTATAATTTTGCATTTAATCTCTGATATTATCCTTGTTATAATCTGTATCTTAATCTCTATTATTCATCTGAGTGACATTTTGACATGTATCTTTAAAGATAAATTATATTTGACTCTGCACCTTATTCAAAAAAAAGCACAAGCCCTTTGGAATGACAGATATTTAACTTTTATTCCCTTTTCAAGTTTCTGGACTTGTTTGCTGCCTAATGTTTGAGAACGACTCCCTACACATTTGACCAAAGAAGTTACAATTTCCACTTGACCCTTGTACTGGTTTTGAGTAAAAGAGCTTCACTGAAACCATATATAAATACTGTTGACCAGTGCTTAGAGGGCAATAGTTCATGTTCTGGGTCTTCAGCCACATCCTCTGTTATTCTCCTGGAATGGTCATATTTATCGATTGGAGTGTTTATGTTTGTGTTCATTGGATTGTATTCAGAGGTTGATCAGAAATGTCTGTTTGGTGTGAGAGATGAAGGTATAAAAAGTCACTTACATGTAACCCCAACCCTATGAGTGATAAAGTTAGGCATCTGTTCCCCTTTCATTAAGGTTATAATAGATTAAGGATCGCCTCCATAGGTGAAGAAAACCCATGTAAGATTGTTGATAAGAAAAATGTTCTTTAATGTTTCAGCTTCTTTTTGTTGCTGCTCTGGTACTTGGTGTAAACATTGGTTGTTCTGCACAGTTTGATAAAAAAGCCAATGTACTTAATCTTCTGCTCTCACTTATATTTAAACACTGCGACATCTGAAGCATTGTCTCTATCAGAAACGAGATGAGGTTGAGTGTAAAGAGAGGAAACGGGACACAGCATGAAGCTGACCTACAGCAGAGGCACTCATTAACCTCAGTATAATAATCAGCTGTAGTGAACCTACAGTCAAGATCAGTCTTTCAAACCTGCTGTCAAGCTCATATGTTGTGTCTGTTTTTATTTATGGTTCAGTTGATAAGCACTGACATCCCAGCGTCTGTCTGAGCAATTATTCCCACAATACCCATGGGAGAATGCGATTATGTCTCCTCCCACGTGAGCACGGCGGCGCACATCTCTAATTCAGTCTCTCCAGAGGGCAGCAGGGGTCCTGAACACAGCAGGACAACGTTTTTCGAAGCACACTATTTTTGTCCTGTATGCCCAATTAAATATTTATACAATTAAAACTATACATATCTATATTTATAGATGCATATGGATAGATGGATATAGACTGAGATGGATGAGTGGATGGACAGATAAAGGGTTTGCACCATATTGCCTATTTTGGTTTTATCAAAAACACGTAGCTCTTTAGTGCTTTGCTGCTTTATACTGTCTTAAACATTGTCTTTGAATCGATTTGGATTTATTAGGTTTGTCTTGGCTCTGTATCGTTACATCCATCCACTTCTGGGACATTACCCAGGATCACAACACTGTTGGTCACCACACAGATCTGAGCAATTAGAGGTGAAAGTGTCAATTTAGGTCTCGCTGAAGAGCAGCTAGAGAGCAGCTGAGAAGAGCATGTTACTGCTTTGCTTTTGAAGCCAGGTACCTGCAGCCCATAGGTTTTGTTACCTTGGGGCTTCTCCAACTCCATTGATTACAGCCATGGTGTTAAATGCTGCAGAGACTAAAGACTCCAGAATCAGGCAAACCTAATAAAAGCTTTATTATCTGCCACTGGCGCTTTAGAGAGCCAATAAAAAGTTGCTGGATTGAAGCGATTGAAGCAAATTGAACAGATTCTGATTTGTCGTGAACTGATCACCACATGTATTGATCACAAGTAAATGTCAATCAAAATCCAATCAGAGATGGTAAATCATTGGGACTGATGTTGAAACTATGTTGTCAACTTACAGATTTTAAGAAACAAATATTTAAGATACTTAAGAAACACTAAATACAATAGTCACTAGCTCCAAACCTAACTAAGAAAATCAGTGTTTTTACTCTGAGTAAAGTTTATCATTGAGCAATTGGGCCTTATAAACATTTGCTTTTGAAGTCTCTGACATGGTTGGAGGCATACTAGGTTTTTGATGTGGTGGAGTGGTGTCAGAGGACTGACACCAGGACTGACAAACGTTTAACAGATATTTGTTAAATATTCACCAGATCAGTCTTCCAGAGTTTGCCCAGCCTCTAATCAAAAAGCATGGTGGGCATCTTGAGTAACTGATGCATAGCTAATGACTTGGTGATTAATAGCCTGGCACTCGCCTCGCATAAATGTAGCTGATGCGAAGATGAGAAAGTGGAGGGGGGGGGGGCAAAAACAAAGACCCCACAATGTTCTGTGATGCGTTCAAGGCCACGGTACATTGTCAAGCCATCGTTCATATAAAAGCCATCTAATTGGCGAAGAAAAGCTTGGTTCTGGGTGTGTTAATAAGTGATGGGTGTTAATTAGGTTTGTCCAGGCATATGGAGATTTGCTCTCTGGATTAGCATTGCTGTGAATGATGACAAAAGGGGAGGGACAGTGGGGCTTAGTTTGCTGCCTCTCATGAGATACAAGGCTTCTCCGGCGGGGCACCTGATCTGTGGCTGGTGTTTGGGCGAATGAGATTTAGTGAAAGGTCTTCTGGGTTTCGTAAAGGTCACAGTTTTGTTCCCCTTGTCAGCTGGGTGAGTGTATCTGACCGGTTTCACCCTCCACTCAACAGGTGCCAGCCAAGAGAAGAAAAGACACTAATTACTGACATCCTGTTCGCTCTAATACCCTTCTCATTCAAATGAGGGTCAACACTCCCCTCATCTGTATGCAAGCAACACAAAAGCAGCTATTAAATACCAAGAAATTTCCTCGAACAGGTCATGAGAGCTGATAGATGAAATCTAACTTTGCATCTAAAGATCCCCCTGATGTGCACAACAGCGGTACATGATGCCATTATCCCATGCTGTGTGCCTTGCTAAGACAGATGGTCCCTGAGGGACTGGCAAAGCATCGCCATCGGCCTCCCTCCCTCTCCCCAAAGAGCACATTGGTGGATGCAGCACTCTATGGGCCTAATATTAGCCACAAATAAGGACAGAGCGAGGGCATTTGGCATCAAGCAGAGATATAGGGAAGCCTTTGGTTCAGCTATATATAGCCTGGAAAAATGAGAAGAGGAAGGCCTGCTTGCTGTGATGCTCATTTGCTTTTCCTCCTTGAAAAATGTGTCTCTGGGAACAAATGGATTCCCCAGCTCCATTTGATTCTGTTACAGCCCACTCAGGATTTGACCTTATTTGTATTATATAAAAATTACTTTTTTTTTTTTTTTTTCACAGCAGCACAATTTGCGTTTCATCTTCATTCTTAGTACTTCATGCTAAATAAAATGATACAGTAGATGATACAGTTAATCAGGCCACTGTGGGATGATGGGGTGATTTGGGAGAATGTCCTTCACCCAGAAGACCAGGCTCCTAGTATCCATCCCCAAGCTGATTGTGCCTTGTTTCAGTTGCATTCTGCTGTTAGAGACACACGGGCCATTCATCAAACAGGTACACCAGACAGCAAGCGCAGTTTGGCTGTCATCTGAAGTGCACATAGCCTGAAATCAGTGACGTGCTCCTCTCTCCTTCATGCATATTCATATCGGGCAGTACTCAGCAAGTGATGGCAGAAGATTTAAGTATGGTATGCTCAGATTTTTTTTTTTTTTTTTTTTTTTTTTTTTAATGATCATTGAAGGCAACAAATAGCAGAAATATTAAAATAATAATTGTTCTGACGTTAAGCAGGCAGAGGATGGACAGTCACAAAAATATTAGAAATTTCTAAAGGCTGTGAGCTTTATTCTTTGAACATCTTGGGTGATATTAAATTTTAATTTGCTGCAGATCTGTATAATTTTGAATCATTTATTGCTGGTTACGAGGAGTTGGTACAAATTGGATCTGCACAGTGGATTAAGTTGACAGAGCAGAGTAATATCAGCAGCAAGAGGAGAGCAAGTCTCCCAACGGGGATCTAACAGGTATCACATTATTACTATTTTAAATTTTGTGTCTTTAGAAAATTGACACTAACTCTCTGATGAACTAACTGACTCAAGTGAAAGGATGTAATCAACAGGAAAGAAGAGATCCTAATATAATATTCCATTAAAACTGTGTTGAGCTGTTAATATTAAAAGCTGTTACCCTGATAATTATACAGTAGAAAATATCTCAGAAATACATGTCCCTGCATGTTTTGTTTTTTGAATTTCAACCAAATGAATTTAAAATGCCAACACAGAGAAACTTTTGTGCATTTCCTTCTACGACAGTAAGACAGTCAGAATATCGGTCAATGGAATATTCAATCTGTGTAGCACATTTCACACTACGTTTGAAATTTAAGGTGGAAAAAAGCAGAAAAGGGAAGATTTCCACTTGTCAGCTGTAATCAGCAGTTTGTGATGATATCAAATGCTTCACCCACATGCAATTATGATACTTGATATTTCTCTCCCAGCCTGTGCGCCGCCTGTCAATCCTCGGTTTTTACTCCAGTGTCTGCGTCCTCGTACGTTCTCAACACACCTGAGGCTGCATATGTGTCTTGAAAACGTGTGTTTACTTGTTGTTAACACGATATAAGCAGAATGTGTGTGGGTGAGTAAAGGGTGAGGATTAAGACTTGCATCAATGTTACACATGTTGAAGTGAAAGATATGGTTCAACATGTAATGTAGATGGGGTTAGCTTTAGAGTATTGAGAATACTTACACTGTAGTCGAAGAAGTGTGTATATATTGTAATTCGTTGGTGTATACAGTGTGGGGAAAAAACATTTAGTCACAAATGATTATGTTCATGGACAAGAGTGGAGACCAAAATAGAAAACAAAGAAACGTTGATAATGTTGAAAGTCAGATAAGGATTCAAACTTTCAAAGCATACCGACCCAACAACTTCAGTATCAAACCTTTAATATGTGTACACAGCAAGTGGATTGTAATGGTGCCCCAGTTTCTTGTCAAAAATAAATAAAAAATAAGACGACATAGACATTCGCGGAAATCCTGTTGTGTACATCCTGTGGGGCGGTTTACCACTCGGCACGCAACGGTTCCTTTGGTTTATTAACCTACTTTCTCTGTTCCTTATTCTGCTCACTCCCTATGTATGGATTTTACCTAAATTGATGTGGCCAACCACATAGTGTTAAACACAGGCAGCATTTAGCTGTTTTGATGTTTTTTCAGAGCCTCGTTTCGAGCACAAAGCTGGTTAAAAATAATAATAATAATAATAATATGAGATGGAAATGGCTCCAACTTGTAGCTTCCTCTTGGTTTGCATCTTACTGTTAGATTAGCCTTAGCTAACTTTAGTTGAAAAATTGTACTTCATCATAGCTTAAAGCTACAAGTAAATATACTTAGGCCATGTGTGTTGGCTAGCCTCTAGCACAGTTGGTAGCTGTTAGCCATTATCGTGGTAAGTTTCAGCAAGTTGAACGAGTTTCCGTGTGAAGTTTTAATTAGCAAGTGGCACGTTTGCAGATATTTACGTCCTGAGAAGGAAGGAAAATGAATGCGCTCAGTGAAGGTCCTCAGAAGTATAATCAACCAGGTGTGGGCTTTGCATTGTCGCCGTTCACTTCACGTGTGAGCGTCTCACTGCCTGGCTACAGTACACGTTGGTCCGGGGGCCTGTATATAGTCTGCTGGCCTCATCTTAACCACACACTCCTACACACATGCACACAAATGCACACAGACACCGTCTGCTCGCCGGCTGCTATCATCTGCTGGCATGAACACACACCAGCTCGTGCCCCCCGGGGGGTTGGAGGGTTGTGGGTGGGAGGGCAGGTTTTCTGGCAGGCCCTCGGCTCTTCACCCCGTACACTGGGCTGCCTGTCTCAGACTCCCCTCCTGTCAACTCAAGGACTCCTCTATCAAGTGTCTGTCACTATCGCTCTCTGTCTGTCTCTGCAGAGAGCTAACAGATGTCCAAGTCAGAGTTGGTGAGTGACATACCATCACGGTGAGGGTGGGTGGGATTATGCAGCGTGTAACAGGATTACAAGTGAAATGCTAGCTGTTGTGTGCTGCTGACAAACACAGTAGCCTGCTCGGATTACCAGTAATGTTGGGAGCATGTCATTGCTTTCAAGTAAAATCTACATTGACAGCCTTTTAGGAATGACCAAGATCTTCAGAACATAGTTGAGCTGTTTTTAAAGGGATTGACAAAACCAAAGCCTGAAGTTCCCCACCCTACAGAAAAAAACTGACTCATCCCCAGTGGTATTTCGCAATGCAGATGTAAGGTTTAAGGCATTTGATTCTAACTCAATGCAAAGTCTGTGTCTTATAGTTTTTTTTCCTGTTTTGACAGACAAGCCTACAATTTCCCAGATTTTCCCAGAGTATGGAAACCTGGCCCCAAGTCAGAATTGTTCTAGTAAATATCCCACGTCATGGATCCTGGATGTTTTTTTTTTGTTTGTTTGTTTTTGTTTTTTTTTGCTCACAGACAATCTGACAGTAAAATCATTAGGAGAATGGCAGCTGTTCTCAGGATGAGCACCATCAATGTTGTCAGGACATTTTCACTGAGAAAAAGTCTGAACTCAGTTTTTCTTTTGAAGGCTGTCAATCTTTATACAAGCCAAGCATCAGGTTTGTTTTCTTCTAAAGAGGAGTGTTTGTTTTCCCTTTTTTAATTCATTAATTTCATTGTTAGAACTGTCCCAGATATCAGAGGGAAGCACTTCAGTTACACAGCCATTCATGAATCTGTATGAGTAAAGAGATTGAAAATATGAGCTCATTAAAAGGACGGCTTACTTACAGAGAGAAAAAATTAAACTATCAAACAAGTTTCTGGTGAAGCTGCTGTGCTTTTAAAACATAAGAATATTAATGTCCATGATCAAGGTAGTTTTCCTCCAAAATAAAGAGATTTTTGATTTGTCAAAGTACACATTGTGTTACCAGGATTTTTCATACAGCAAAACAAATGACCTCTATCCTAATAAAATGATTCAGATTAATCTCACAATGGATCATTAACCTTTTTACTCCAAGTATAATTTGAGATCTAAACAAATGAATCAGACTATTCAATAGTTCATACTTTTTTCCTGCCCAAAGGAACGGATCTTCAGACTATAGGGGAGAGGATGGAGTGTGGAATAGACCCAATGTCTGAAAAGCTATCAAAGATGTCACTCAGTGGAGATATGAGCTGTTGTTTTCATTGGGTGAAAGGTGAAGATGCCACAAATGTGGGCAAAATACACAGAACAAAAGACACACGAGCAGACCAAAGACAAAAAAAAAAAGTGATGAATTGTTGCTTTTTTTTTTTTTTTTTTTTTTAAATAGATATTTGGCATTTTGGTGTAAATGGATTAATCACGCCTGTGAACTACAGCTGGGATGTGGTCCACAAAAATGGTTTATCCCAGACATTACTGTCAGATGTTTACAGTCACATTTAGTCACAGTTTTCTCAGTGAGCACTTGTATGGTGCATAATTTTTAAGTTTCCTGTTATCAATCATCACACTCTGTAACAAAACTCTCTAGATAATAGTGAAAATGTAAAGGCAAAATGTTATGTCATTGTTATCGCTTGTGCAGAAGCTTTTCTTTTACTGGTTTTGACATTCACGCTTTTTTTATTATTATGTTGATAATCCTCATGAAACCTATAATTACGTGTTGAATGGATCTTCGCCTCACCAGGGAAATCAATTAAATCTCAAAGGCTTTTTGTTTAATTCATGAGATGGGATTTTAATTCCACTGGCTAATGAAAACTAATGAAAACTTCCATTCAGATTTCAGTCATAGATCAGCATATCAATAGCGCCGATGCAAGGCATTTTAATACATTAACCAGCCTAATTTGGAGTACGTGTCTCTAAGTGCTTATACATCAGGGATCCAGCTTGTCAACACATACTATTTGCACCATCATTTACATTTCAGGCGTTCACTGAGGCTTGTACACAGAAAATGTTCCATGAATAGGAGAGAAGGTAGATTCCGATCTTTAGACTGTAGATGGAAACATTTGCGGTCGCAGGGTTTGAACTTTCAGGTCAGGGGGTTACCTTCCAACCACAAAAAAACAACCTTTTAAAGGAGCATATTTCAAAGCAGCGAATGATCTTCGACAAGTGTAATTTATGGGTCAGTGTAGCCAAGTCACGGTTTATTAATTCTTAGACTTGATGCAGCGCGTTGCCAATGACTGGGGTGGGTTGAATGAAACATTCAATGGACTCCCGTCAGTCAGTGCAGGTGGAAGTGAATTCTAATCCGGCTTTAGTCCTGCACGGCTTACTAATCAACCACTCAGAGTGCAGGACGGAGAGCGCGTACATCCCTGCCTGCAACAGTGAACAGTGAATAAAAACCAGGATCAAGGCTAAAGTTTGAAACCAGGCTCAGAGGTTCCGACCTTGAGGTTACGAGGTCTTTGGATACTCACTGAAAATAATAATGACTCTTATATGTGTACAGGATTCATGTCACAACTTCTAGTCTTAATAATAAAAGAGTTCCCGTTATTGATGCTGCAGTTACCACTAATGTTTAATTTGTCTTATTCAGCATCATGTTAGTACAATGCACCATTAGTCACAAGTTATATAAAAACAAAAATATCTATGCTGATTACACACACACACAAAAAACATGCACTAAGGAGTGGATCCGGATCCCCCAGAAATAGATAGATAGTAAATAGTTTTTTGGAAATGGAGGGTTTCCAGGAAATGAGTAAGCTGGAGAAGGGGGTAGATGTGCAACAAAGGTCCCCAACTGGACTTGAACCAGGGGTGAAGCAATTACATGGCCAGCATCCTAAACCCCTGGACCACAAGGCTGCCTCAGGAAACTGATTTCTTGGTATGAAATGTTAAACTTGGAGCACGGGACATTGATGCAGGTTCCATATGCAAAAGGAGTCATTCAAACAATAAGCTCACTTAGGTCCTGGGAACAAATTGATTGCCTTCTTATTTGTCGGACAGTTGAAAAGTGTTACTGCCCCAATTTCTATAGCTTCCAGAAACAAGACCTTTAAGCACACCATCACAAAGTGAACAGAGTTTGAACTTCTCTCTCTCAAACTCTCATTTCATTTTTAACAGTTACTAACAACTGAGTGCAACATTGTAGAAGCCCTGTCCAAAGTGTTTGCCATTATCCCCATTTGAAGGACTGTTACATCTCACCCCTGACAGCAGACTGTTCATTACTCCTTTTGCTGTTAGGAACAGCTTTAAGCTTTTTTTTTTTTGTCTTCAGAAGTGGTTGAATCACATGTTAGAGAAACTAGTTTGTTTTGAGCACACTCTCTCTTCACTGGCAGTTTTCACTTTTTTTTAATGATCCTTTATTTGCTTTGTAATAATAGCAGAAGCACAATGTAGAAATATTTTATTATAAGTAGTAATCTTACTAATTATCGTTACCATATAAACAATGGTTGGATGTTGCAGGTGGTTGAGGGGGAGCCATTAAAACTGTTTTATGCACAAGTTAATTTATCCTACAGTAAAACATCATATTTCAATATCTCACATGTTGATTATCAGTTTACTGAAAGTTAGTGGAGCAGAAAATGGAAATGCCCAAGGAAAGTACAGGTAACGCACAGTTGTACAGTGCTCGAGTGAAAATACTTTACATTATATATCTATATAAACTCAATTGAAAAGATATTTTTATATTTTTCTCCTTTGTTGTATAAATCTTCACCATATCACTGTGGATGAATCGGCTGATTTGAATACAGAATCCAATGGCAACACACGTGTCTGTGTGTGTGCAGTCAATAGATGTTTGTGTATGATTACCTAAATATTCAGCGTGGAGCAAAAATACTTCAACAAATTACACTTGACCGTCATGTCTCATAAGAAATGTGTATATTTTTGTAATACGTGTGACATTTGCTTGGCATTTGAATCGAGCACTACATCGTCCTCACGCAGGGCGCACAGGAATCAGATTAGCCATTTATATTGGATTTAAATCCCAGGATCAGAATTTCCCTCTTAAAACACCTTTGAGTTGAATTCCCCTTGACATTTACGTCAGGTGATTGTGATTTCAGATAGGCGTGACACCTAGCATGTTATTTAGATGTCATTTGGATAGCGGGTGGCGTTTGAACTTCTTGCAGCGATTACTGTTGAAATTTCCCCCTCGTCTCTTCTGGATGGAGTTATGAACATGCGAGGCTTAGTGAAGCTGCCTGCCAGACTGACACGGCCATTACATGTAATGATGTGACAGTGGGGAGTCGGTTGCAAATGAGAGTGAAGATGATGTGCGAGGCGGAGGAGACCGTGCACGTGTGCTTTTGTGTGATTCATGTGTGCCTGAGTGTACACGTGTTTCCGTGTTTTTGCAGATGTTTGTGTGTCCATACATGTCTTTATCTGTGTTTATATGCAAGTGTCATAACAAATCATTGGAAACATGCTTGAGCTTATTCTGTGTTCACACGTCCATCACTGTCTGAGGAATGGAAATGTCTCCGATCGGAGTGACACATAGCAAACCTCCTCTCTTGTTTACCAAATGGAAATCTTGTGCAGTCTGTCATTTATTATTGTAGTGGCTCCTTGATATTAGGTTCAGATATTAATTTGTTTTGCCATGTATGTTTTGGGAGGAAGCATCAAAGGTGGACTCTCATGTGGTTATAGAGGCTTGTGGATTAAGGTTGTCAGTCACATAACAGAGAAAAAAAAAACACGTTAACTGTACTTTTGTTTCTAAGAATAGTTACTGAATTGTGGCGAAAACATTGATCAGTGACTGAACATTCGCTCCTGACAAATACATTGTCGGGGTGAATATTTGTTAGTCAGGGTTAAATTTCTTGAATGAAAATGTATTAGCTTTAGCAAATTATTAGTATGTAAACATAATTGTATAATAACTGGACAGTAGGTCATGTGGATTTTTATTAGTGATTGCACTCACCTTTGTAACAACAAAGTAACTATGGGATAATGTTTTGGTTCGGAAAAAAAGACTGAAATGTCTAAAGAAACTTCAAACTACTGCTACAACATAATTTACTCTTTTTAATAAACTGCAATAGCTGCAATACAATACTCTATGAGGAGCTTTGGTGGGTCAATGGGCATCAGGGAAACTGTGTATTTATATATAATTAAGGGAAATTTTGACATTTAGCATATTATAACATGTAGACATTAAAGCATCAGATCTTTCTTCAGGAGCGGTTTGGACAATTTCTATGGTTATTTTGATCACCTTTACCCTTTTGACCTTTTAGAGTCACCTTTAAGGTTTTTAAGTAGTTGTCACTTGCCGATGCCACCCAGTGTGTGTGGGTGTGTAATGTTCTGATAACATTATAGAAGTTCACATAGCAGTTTTATGTATATTTTATGTATATGTATATTTAACCTCTAAAGTGGATTATGCTAAAATTATGGCTAGGTGGTAATGCAGGGATAAACTGTGCTGTGTCTGTGCACATGGGGGTGAGCTGAAGTACAACATGGTGGGAATAGAAAGACAGAAAAGTCAGTTATGACACAAAGCTTTTCAGAATCAGAATACTTTCTACTAAATTAAGTTGCATGCTTCTACGTTTATTTAGGATGAATATAACGCACAGATAAAACTATAAAAATAAATATAGACATAAAATGTAAAATATGTTCTTATGCTATAATCAATGACCTAAAGAATATATGTGTAAGAAATTAGAAAATTGCTCATATTATTGCACGGAGATAGTTGTTGCTCTTGTTTTGTCTTTTGACCATGTATTGCAGAAAACATCAGGTCAATGTCAGATTTATCTAAGATACTTATACCTTTGCATAAGTTGCGTCAATTCTGAACTTAAGATAAACCCTCACTCAATGGATTCCCACCCGTAGAGTCGTGATGCTACTGGTTAAAGTCAGAAAAGAGAGCAGGGCTTAATATAACAGAGTTTAGGTCAAAACTAGACAGTATCTATCTCTAGTCTAAATTCTGTATAACTTACTAGCCTGGAATGCTATAAAAAAGTACATTACATCTTCATTATGTGATTCATTTTAGTCTTAAAAATGATCTCAGAGCTGCTTTTCCAGGGGGTGAGCCTCAACTTTTAATATCATAGACGGATGCCATACATGCTAGAGACATTTAAAATCATGTGCGAGTTGCCTCACTCTCTTCTCAACTTTGACACTCCTGTGCCGTCCTCTCAAGTGTCAAAATAAATCTGCGAAATTCTGAATCAGTCTCGCTCAGATCTCGAGCCGTGATAAATACACAGGACTGCGTCAAAGTCATGTTGTTGCAGTGAGGTGCTTCGTTTAGTTTCACATTCTACAGGGACAGAAAGGTGTCGCAGGCAGTGTTTACACACACTGTGGACATTAAAACCTTCCTCACATAAACATCAGGTCTTCCAGCAAAAATCAGCAGTTTCGCAGTGTTTCTTGAATCCAGACGATGATGGACGAGTACCCAGAGGATCAACCCAATAAATTAGCGGAACAGCAGCCTAATCATGTTAGCGATACCCACAGACATCTGGTAAACACTTCAGCTGGAACCATGCAAATGAACTCTGGCATAATGGACGGCCAATTATGGATTTGACTGATGGGGCGAGCAGAGGGGGGTTTGGTGCATTTGTGTGTTTGAGACCGTGTGTCTGGACTTTTATTAAAACAACATACTCTAGGGTTTGTGTATCTATGTAGGCGTTTATATATACATACTACACATATATTCTATAAATGCTGTGTACGCTTATGGAAACAAAGAATGGGTTTGTGTGTTAATTTCTGTGCATGTTTTATATATATATATGTGTGTGTGTGTGTGTGTGTGTGTGTATAATATGTATAATATTTATGTTTATCCACACATTTAGTTCAGTGTAGAAATGTGCAGAGAGGTCTTTGTGTGTTTGTTTTGTATGTGTTTGCACATGTGCGCTCCCCTGCGGCTGCCTCGTCTATGTGTGACAGCGTGACAAATTTACATTACAGAGCTCACCTGTTGACGTGCAGAGGAGGAGGGGGGGGGGCAAAAAAGATAACTATCGATATTGCCATGGTAACTGTCACCCCGCTGTTCCCAGAGATCCACAATGCCACAATGCAGAGTGTGTGTGTGTGTGTGTGTGTGTGTGTGTGTGTGTGTGTGTGTGTGAGAGAGAGAAAAAAAGAGGTGGGGGGGTGTCTGTTGCTTGTGGGGGTTGGATGTTCTTTTCCAGAGGTATAGTCGGTGACACAGTGGGTAGGTGACAGGGATTACAGCCTTAGCCAGTGGTAAATAATACGACCATGCTGCTAGTCCTTGTGCAGAAAAGCCTCTATATTTCTGAGTTGTTGCCTAGGAAACTAGGAGCTGAGAGTGGCCTTAATTTTGTGTTGGACTCCCTGAGACAGATGAGCTGTTCAACATGTTGAGGAGGGCTGTTCATGTGTGCCTTGGATATAACTCGTACAGCATAAGCATATATGGAATATGTGTGGTGTCTTATCTCAAATTAACTACTTTTCGTGTGCAACCTTCCACAAGGAAGTCAGAGGTCAGGGGCTGGATGAAAATGTGCCAATTACACTGATAGTTTGTCTCCTCTGCTGCTGCCTTTTTTTTTTTTCTTTTCTTTTTTTTTTATTGACTGCAACTTCATCCTCAGCTTAAATCATTTGTTGTATTCCGACCAAATGCTTCTTGGCTTTTGAACAAAATCTTGTTTACATGTGAATCAATTATAAATTAATAAACCCCAATTTGCCAACATGTAAATTCCTAAGACTGCAAATATGTTCAGTGTCTACATGCACATTCAAAATAAATGGATTATTACAGATAAAGTCTCAGTTAAGCTGTTCTTGTGTCCCAGCAAAGCTTCATTTGAGCAAGGCACTAAAATCTGGAGAGAAGCCTAAATTCAAATATGTGTGCAAAATTACAGAGCATGGCGCTGTGAACCTGATGTGTCGTACAGATGGAGAAAGAAGGCAAGGTAGCTGGATGTGGGGATCGTTTCCTGAAGCTCTGGCAGGTGTCAACCCACAATGCACCCCGGGAAGGTGGGGTCTTACAATAGTGAATAGTAAAGAGTGTTTTGCAACACATCAGAGACCGTCAGTGTGCGCTGCCTTAAAAGATCTTTAAATAACGTAAAAACAACTCAGAACAGTTTCATTTTGTTGCTGTCTTGTTATGAGCTGTAGAGCGTTTAGAAGCATTTAGAAATGAATTAATGTGCATGTTTACAGTCACAAAAAAAAAAAAAAAATCACAGAACTGATCAGGTTTTCCTCGTATCTGCGTTGTGTGTTTGTACATGTTTATATTCTGGTTTCATGTACCTGGATAAGCCCCAAGCCTGAGAAAACACAATATGCCAGCAGGAGAACCTGATAATGTGACATTTCTCATCTCTGCCGTTTGCACAGGTGCATCACCAACAAGAGTTATGATGTAGTTAGTCTGTAAAACAAAATGTATGATGAATGATGTGATGATGATGTACATACTGAAATGAAAGTCTTCTCTCAAGGCAGGGATACATCTTTGCCTAAATTATTTCTTTACTTTTATTGTGTTTTCAACCATTGTTTATTCAGAGAAGACTGAGACTGAGCATTAAGCTCTTTTACAGCAATGCCCTGAAATCACGTTAGCAGGCTAGAATGATATACAACACATCATAACTAGCACATTTCTAATAATAAGAAGACGATAATAAAAAAGTCAAATAAAATAAATAACCAGCAGGCAGGTCTGGCAAAAATAGCATACGGTAGTAAATGCAATAAAATGAAAACGTCACATAACAGCTCTGGCAAGGTTGTTCAAACAGGCCTTTGCATTTATAAATTGTAGTGTTGCTGTTATCTTCCATTACTGCTGATCAGCTTGAGAAGCCAAATCCAGCAGAGTGATAAATGTATCGGGGTCCTGGCAGCAAAGAAACCAAGCTGGGTTTATTCTCACTTTCTGGTGCCTTGATATATAAACTTTCAAAGACATGTCTGCACTTTGTAGACAATCAGAAACCTGAATGATATTAGAATCATAAATATCCAGGTTTCCTTATTTTCCTTGTAAATGTGTCAAAGGAAATCAAGACACTGTGAATCTAACCTCTGCAGGTTGTGTCTGTTCCTCTTGAAGAAAGAAAAGGGTAAACACTATAACATTTAACATTTTTGTCCAAATAACTAAAAAAAAAAACACAGAGTGAAAGATCAGTCAGGATGATTAGATTTTCAGAAGAGTCAATATGTTGCCAGGGAAACAGTAATGCACTGCCTAGTGTCTCATCTCCCATACTCAATAATTCATTCGCTTTGTACTCATTAACGAGCGACCTTGGAAACTCTGAGTGACTGACTCAGTGTCCCGGCTCCTCGTTTTGACTTTCCAAAATGTTAAACAGGTTTACCTTCAGCGCAGACGGTTGTTAGTAGACTCTATATATATGGTCGTTGGACAAATACAGGCAGGTCCTGCTGACGACAATGTGACAACAACAACAAACAGTTCAGTGACATTAATAAAATCTTTCACTTTCTGTCTCTGTTTCCCTCATTCTCACCGGCTCAATATCTTTCCGCCCCTCTTTCAGTGTCTTTCTCTCGGCCTCTCTGTCATGCGGTGGACAATAAATCAATAGTGTATCATTGAAGGAGACATCTGTGGGAAAGTGAGGAAAGAGGAGACCTCGGGGTGGAGAGAGGAGAGAGGCTGGGCTGTTGAATCATCATATGAAGTCTGTCCCTCTCTCTTTGTCCCATTAGGTTGCTGGGTGCATCAGTATGTGTGTGTCTGAGTGTGTAAACTGCCTCAATAAGAGATGAGATAAAAATTTTACTGCACTGCATGCCTGTGTGTGTGTGTGTGTGTGTGTGTGTGTGTGTGTGTGTGCGTGTGCGTGCGTGCGTGCGTTTTAGAGATAGAAAAAGAAAAATGGGATGATGAAATGAAAAAGTGCTTTCATAGAGACATGCATCCACACAGACATGACTCCGTGTCCGTCCATCTGATGTCTCAGTCTCTGTTATTTTGTCTCTTTGATGGAAGGTGCGCTTCATTCATAATGTATCATGAAGGCGAGTGCATATAAAACATTACCAGACCCCATCAAATTCCAGACAGTAAACGGTCTGGCACCGGTCCCACTAGCACCGCCCAAGGCAGCCTGACACACACACACACACACACACACACACACACACACACACACACACACACACACACACACATGCATGCATGTGAACACACTCACATGGGAGTAAACCAAAGCACTTGTATTCAAATATTGATCTGCAGGCTTCTGTTTCCAATTCAGACACACTTATGAAATTCACTTAGAAATGTACTTCAAAGACAGACAGTGGCCGAGGGTGAATGTCTGCAGCGGGACGGGCAGAGGTGTGTTACTTGAGATGTATATGCATGTGTGTGTTTATGCAGGTTTGTGCAATGTATTTTATTTGGTACCCAGCAGTCGTGTCCATATGTTACTGTTGGTAAATGTTTGTGTTGACATCTGCGGTTACACATCTCTTTGTAAGCAATTGTTTTACAGTTGTGCACATTTCTCCAGAACATTGTTTGTTTTGCGGTTTTTGTCCAATTCTACTAATTGAAGTTGTGTATACATGGCCGTAAAAAGGTTATCGCCCTATGAAGATGAAGAGTGGCATGTTTGTGTTATCTGCTTGCAAGCATGAGAATGCTAAGGCAACTAGCTTATGACCTGCAGTTGTTTCCATATGCAAGGGTTAGCTATTGATTACCAGGTTTAAAGCATCAGATTAGTATTTTGTTGTATTTGCAGAATTCTAACCTCTGTGTTGCTTTTTCTACGATAACCACTCAGTTATTGTTATAATGAAACACATCTGCAAAGTGTGGTTTTATCCAAGATATTGTATTTTATTACCAGGGCAAACTATTGTCGCTCCACTCTGCTTTACACATGCAATACTGGTCTTTGATCTCCATGTTTTCTGTGGATCGTCAGCTGGTGAAACACTAATATTTTGACAAGGACATCCAGTTTTAGCCTTATTCTTTTATTTTCTATCTTCTTTTCATTTGTGTAGCCACCGTGTGCATAATTTAGACTCTCACTGGCTTTGTGCTTTAAAACAAGAAGGATGAAAAAATTTAAAAGTCAAGAGACAGAGTTTTAACATTAGTTTATGAAGCTGGTAAAATCTGCCAGCAATAATCATCATTCAGGCAACAAAATCCACAGACTTTGGCTCGAAATGAGAAGCCTGCTTTTGTTTACTTATGTGTGATATCAAAGACCCAATGTTTGAAAAACTACTGCACAATGTGAGCAGTAAATCTGCCACTGTTGTTACTGTAAACTGCATAAGTGTGATGCAAGAACAGAAAGCCTGGCAGACGTAGCAACAGTAACTTATTTATTGTTTTTCTCTGCCTTTATCTCAAAAGAAGCCATGTTGGCATAAGTCTGATATGTCAAGTAGTTTAAGTCGCATAAGCATAACTCTACTTTAACCATAATGAAAATGCAGAAGAAAATATTGCAGTAATAAATAATTTTGAAGCTGCTGGCTGTAAATGCTCATAAACATCTTATTTGAACATAATCCAGGATCTTGCAAAGTCATCCAGCATCAACCTTCTGCTGCTGTGAGCGAGTTACAGCTCACACGAGCTTGAAGACACGGTTTTACATCCAATTCATACCACTGCGTAGACATTCATGCCCCAGAAAACACAGACACATGCCCCTTTGCCTACAATATATTTTCTATTTAATCAATACTGCCAGGGAACCGGTGCACAAGCAACAAGGACAACAGCTAAACACATAAAGTCTGTCATTAATAACAACTTTTGCAAGAGTCATAAAGGACATCTGGTAATGAAGCTTTAATTTCTCCACAGGGAATTAAGGACTCTAGCTGGAGAGCTGTTTGCAATTCACTCACTTTGCAGGAATTCAGTTCTGCCAAGATTGGTGAATAAATAAGAAGTATCCACTCAGTAATTACTGGACTTTCATTGCCAGATTTGAATGAGAGAGAGATGTGACCCATTTTGTAAACTTTAGTTGGATGAATGAGATTCGCCCGAGGACACCAAGATGCTCAGTTTACATAGTAGCTGACAAACCAGGACTGTTTGTATTTGCACCTTTTTTGAGGATGTGTTGTACATGTGTTCGATGGTTATATTCACTCCCACACACACACCTGTTTAGGATTATATGACACATTGATGTATAGATTTAGCCTTTTTTTTTTTTTTTTTTTTTTCATGCGGCCTCACTCTTGTCACTGAAGAGAGTATATAGTTGTGATTACAATTTGCACCAACTGACTGACTGGCCTGAAAACAGTCGTCTGGTCTAACCAAATAATCAATGTGGTGAATCAATGTGACAGTGTCTCTGTTGACAGACCTCCTACTTTCTGAATGAGTCAATCTCTCTCTGTTTAGGCACCAGAACCAAAAGATAACACCACAGTTTATTAGTTGTTCCCTTGTTTCCCCTCAGCAGGCTTTGTCCAGAAGGATGTTTATATTGATGAAGTCAGAGGAGGCTGTGTTGAAGGTTAGAGGGAAAAAAAAAACAGCACCGCAATAGAGAATATCCTGATTACAGAGAAGTAAAGATGTCCACGTCTTTGGTCAAGACTGAAATACCTCAATCACTGTCTGGATTTCCAGATTTAATACAGAGATTCATGGTCCCCAGAGAATGTATCTTAATGAGTTTTTTTTTTTTTTTTGTATTTCATATAATGTAACTTAATGGTTTTACTGCCATTAATGTATACCACCATCACCCCACTGCCAATAAAACAGTGCTGCAGTCCCTGTGAATTCACCTTCTCATCACACTGTCCCTTTTAATTATTTCATGGCTAAAATTAAAGTCTTCTCCGAGGATATCTGGTTTGATGACTGAGATAGTTTCCAAGACTTGTTTATACTTTCTAAGAACCCCCCCCTTCCCACCAGCTGCCCTCAGATTCCTTTTGTACTGAGGTGTCAAATGATTGATAGTGCTCTCTGTCCACCCTCGACCGCCCTCACCTCCGTTTCCCATTTATCCACATGTAGCAATGCTGTAGACTGCAAAACATGTCAACAGGCCATTTACTGTTGAGCCCACAAATCCTTCTTTAATTAGGAAATTGAGAAATGGGGGAAAATTGCACAGGATTCCAGTAAAAACCATTCTGTCTATCGGACAGTATTTAATTGAAAAACCAAATCTTGAAACAATTGGAGAAGTGATCCATATGTTCTCAGTTTATTTGTTCCCATTTCAACTCACCATCTTACTAGAATTTGCTTTGAATGGCTTTGTGGAGTGATGTGTTGTGTCCAAAGTAAATCCGCTGAAGAAATTAGCATTTTCACACACTTTGGCGGATTTTTTTTTTTTTTTTTTTTTTTTTTTTTTTTAAAGACAAATATAAATGATACCAGATTAAACGACTTGCTAAAATGGATTTTTTTTTTTCCTGCAGTGTGGTGGCTAGCTGATTTCAGGGCCCGTCTTCTGGAGGAGAACAAATCGGCTCCTTCATGGCCCAGTGAACCATCGACTCTGCAACCAGCAGAGTCCGTCAGATAGAAAAGATGCATGGTGCTTTAAACCATCGTAGGCCTCTGCCCCACCAACCCCCTCACCCCCGCCACCCACCCACCCTCCTTCCCTTCCTTTCCATCCCTCGTGCTCGGGCTTGAAACTGCTGCTCCATGACACTGGGCATCACACATAGAATAAAAATGAGGTGAGGCGGCTGGAAAATTGAACATGTTGTCAGGCCGCAATGGCTGTTTTCTGTGATTTAGGAACTGTAGGCTGCACTCGATTAGGGTCATTCATTTTGGCTAATGTAAATATAGTGATCGTGGGGTTGGTCATGTGAAGAAGGGGAATGTTTGCTGAGGTTATTGGTAATGGGAGTGTTACGGTGAGGTACTTTTTAAGACGGTGGTCAGTGGGTTTTCCATATATAGACCAGGAAGATTATTACAGTGTCGTATTTGAAAATATAACCATATACAAGTGGTAAATGTGGTTCACATCTGCCATTTTGTTAGATGATTCCGGTCTAAGTGTGTCCAACATGGAGTACATACATTTACTAGATACATTGAGAATTCAACTTTTGACCCCTGGCTGTCATAGTGTTTGCTCAGGGAAATCTAAGTGTATGAGACTTTTAAGACAAACTTTACAAAATAAGAGTCTATTGACTTAAGTTGCAATAGACATATCATCCCCTTCATCTGTAGTGCAGCCCCCGCCACAAATGAGAACAAATATCAGCAGATTATCTTAATACGATGGCTGGAATGCCAATGGCTTACACCCAATCTTTGATCTGCTTTGTGTCGTCGCCGTCAGTTTAACAAGAGAAAATGAATGTGTGTTCAAAAGCCTGTTCCCACATGCAAGAAATCAAACACACAAAGCTGCATATTCACAGTGTGTGTGTGTGTGTAATATTAGCCATTGTTCCCCAGAATGAAACCACATGTCACTAATGCTTCAAAATGAGATTCTTACCATATAGAAAACACAGTGTTATTTACTGACAACTGCTCTTTGATGACAGAGACGGAGAGCGCTGCCCGAAATGGCAAAAGATTTTACTTATTATTCAAAGTTTCCTTTCAGTTTCTTAAATGACTGAAAGAATGCAGACAAGGTTGAGAGCAGTGGAAGCGTCAGTGAAAACCCATTTAATTAAATCACCATGTTGTATTCACCCAACATTTTAGCTGTTTCGCCCTCATCAGGATAGTTTTATTTTCCCCAGTTCAAAGAGTAGCTATGTGACTTCACAGGGAAAGAATTACAATAAAGTTAAAGTCATGTTGCTATATGCAAATACAGTGTTTACAGGTTTAAGAGATAAATACAAATTTACGCAAAGGTCACAAAGTTCATACTGGTCTCAAAGAAGCCCTTTTTTACTGGGAGCAAATGTCATCCAGTGAACGCAAGTGACCTTAAAAGGGTTTCGGGTCATTCGTGTTCTCTAAATCTTGTCCACTTTTCCCCAAAATATTCCCCAAAGACATTTTATCAGATCCTATGAAGATAAGAGACTGAATGGCTACTCTTCATAAAAAAAACTTCATGTGAAAACTACACTTATTTTTTAACATTATATAATGACATTTTTGTAAGATGATCTCATCGTTTCTTGCTTGGATCAACCGATATGTTTTTATATTCTTTTATTTTATATTTTAGTTTTAAAAACAAGCCAATAAATCTATAGATAAAGATTCAATACAAATTTGTCATGTTGTGTACATGTTGTGCAATAAATAGCAAAAACGAATTTAAAGTATTAAAATAGCGTACATGTTGCATTTGAACATACAGTACAAACAGTGCAGTGAACGTTTTTAAGACAGAGCAGAAAATAGTTTCTTTAAGAAGAAACTATAAATATCTTGGTGTGTGTGTGTGTGTGTGTGTGTGTGTGTGTGTGTGTGTGTGTGTGTGTGTGTGTGTGTGTGTTTTCTGGTGCATAAATGTCAAACATTCAATAGAAGGTGAATAATCACTGCACAGCGGGAGTAAACGTTCTGTTGGAATGTCTAATAAAACAACAGCCGGTGGCTGGGACTCGCTCTCCCTCACTAATTAACTGCTCAGGTCGTTAGAAGTCAACCAAGGCGACCTCACTGCTCCGAGCCGACCTTTGACCCCGATAGCCGCCACGCTGTAATTGCCGTGTCGGCGTCTCAGGCTGGTTGGAGCATGTTTGAAAAGGTGAAGTGTGATAACGTCTTATCTGTCAAACACACACAAACAGATCTTTCTCTCACACTTTCTCTCCTCTCATAATGCATAAGCTTGAACGAACACACACACGCACACACACACACACACACACACACACACACACACACACACACACACACACACACACACACACTTTCCTTCATTCCCATTCCCAAACAAACAGCACAAACTCCCACTCATCTCACCCTTTTCTTATCTGAGCTACCCTCATTTGCAAACACACACACACACACACACACACACACACACACACACACACCCTTCCTCCACTGGTGAGTTACATCCCCCTGACTGCAGCTCCGGGTCACTGATCTCACTCTCTGTGACCTTTAGGCCACGATATTCTCACTTTCCCCTTTTTCTTTCATTTGCTACATTAGTCTCATTTTGATTGGTCTAATTTACCTCTTGGATCCTGTTCCTTTTATGTTCAACTCTGGCTGATGTTTCTAATCCCTGCCAAGAAAGGTTTCTGCCACTGAATACACAAAACCAGGTATATACAGGGCTAGAATTTAATTTATTATTACTATACTATTCTTACTGTCACTACTCATAGTCATCCTGAGTTTTTTGGTGAAATCTATTCTGAAATCAACTTGTTCGAATTTTAAACATATTGTGACACTGCTATAAAAAAAGCTACATTTTAACTTTAAAGTAAAAGTGAATCTTTCTGGATAAAATGAATGTCTGCAACTTTTGCCAAAATGATGGATGTCCCCAAAACAGTGCAATTATTTTTCTTAGTAGTTTTTGGTTGTTTTTGTTTATACTTTTATAGTTTCCATATACACTCTCTAAATTCACTGACGAGTATTTGTGACTAAATAAATAATAATAAAATTTTGACAAGTTATCCATTGTTTAATTGGTTTAACAGGGTTTGGTTTGATCAGTTTTGATGGACAGTTCTGACAACATTTAAAAACTCAACTGTCAACACTTTTCACTGAAATATTAAACTCTGATTGGTGCATCAAAGTTCATCAACTTTCTCCATCTTAATCCCACCCACTTCAAACTAGTTATAAAAGCAGGGACAGAGTCAAAAATAATAAAAAAAAAAAATAAAAAAAAAATGTGATAAAACAAAACTGTTAAAATAATGGTAGAAGATTTAGTGTTGATGGAGGAATCTATTGCTCATAATAAGAAACTGATTTAGAAAATTGTTTCAAGGTCTTGAAGTGAACTGAAGTGAACTAACAGAAACTAAACTGAACTAAAAAAAAAAAAAATTAAAAAAAAAAATCTCTGAATTTACTCTGTGAAGTAGCTCAGTGAATTATGACATGAAGTAGTCAGGCAGTCAGAGAAGAATTTAAAAAGCATCACCCAGAGAAGACGCTCTTCCTGAAAATAATTCATCCAACCAGAAAGATGTTGTATTATAAATTTAAAGCTTGCTGTCTGATCTATGCACTTGTTTGTGTCAAGTGCATAGATTTAACACATCTTTTCAGTGTCCGGTGTCCTGCATAACCTTTGCATATCAAATTGTCTAATGTTGTTGTACCATAAAATGTACCGATATAATCCAGTACGACCTCACAAATGGCACTCGTTCTGCATCGTGCTGTCTCAAACACACACACACACACACACACACACGCTGCCAGAGATGTGGGGCAGTGTCTCTTCCCTGACAAGCAGCTCTTCATATCACTTGACAAAGTATCAGGGTCGCTAGAAGTGTCAGATTTTGGCTCTTGCACTTAAGCTTTCCCTCGTAGCTGCTCAGTGCCAAGCAAGGGCTTAGGCTAAATCGATGAGGACTGTGCCAAGAGAAAGAATGAAAGGGGGAAATTTCAAACAGCTGTCCCTAAAAAATAAGGGAGGCAAACGCTATTCTGTACAGAAATGTGTGAAGAACGCAAGGGGTGTTATTTTCCCCTCAAAATCCTGATCTGGATTGTGTAAGAGGCTCAAAATCTCAACCAACTTCTTGATGAGGGACAGCTTTGCAAAGCCAGTGCTGGAAAAGTTTGGTTCCTAAGTATATAATATATCATGTAAAGGAAAAATTAAAATCTTATTTTAGCTGTATTAATATACTCAGCAGCATTTTGTTAATCTCTTACTCAGTAAGTTTGTATGACTTTTTCACTGTTGGTGCTTTGCTTTGGCGATGGCTGGAATGTTATATATATTTTGGGACTCTCACCAATTCCCATGAATTTTCTTTCCACATTTTAAACTATTATTATTATTATTAGAAGTTATAGATAAAAAAAATCTCTCACGTAAGGCATTTCTTAAAAATCGAAAATATATTTCAGGTGAAATGTGAAATTAAATCGACCGGCAACTAATATGTATAAAAAGAAAGTATTAGCACACTGTAAATGAGGTGGATGAAAACAGTTAACAGTTCACAAGGTGTGGGAATATACTGTTAATATCTATATCAATATAGAAATGCCCGTAGCTGAATGACAGGGCTCTTTCCATCGAACCTGCTTTGCTGAAACTGTTGCGTAGACGTGTTTGGCTCGACTTGATCTGATCAATTCTGACTCACTGTAATATTTCTGTTCGTGGATGGAAACTTGGTACGCGTGGCACTGTGGGCCTGCTGAGTAATGGAGCTGAAATCCTACTGACAGGCAGAAAAGGTATGACTTTCAGCTGTCAGATATGACTCAGCATCTAATGTTACGGCTCTTTAGATAAGGGACAAGTTGATGGAAATCAGATTTTTACAACAGCCTTGAAATCCTCTGATTTGTTCTGCGATGGAAAACGGTGATGAGAAATCCTGAACTTGTTTTGTAACATTGGGAAGTTTCAGAGTTTGTGCCATGTTTGCTCCCTGACGAGACAGATTTTCAGATTTTCAGCAGGTCAAACACAAATCATATGAATACTTAACACAGGCCACGACAAGCTGCGCAGCATTTTAGATGCAAACTGCTCTGCTACACAGCAGAATATCTGACAATGATCTTTATTTCCTCTTGGTTTTTTTTTTTTATATCCTCATGAGGTGCAGTACTTGTTCTACATCATTGTTAGTTTTTCTTCTGTAAGAGCTCATAAATAACCATTTTTTTCTCCTCTTATTTTCAGTTTGTTTTCAGGAAGAAACCTTTCACTTCAGTTGCTCCGAGACAAACTTCTCCATAATCTAATTTACAAAGAAGAACTCAGGCTTGGAGTATTTGTCGATTTATTATAATTGTCAATTTGTCGACTATAAAACAATTTTAAAGAAATGTTATGCTTAATAAAGTATTGACATATTATAATTTAAGTAATATTTACACAAGCATACAGTAAGCGCATGAAGATGGTATGTGGAATTCAACAGGGTCTAATCCTGGGTTTCATACTTTTTTATTTTAAAGTTTATTATTGTTACTATAATAGTTTTCTGTAAAAAGTATCCTTTTTTCCACGCACAGCAATGAGACTAGTTCCCAGCCAACAACAATACGCTGTATATTCAGTGTTTCCATTCTATTGCGTCAAAAGGGCCATTTCATCAGCTATTGTTGTTAGTGCCAAAGATGTTCAATGTGGCTGCTGGGGGATGTGTAATCTCACAGTAAAGGCTGAAAGTTCTTTATGTAAAAGTTTAAAATATAAATATATATATATATATATATATACACACACACACACACACACGAACCATATGGATAAGTGAAATATGAATTCTGTGAAGAGCTATCTGTCCTGTAAATCTTTTATATTTTGAGGATTTATATTCTGTGTACAGCAGAGAGCAGCTCCCCTGTGTATTTGGCAACTTGCAGTTTCCCAAGAATACTCATGATCTAACTTAATGTTATTTCCAGCAATCTAAAAAGCTATTGGCCATGATGCAGTGGCTGGGATGAACTAGGGTTTGCTCACCCTTTTATTTACCACTACAGCTGGACGATCGTTACATCGTCCCATTTCAAATCACCTCCTTGGTAATGACAGTAATTATCACAATCCGAGTCCTCAAACAAGGCGTTTTTGGCCAGAGTCGTCCATTTCAACACCCAATCCAGAACCTCATCATTTGGTCCTTTGAGAGGTGTAACTGGCGAGGCCACTGCAGAGCTGGGCTCGATGAGTGTGTGTGTGTGTGTGTGTGTGTGTGTGTGTGTGTGAAGCAAAGTGTGTTTTGATGTGTGTGAGAGCGGGAGCGAGAGCACAAAAGCTTGGTCTGGGTTCCAGAGTGGGAACCAGAGAAGGCTGCCTGGATCCGGGCCAGGCTGTGAGATCCTATCAGCGATGCCATGACCTAGTGTTGTGTTGAAATATCTTTTCAGAAAGTGTGTATTTTGTGTGTGTATCTGTGCAGCCGCCTGCGTATGTGTGTTTGTGTGTGGAGTAAGGTTGGATGACAAATGCAGTTTAGAGCCATGAGCATGTTTTGATTTATTGTTATAGGAAGGTGAGCTTTTGAAAAACCCGACACGACTGAGGCATGTGTGTAACTGATATGCATCTGTACTCATGCACATTAATGCATGTTTTTGTGATGATGTCATCTGTTAGTTGATGTTGGATGCGTTCATGTGTGCATGCACTGTACATGCCTACATGTGTCATTGCGTTTGTATATTTCTTTGTGTAAATATTGTTTTTTGTTTGCATTTTATGTCTGTACTCCTGCAGGTGTTAGTGAAAGCTATTCATCCCTCAGTATACAGAGTAAAATAAATATGTATACACAAATTTTAGCTTTTATACATTGCTATAAAATGACATGTCAGTGAAATGCATGAAGGAAAGTGCAGGCTAACATTTATGTTACAAAGCCATGGTTACTTTTTTATAAAGGCACCAACATAAAGAATTAGGTCACTTAGTTGTGTGTATGGTGTAAACATTTCATACCTTCATTACCTCCTCATAGTTTTACCACTGAGACTGCACTGTTTACCTGCAGCCGGAGCCTTAAACCTGGGCACAAAAGGTGTAACTTCCTAATTCAGTTGTTGATTGTTGGAGTATTTATGGAAAAAAAAACAATGGACTGTATTAATGGATGGATCTCACTACAAATAGCAGGCATGATAAATCACAGTAGTGGATTGAATTTGAGGTATGTGATAAAAGCATGATAATGGTTGCTAGGAGATAACGGTGTCCAGGCGTGACACAGGAATTGCAAAGACTATTGGTCACTAACACTACTTCATGTGTACATATGCTTGCGTTTGTGCATGCAAAAAAGGTATGTTTCTATGCATGTGTAAGTGCATAATAATAGGATACATATCGGCCCAGCGTTAGCCTCCATGTAGCTGCTCTCAGCCCACCGCAGCAGGCTAATGGATCCCTGTCAGTGTCTCCTGTAATTACTGAGATATGACTGTGTCATTATAGAAATGCCGCCCCTCCTCCATCATTCCATAGCCATTACATGCATGTGTGTGCATGTGAGCGGGTGTGCATGCTTCTGCTCGAGCATGCATACCCACTTTAAACTGGAAGTGTGTGTCCATGTGTGTCTGCACAGATTTGTGCAGAGCAGTTGAATCAAAAGGGAAGTGATTATTGTGAATACACCAATACTGTAGGCCTCCGGTGCTACTGTGGGTGATACACAAGCTTCTCTGCCGGGCACAGGTTCTCTCAAAAGACAACTGGCTCTTCTGAAAAGTCCTTCTGAAGACTTTTCTGTCTCTTCTAGGATTATTTCTCTGCTGTAACACTGGCAGTGTGGAGGAAACTAATTTGAAACTTTAACTTGTAAAGCTACAAGTTACGTTTCAGTGGAAGAACATAAGCTAAAACAAGACTGATCACAGCAAGCAACACCACAAGCTACTTAAATCGGCTTAACTCAGCTATTTGTATGTTTTTCTATTGCTACATAGCCAGTTTTATCATCAACAGGTGTTTACTTACCAGTAAGCCATCGTTGTGTTTCCAGTACAAGATGTTGTAATATCTCCTCTGAACAGCTCGACTTGCTCAAGCCTGACTAGATGGTATGGACTGGGACTAGCTGGTTAGGATGCTAACTTCAATAGAAGAAGTGATAGAAATTATAGGAAGAGTAGAGAGCTGCTTTCAACTGCTGGAAAAAGATCTTGGTGAGTAACAGCTGTTCATGTTAACGTTGGCTTTATAGCAGTAGTAAAACTTACTAAATAGCTCCTTTATCACACTAAAGCCACTTCAGACAGAGAGGAACAAACATCAGCAAACAAGCTCCCACCGTGCTGACAAACGTACCTGTCTGATGTGTCCTTCAGAGCAGGTGGACGGCTGGTCCCGCTCTCTGGAGGTTCACTATCTGCAGCATAATCCTCACTTTATAATTGTGTTAGTATTTCACAACAGCAGCTTCCACGAGGCTTTGATCGTGCAAGATTCATAGTTGATAAACGCAAACAAATTGAGCGTAAAATCTAGACACAAAGCCCTTCATATAAAATGTCATCTGACTAAATGATTAAAAAACCTGCTGCTGCTGGTTCTTGAAGTATTTTTCCTTGCTGTAAATTCCCCTTTTATTTTATTTTAGCAACACAGGCTAATTGGATTTTAAGATTTTAATCTAATTTATTTGGTATTTCTCATTGATTTGCTCATTTGGAGTCTCTCTTTGAATTTTTTATTTTTGACTGTTTATCAGACAACCTGATATTTAACAGTGATGTGTGTTATTACTTTTATTTCTGGATCTCTGGACATCCAAAGACTTAAGGATCAAAAAACAAAAAAAAAATCTAAGAGAAGCAGTTGTAGTTCATGAAATAGCTGTTTCACAAATGGAAGTTACAGAGATCTTGGCATTGTACAAAAATATCCCTTGATTAACATAATTCCCATTGCCACATAAACATGGCTGCACTTATAAAACCCCCCTCCACATATACAGCACTCTCTGTATCTCACTCCCCATCCTCTCACAATCACTTACATGCTAAAGTTCCCCTGAACACAAATGCACTCCCTATAATTAATGGCCATGAACTAGTATTAGAGTGATTTATTGGCCTTTTATTAAACCCTGAGTAATGGCTCTGAATTCTTGGAAGTACTTACCATGAAGATGGAAAAATATCAAGACGTTGAATACTTAAGGAAAATATCAGCAGCGCTGATACAAAAGAAAACTGTTGTCAGCTCAAAAGCTCAGATCTGTTAACATAACACAAACACACACCAGGTTGTGTTCTCGCTCCCCCATTTGCGTCACAAGCATGTACAGCACTTGATGCTATTTCAGTCATGCTTGGCAGTGTTTTGAGTGTGTTATGTCGGCAAAGACTTATTTTATTGTCTCCACTCTGACGCATACGAATGCAGTAAATAATCTGAAGACCAAATCTAGACTCCCAATGAAAATCATACTTGAACACTGACTGGAAACATTAAAGTCTGTTATGATCCTGGGATTGAAATCCAAACTGTCTGAGTAGTGAGAGGAGGGAGTCTGCCAGATCCACTCAGTTGCTCAATTGCTGATCTGTTATGTCACTCAATCACTCTCTCTACTCATTCTGGCTTTCACTCACTCGCTCCATCATCCTCTTTGTTTACATTCATATCCTCACACACATTGTTTTTGTCTTTCATTCAAGCACAACGGGGGATTGTTTAATCCGTTCCTAGGATGAATGTAGTTAAAGTCCGGGAACCGTATTAGGAGCTTTTCCAATGTGTTGCAAAATTTTGAATTTTACAACTATTTGTCAGGCTTTGATTTAGCAAAGTCATACTTATAGTCAGCACTAAATACTCTTACAAATCTATTCAAATAGCAGCTTTATGCATTGTAGGAGTTTCAGTAGGTCCTTGTTGACGTCCGTCTGAAATTCCAGTGGTATTAACTTTTATAGTCCAGCTGCTGGTCTGTCAGTCAGTCACCGCTTCTGTTACTGCTGCTTTCAGAGTTGTTGCAGTCAAAGGACTTTTCTTCTGTTTTGCTTGTCTCTTTTTTCACTTTTTTTTTTTGTTTTTTTTTTTTGCTTTTCTGTTTTGCTCACATGCTGGAACCTCAACTCATTGTGAATGTTAGATGTGTCGTTTCACAACATGAGCTTGTCTGATTCAGGTTTACAAATGCATTTCTGGATTGAGTTGAGGGACTCGGGGCCAGTTTCAGAAGAAGCTGCACAGTCTGAAAGCACTGAAAAGCTGCAGCGGTTTACGGAGCAGGTGTTGAGGCGCCCACAGCGTTTTAAGGAACCACAAGAGTTGTTCATTTTAAAACATTTTTAAATAACGCTTCACTCTAAAAAATCATGTTGTGATGCATCTGAGATGGACCTCACCTGAAGGCATCTGTGACAAAGAACACTATGAAGCGTTGCCATGGTTATGAAACTGCTGTTTTATCTTGCCCAAGGGCACTTTGGCAGGAAGACAGGCTCCTAAGTTGGTGTTTGCATCCGAGTATTGCATAATTGTCTCTATTCACCACATCCTCACTACACTGCTAAAATTACTCTTGACCCCACACTCACTTCTCCTAATGCATGTTTGCAGTTGGTGTTTTGTCAGTATACATGTAGTAGTAAAGTTCTAGACTCGAAATATTTTGGTATATTCAATTTGTCTCCAGCCTGATTGTAAATACATTTTACCACTATTAATTTTTCTTGTTTAAATCTTCCCCAGAGATGCCGGCCTTAATCTGAGCCACTGCTGAAGTGATTAAACTGCAGACAGCAGTTGATATTCAGGGAAACTAAACACTTCTTGTTTGCAAAGAGCAGAACACGGCACAAGTTTCCTGAATGCGTACAGCTATAATGAATTACACTGCATTAGTACAGTGCGGCGAGCAATTAGCAGCCCTTATAAGTGTCTGATAATCACATTTTTATCTTTATTTATCCAGGGAAGGTGTGCTAAAGAAGCAAGCTCATACAGTGAAAGATGCCGTCTTCTGCTGTTTACCCCAGAGAAGCTCCAGCAGGGCCGCACGCAAGATCTTAGAAACACGGAGGTCAAGAGTACAACTTTCCCCATTTATCTCCATGTGATTGCATTTTGTCCTTTCATTTCACTGTTTGATTATATTTTGTGTAAGTTTTGTCCTGTTATTTCCCACATGGTGAATATCTAAATGTCTAGTTTCAAAATCTTTATTGCCACAATGTAAGAATACAAATGTTAAAACAGTAACATTTAGTTATTTTGCCCTAAACGATAAAGAAAAACCAGCCTGAAAACTCCTCCATGTATTATTTTGTGTATTATTACACCGTGTAAACTGTAATTTGCGTGTGGACATGTCTTCAGTGTGAGGACAGCTGGTCAGTAGTTTGTTTACCCTTTAAAACTTTTGAGCCACAAGCCACACATCCTCCAAACTGTTTGTCACAACCTCAGTTAACCTCAGTTATGAACCAATGGAACGATCAGCAGCAGGCGAATTGGACCTTTGTCGTGTTGTCACCTTCACAATTGTTCTCGTGGTTAAGTTAGTGGAACAGTCACAGTTTAGTTACGTCCAGGTTCAGTCACTAAAAATATCTGGTTAGGGTCAGTAAAACAAGGCTGGAGGAACTTTGTTGTGGGGCCGTCATGGATTGGAAACGGAAATATGGATTGTAATAAGATGTTAGCACAAATGACCCGTGGGCTCATTTTTCTTCTGTTTTACAGAACAATCGCTCACATTCGTCATTCTGAACAGTGTCACTTTAACATTTAGTATTTACAAGGGTGAAACACTATTATTCATAACCTTAGTTTGATAATGGTGAATGGTTGGAGGGATCTGAAACTCCACCTGCTAAAATCTAATTCATCTGTCAGCTGCCATTTTCTCAGGAAAGTTGAGAATCGCACAGTGAGAAACGCATCAGTTCCTCCTCCACCTACATCGGCCCCAGCTGACCACAGTGCGATGCAGCCTCCAGACGCATTGTGTTCTTGGTATCAATATTGTTTTCTTCACACATAAAACACCTTCACTGTGCAATAAGTTCAGGCATGTTCTCCAGGGCCTGTGGAAATGTATTCTGGGAAATGTAGGAAACACTAACACGGTTATTGGTGAGGTTAATGCACCACCGCTAGTCTGATTATACATGAGTGTCTGATGTGCTTATTTTTTGTCAACATTTAATGGAATAAAAGACACCTGATAAGTGACAAAGAACCATATTTCTGTCTTTCTCAAACAGGCGCTGTCTCATCCTTTGTCAGCTGTCTCCTCTCCGTCATGTTCAACCTTTGTCAATATCACCCTGGAGTTTACAGCTGACCTGTTCTCCCATCACACCTCATCACTGTGACTGAAGAGAATATTGATCCTTTGTCGAAGTTTGAATGAATAAAGGACCAAATCCATTGCAGGTCATTGAAACATAATGAATGATGTGTTCAGATACATCATGTTCATTTTGAAACATGTCTCTTAAATTTCCTCTTCCGCACAGAAGACAGTGAGATGTGTAATTTAACCCTGAAAGAAAAAAAAAATGCTTTCAGTTTTGTTAAGAATTTATTAAAGCAAAGACATAATGGAGCAGTTATCTGTTTTCACATGAACACGATTCTGCCTCCAAAGCCCGAATATTTTTTGACAAACTCTCCCCGTTTAACAAACAGACACACACACAAAAAAAAAAAACAAACCCACGACCCAAACCGATGCGGAACCGGACACCGAGCCGTGGGACACTCGACCCGACTCAGGCGTGGACTCGCGCCGGCCCGGTGGACTCGCGCCGGCCCGGTGGACTCGCGCCGGCTAACGCTGCCCACTCCTCGCTGCCAGACCCGCGTGCCGGCGTGAGCCCGCGTGCCGGCGTGAGCCCGCGCGCCCGCGCGCCCGCGCGCAGTCGTCTTTCTGCTCCAGCCCTGCGTGCGTCGGGAGCGCACAGAGGGCGCACGGGTGTCACTCTGCTCCAGCCCCTCGTAGCGGTCGCTCGCTGCTGCTGCTGCTGCTGCTGCTGGTCGCGAAGAAGTGGCGTCTGTAAGTACGAGCGGCAATTTTTGTCTTTGGGAGGAGGAGAAGGAGGAGGAGGAGGAGGAGGAGTGGAAATTCTGCCGTTTCTCTCGCGGCTCGCGTCGTGCTCCTGACATTTTCCGAGCAGAGAGGACGGCGGAGAAGGAGCTGAAGCCAGGAGGACAGAGCTGCTGAGCCGCGCTCCGCGGGCTTTTCACTGACCAGTGGTTCCTCCTTCTTATTTCCCACCTGGAAATACGTCCGTCAGGACAGAGGGTTGATGAAGAATCGGGGGCGCACAGCCTCCACTTTTGGCGAACGGATTCTCCCCTTTTGATTCTCCGTCTCTCCCCCCCCCCCCCCCCCTCTCTCTCTTCATTTGGATTATTATTGTTTTTTGTTTGTTTGTTTGTTTTTTTTAATCCAGGGGATGGAAAGTTGTTCCCTGACAGACGCAGGGATCTGGTGCTGAAGCTCGCAGGATGCTGGAGACCCTACAACAACCACATCTCCTACTTTGAGACAATTATCCCTCATCTTTCTCCTTTGGACCTAAACGCACCTGGACGTTTTGGGGTTTTTTTTTTCTTGTTTGCCTCCGCGTGTCTTTTTTTTTTCCTCCTTTTTTTTTTTTTTTTTGTTACAGTGTCTGTGTTGTACAATCTAACAAGGATGCGTTGTGGATTGCTATTGTTCCTGTTCTCCCAAGTCGTCTTGGCTGCCTCGTTGACTCAGACTGGTAGGTGTTGACTTATCCTATGAATACATGTGACTTGGCATTGACAGCAGGGCAGCTTGACTGTGTGTTGATCCATTTTTGCATCGTTTTGCACCTTTGTTGCCGCTCACCTGTTTGGCCCCGGGAGTCAAGTCATGTATAAATACTGTTCCACTTATTAATGTCATGGGGGATAAGGAACTAAAGGTGCACAACATGCAGCCAAACCAGGATTCATTTGGGCGTTTTTAGTCCCGACAGAAGAAGAAGAACAACAACAAAGTGCCTTTAGATTCACAACAAACCGACAATTTGATATAACGACACACAAGGAGTCCCCGTGTTGAGATTTCTTCGTTAAAACGGGAATATGGCTCGTTTTTCTCGCTTCAGAGCCTTCGGGCTTCAGGTTTTAATAAATCCTTGAGTTTGATCCTCTGCCTGTTTGCAGGAGAAGCAGCAGCCAGCTCTCCTCACCTTCATGGGCGTTATCTCACCTTAGGGCAGGGACGTGAGGAGCACACACGGTGTTTTATCACAGTCTCGATCAGGTGGAAAATCTAAGGGTCAGATCGTTTTAGAGTCGGACTGTGGGTTTGGGGTTTGGCGCATGAATCGGGGTTTATTTTATTTATTTTTATTATTATTATTTTTTTTTGCTCTAGTGGTGGATTTTTGGATTGAAAGTCTCAGTTTCCTCTCTCCACCCTGCTGATGCTCTAATCTTTACCCCCCCCCCCCAGTCAACATCTGAGCGCAGCTCGGTGGCCAGAAAGTCAATTTCTCTCTCCACCGACTGACTGAGCAACTTTCCGCCTTTTCTCTTCCGCTGCAGATATATGCGGGGGGAACATAGAGATAGACGTCGCGGACTACCTGACCTCCCCGGGCTATCCCGGAGCCTACCCGCCCTCCCAGCAGTGCGTGTGGGTGATCACCGCCCCCGAGCCGGGCCAGAAGATCCTCATCAACTTCAACCCGCATTTTGATCTGGAGGACAGAGACTGCAAGTAAGAGTTCACTCCCGCTCTCTCTCTCCCTCTCCCTCTCTCCTCCTTCCTCCCTCCACCCTTCTCTGCTCTCTCTCCTCCACCCTGCCTGGATACAGAAGGAAACTCTGCCACCTATTGGTCAAGGAGTTACATATCTGATTCCAGGGATCTGAGGGTGCGAGGTTGAGACGTGATACCAAGGCTGCTGGAAATCACTTCAGAGGAAACTGGGTTTGATGAGCTTTGTAATTCATACTTGATAAGGAGGGAGAGTCTTATGGAAATCGTCTCTCGGCTGAGTTTGAGATATGAATTTGTAGAACAAACCCAGAAAAGCTCAGCGCGCTGCAGCTTTTTTTTTTTTTTTTTTTTATTGATGGACTTGAGTTTGCTCATTCCAGGAATAAGGAAATGGTGTTTACTTTTCATTTGGAGGCAAAGTTTGCCTGTTTGTATTTGGAGGAGGAATAGAGTTTGTCTGGCTCTTTGTTTGCAGGAATACAACCTCAAGGATCTAATTTCATTTTACAAATGATTGGATGTGCTGACAGTTTTTTTTTTTTCGTTAGAGGTGTTAAAAGCAAATCAAATACGAGCTGATGTATTTTCTCTGAAGCTGGTTTGTCTTTGCAGTTATGTTCTCTCATCCTGTGCTTGTTCATTCACCTTCATGTTTCCAATTAGTGCAAAGATAACACGGCTGCAGAGATAAGTCATTTAATCAATTAGTCAATTGCCAGAAAATTAATGAGCAACGGTTGATATTTAACTAATCACTTCAGCCATTTTCAGAGCAAAAATGCCAAAAATTCACAAGTTCCACTGTGTGAATAAGATTTGTTGCTTTTTTTTCTGTTTTGAAGTTTAGTGAAATGACTGTATTTGGATTAGGGACTGTTAGTCAGACATCACATCAGTGCGTTATGGGAACCTATGATGTTTCACTGTTATGTGAAATATCAGAGCGCAAATGATTAATGACAAAGCAAGATAACAATCTGCAGGTGAATCAACAAAGAACGTACATGACAGCATGTTTCCCATCACCCACCACTGCTTCGTCAGACTCCGCACCGGTCAGTCAGGAGGCAGTTTGGGTTGTAAACACTTTAAAAAAAAAACGAGCCGACGCGACAGGAGCGTTTCACACAGACGCTCAAACATGCGTCACAAGTCATTCCTCTGCGTGTCTGATGGAGACACACACAAATCCTCTACCGCCTCTCTTTGACACAGAAAACACACACTCCATTGTATGCTTCCACACAACAACCCATGTGTCCCTCTTCCATAAATAAGCTCGTTTTTTTTTTTTTTTTAATATCTGTCTTTTTTAAAAGCTCCATAAATGGCTCCTGTGTAAATCACACAACTGATTGTCCAGGGCTGTCTCACAGATGGGGGTCCTCCAATACTATTGGATCATGTTCCCCCACCAAGGGACTAATAAACCATTAGCCTTCCAGACAGATAGTGGATATTGTGTTGCTCAGTGGATTACACAGCTACATCAGTGTGGCAACTAACGTGCCGGAAAGCGGCTTCTTGAAAACGTAATTCTGCAATGACCTTATTTTGTGTGATAACCCAGGGAGCAATATAAGTATGCAATCATGCTGTTTAAGCACTTAATGAAATGTAATAAATTCTGGTGATAAAATTTTAGTCAGTGGCTGGCACTGGTGTACGCCACCAACAGAGTGTTATTGTCTGCTGAAATTACTTTTCCATAGGTTAATGTGCTGGAATGAGGCAGTTGTAAAATAAAATATTATGGTTTTATCAGGGTTTAAAATGAGCTAATCGTTTTAGTATTATGCTCTTATCTAATGAAAGAGCAGATAGGCTTCTCGTTTTTGATGAAGAACCAGAGGAAGGTCTTTGGGTGCTACACAGATCACATTATTTTATATGCAAAAGGTGGCAAAGTGTGAAAAGTGTAGGAAGAAAGTGAAAAAGTAGACTGTAAGATGTCCAAAGGGATCTTTGTATCCATTTGAAGAGCTTCCTCTAGTGACCAGACACTTCACTGTGGCTGCACACATGATTCCACGTCTTGGTAAGCCTGCAGACAAGAGACCAGACCTTTCCACATTAAGACTGACACGCCGTCAGTGCTGCGGGAATCAGACCTGCGGTCGTTCAACAGCCAGGCCACCCAGCAGCCACCTTAACATGCCGTTTGACTGTTTTCTTAGGGGCCCCGGCTTTTTGCTTGATTGGTTTCATTATTTGTTGTGTGAGTTTATGTTGGATGATGATGGGGTGTATCTCATAGCTCTCTGACTTGGCAGGAGCAGTGTTGTTTTTGGGACCAAGTCAAATGCTCAAAATATGCCCATTGAGGGGGGCTTTAAGCCTTTGGCGAGACCGCAGTCCTACTTAAAAATTTCCTGAGATGATATTTAAGAGTTTTATTTCACTGTTTGATGCCACCGAGCTCAACGTCAGCTCCAAAATATGATACTAAGTCAGTGAGGCCATGACGGGAAAAAACAACAGAATATAATGATTTACCCTGAATGTGAAATAGTATATTAACCTCTGCTGGCTTTCAGTTGGTACGATAAACATCTGCTCTGCTGAAGTGTCCGTGAGCAAGTCACTGAATCCTTATCAGGTCCGAATTTGACCTGGCTAATTGATTGAGGCATTTTTAAGCCATAATGTCAAAAGTCGTTTGGTTTTAGCTTCTCTAAAGTGACTGTCTCATGTAAATCATGAGAATAGTTAGCATGGCTGCACAATATGCAAAGAAATCCTGTCACAATTGTATAATGATTTCAGTCAAAATGGTCATTTTGTTCATGTTCCTTTACATCTGCAGAAATAGATTTGTTAGCCAGGGAGTCTGTACCACCACAACCCTTATGGTGCTAAAAGTCCCCAACAATGTGGTGACACATTTTACCTTTATCCAAAAAAAAAAATAGCAGCTCCTGCGATTTGAATATTGCACTTGGCCAAAATTTGATCTCGATTATATTTTAATTAATTGTGCAGCCCCAATAATTCAACCTTAGTTTCGGTGTAAAATATACTTTACAAACTAAATCAACAAAAACAAATCTGTTGTTTTCACAGTGATGAAAAATGTGAGCTTGATGATGAAACTAGAAGTTTTGCAGTAATTGATCAGAATTTTTGCTGATTGCAAATCAGATCAGCTATCAAGGTGATCAACTAATCACAGATGCAAGAGGAAACAATGATAGAGGACATTGTGTATTTTGCTTTCCTCAAAGTAACTGAGCTTGTTGGGATCCAGTGTCTTGCTCAGATTTGGATTTTCTGAGGGGAAACGCACTCGTTGGTATTTATCTTACAGGACAGCTTCTTTATCTTTCCACCCCCCATAGCTTTAGTTCTGATGTTGTCTTCTAATTGAAATGCATTGTTGGAATAACACCCCTCCTCACCCCCCATCAGATAGCATGTCACTGCTTGCCCATTTCTTCCATTTCCATAATTAAATTACTGGGCCAAAATGGAACGAACATATTCCACTGCTGTGAAACATGCCTGCAGTTAACCAGCCAAAAAAGAAACCATAGCGCTGGCGTCCACAAGCAAATGCCGGCTACGTTTCCGACATCTGTGGTACAAAATATCTATTCCCTGTTCCCCCTTATGACCCGGGGTTTGTAATTATAATCCCTAATTACAACGTCCTCAAAAATACACATTTGTTAGCCGGGAAATGCTTTCTCCATGGGTGATTCATGAAGACAGAAACTGGCACTCTGGAGGACTTCTGTACTATAATTAGATGATCTACCAGTTTAGATGTCACTTTATCTTAAAAAACAGCCATTTGAAGGAAAGTGTATCTTTATGTTGTCAGACAAATAACACAGACGCACTGAATCATAAACTTGGTAACATCCCAAAAATGAGACTGTAGTATATTTCCAGATGAACCAGGGGGATACATAGATAAATTTTTGGTTCACAAGGCCTTGGTAAGCTCGTGTAATACAGTCAATCTGGATGGCGACCTTTTACTTCCACAAACTCTCAAGTGACACAGTCTGTGCTCAGTGAACAGACGTTGGTTTAGATGAGAACCAGTAACACTTTTGTTCAGACACGCTAAGATCCGTCAGCTCTGCCTCCGTAGCCAATCTGGAGCAGCACCAGAACAAGTCTTGTCTCACGTCCACGTCTGAAATAGCGTGGCCGACAAAGTGAATCCCCGCGGAGCGCGGCAAAATAGAGCAGAGGCATGGGTAAGGAACATGCGTCGGTGGCAGGATAATTTGGGACATCTTTTTAGGAGTTGGCTGAACTGTTACCTCCTACATGAGGCTGCGCTGGCACAGCGTGCGGCTCACACAAACACGCACAGACGCACAACACATACACACTCAGGCTGCACAAACTTTCTGTCACTTACAGTATGCTTAATGTGCACTCTTGGGTGTGCACAGCTACAGTATGCACAGTCTGCAAATTCTAATACACATTATTGTGCAGTTTTGTGTGCGCACAAAGACAAACACTGATGCGCAAAGGGTAAGCTCCACCCTTTCACCTATGTATGGTGATTGATTTTTGAATTTAAAGCTTTATATTGTTGTCTGGTGTGTTTTTTTTTCTTTTGAGTGGCCAAACCCAGAAGATACAAATTATATATACAGATAAAAACAGACAGATGACAAATTAAAGGACAAGACTGAATCAGAAAACCAAGGCATAACTAATACTTAGTCTCCCCTCATGAACGTAAACGAGGTGGAAAAGCATCTGAAACTTGATGAAGGTGAGGTTCATTGAGGGCTGTCGGATGTGACTGCATTTGTTTTGGTCACAGGCTAATTAACCGCCAATTGAGTGTAAAACCCAAAAACGATCACTGGTTCCTGTCTGAGACAGAGGTAGATGAGGCACGTTGAGGGAAAGTGGGGAGAGCAAAGAAGTTAATTACTGCACTTCATCACAGAACAAATGCAATGCATTCACTATCACATGACGATGAATCCTGACATTTCAGGGACACAAACAACAAATGGTTCCTCTTAAAGAAGGGAGACTGGAGGGGTAAAAGAACAACAAATAGAAACAGAAACTGAGGTATCAATTCTTCTACAGTGTGATGGAGGGACCAGTTGTTCCTTATGTTACATCCTGGGGTAAAGTGCTGCATAATAAGTCGGAAAAAATGTTTCCTCAAGCAAAGACACAGTCACAGGACCAACATTTCACAACATGAAGGTATCACATGGGTGGAAATACATACTCAGAAAAACATTTGTGTGTCTGTGTAGGTGTGTGGGGAGTTTATATCGTGTGCAGAGTCACTGTCGTTGTTGTTGGGATGATCAGCATGACCTTGAGGAATCGGTCGAGTCAAGCATTGTGTAAATATTTGGAAAAATATAATTCAGATTAAATTTGAGGATGGATGGATGGATGGATGGATGGATGGATGGATGGATGGATAGATGGATGGATGGATGGATGGATGGACGTGACTTTCTGGAAGATACAAATATGGCAGAATGGAAAGATGAATCAACAGATGTCGAGAAGAATGACAAATGGAAGAATCGATTGATTAGGAGATGATTGGATTTCAGGCTGGATTAATGTATCAGATGGTAGATGATGGATAGATTTCTGTATGAACAATAAAATGGATCAATGATTTATGGATGAATCGATGGATGAATGAAAGAATTGCAGGATAGATCAATAATCAAATTTTCATGGATGGATAAATTAAGTGACAGAGGGATGAATGATTGGATGAATTGCTGGGGGAAGGATGAAACTGATTGATTTACTAGGCCAAAAAACAATGAATGGGTGGATGATAAATAAAAGAAATGCAGGATTGATTAATGGATCGAATGACTAGATAAATAGATGATAATGGAACCATGGCTTGGTTATGGATAGATGAATAAATGGATGGCTGGATGAAGTGATTCATGTGTGGATGATGGATGATCAACTGATTGACAGACAGATGGAATAAAAGTTACACTGATGGATGGAGGAAATATGTAATGAAAGGATGTCAGGATACGAATCAATGAATTGATCAATAAACAGATAAATTCAGATTCTGATTCTGGATAAACAGATGAATTTGTTGAATAGATGGATATACAGTCAGATAGACTTTGTTTCCCAGTACATTTTGATGACCTGCTGTTGTGAAAATGCAAAATGTTAGTCTGCCACTCTGGAGTCAATTGTTTAGTCTCGTGTAGATGCAGCAACAAGAAAAAATGTGCCACATGACAAATACTGTCTTCAAACTTAGCCTTTCTTATGTGGCTTCATACTGAGACGTGATTTCACCAGTGATCATGTGTTCACCATTCATTCTGACTCTGCCAGTTTCAAAGAAAAATAAAAGCATCCTTTCCAGACAGTTGTATTTTTCAGCTCCACAGCGGCCACACCAAACAGGAAGACTAAATGAGCTGCTGTCACAGAACAGTTAGCCCGTGGCTCGCGTTCAAGGAAATTTGAGGCGCAAGCCTTTAAAAATAATTTTGCTGTTTGTTCTGTGTTTTGCTGTGACGGGTTCCTTCTGTTTGTTACTTTGAAGTATAAAGGAGCCGTGAGAATTAGGTCAATGAAGGATGAATATTTTTTTTTTTGTGGTTTAAATGAGAAATCGTCTTGTCTTATGTAATGACATTACCATTCCTCTGTTCCGCACTGACATGCTGGTAATATCTCGTATTGACAAATATTCACAAACCCCAAATTTGGGTTTTAATTACAACTCTGTAAAGTCCAAAGAGTTTTAAATACTCACAAGATTGTTACACGTACGACTGTAAATCAACAAATCTACCTCACCCTCCTTCTCCCATGCCTCAAATCAATTCTGTCCTTCTATGATAAGTGATTCATGTCTTTGTCACAACTTGACCGACAGTCAATGTCTCGCTTGCAGTTGGTCCAGAATGCAGCCGCAAGGATGTTGACTGGTGCTAAAAAACGTGAGCGCATCGCCTGAGTATTAGCCTCCCTTCACTGGCTTCCTGGTCACCTCAGAATTCAGTCTAAGAGCTCGCTGATCATCTTCAGAGCTCTCAGTAGCCAGGCTCCACCTTACATCACAGATCTTATCCACTGGCACTCAGCTTCTAGATGTCTCAGACCTGAAAGTTCATCCTTCCTACATGTCCCACGATCTCGTCTGAAAGAGCTTTTGCAGTTGACGCCTTAAAACGATGGAACCAGTTGCCGTTTGACATCAGATGTGCTCCCACCATCTCTATTTTTAAATTTAGGCTAAAGACATATTTTTCTCAAGAGATAAAGTTGACTTGTTGACTTCTTCGCCTTCCAAAAATAACTACATTCCCTCTTAGCTTAAAGTTCCCAAAAAGGCAACTTTGGCTAAATCATTCAATCCCTCCTGGTCATTCAGGGTCATCCTCAGAGTACTTGAAATAATAAATGAATGAGAGAGCAAAATCTGCTGCACAAGAAAGAGACTGTGATCTCTGAAATAAAGGAGTAAAGCACGATGAAGGGGAAAGAAAGAGAGGGATGAAAAACGAGAGAGCAGAAGGGTACAGACGGAGACACAGAGACAGAGGGCTTCAGGCTGGTTGGCATGGTCCGTCTAATCCTGACCTCGGTGACAGACCTCTCACTGTCTCTGTCTCTGTCTGTCCTCCTCAGGCCTCAGGCTGTTTTTTTCCTCACTTTTTTTCATCCAGTCACCTCCTGCTCCATCACTTTCCTCTTCTCTCCCTCTCTCATCATTCTTTCCCCTCCTCGCTCTCTCTGAACTCCATGTGCACCCGTCATGTTTTCATCCCATTTATTTTCCTCTGCTCGTCGCTCTGCTTTTTCTTGGATAAATGACGGTGAACTTTTCACTGTGAACAACCTGAGCTCTTGGCTGTGTCTCATAAAAACTACACACAAAATGATGACTGAGCAAATTGTACCTTCAGCAGTCATTTCAGTGGTTTATAGCTGAACCACATCATCAACAAAGCCTGTGTGCAACATAAGCTTCAGTTGGAAAAGGACGTAGCTAAATATGTTGGTAACAGAATAACTTTGGCTCCACAAAACTGAAATGTATTGGCCTGAAAAGATTTGCTAGCATGATAGCCATATCAAATTGTTGCCTATTTTAACATCCAGCAGACCAACAAATATTGGTTTAAAGTCAGGTTTTTTGGCAACCTCTTGTCCAATATGACTGTCTTCTTTCAGCTCTGTTTTGGTCGCCACCAAGTCCTGAGAAAAACAGCTGACTGTTAGCCATTTCCTGGCTAACAGTCAGGTCAGCCGGTAGCATAGAGTGAAACTCTTTGAAATACCAGACATTTGCTTTTCCAGTGCTTTGCATTTTGTTTAATTCTACAGTTTTGTGCGAGCTACTTGGTGCATGGAATGGAGTTCAATTACTGACTTCAAGCATTTATACAGTGGATGACGACAAAAACAGGAGACAAACACTGGTGAGGAAACAGACTTTCGCCAGCTGACTCTTGTCATTTCGCGGTAAATGTTTATCTGATGGAAGGAAGGGTGAACTTTGAATCCTGCTATTGTTCCTCTTACGCAAGTGAACTTTGTTTGGATTCGCTTTCCTAAACAATTATGGCCACAAACTCTGCATGTCATATGAATCAGCTCACTGATATGGTACACACAGATACACACATGCTATGATGTATATACAAGGAAAAAACACATTGAAGTGCACACATTCACACGCAATAAAACTAACAAATTGCTGTAAACATACACCTTTTATGCATTCCCTGCATTCATCAGTGAATTGCACACATACACACACACACACACACACACACACGTACACACTCTCACAGACAAATGAAAACACGATTCAGATCAGATCCTTAACGAGCAGATTAACGAGGAGAGAGTTTGGCGGGAAGGAGAGCGGGTGAGGGAATCCAGTCAGCAACGTCACGCACACACACGCACAGCTGCAATCTGAGGATTTACAGGATGCACTTGCTGATGCACTCCAGATGTCCCGAAAGCAACACACACACACACACACACACACACATCACTCGCATGCACGATAGCGAGGCATCTATCAACAGTTGGATTTTACAGTGACAGTAAAACGTTGTGAATGTTTTTTCTGCACCATGTTTCTGAACCTTGTACCAAAGCTCAATGACTAAATCCAAGGAAGTCTTCGGGCTTCGGCTCCAGCTTTATCCTTACAACCAGCCGACATACAATAAACTTGACTCACAAAATAGTTTGTTGTTAAACATTTTCATTCAGTTTCATTTATTTTGCTGGCACTTTTGTCCATAACAGTAAGGAGCATGAGTCATTCCTTGTTGCATGTCACAGATGCACAGGCATCTTCAATGCAGCCCTTCGCCAGATGTGTATTTTTGGTGCGAAGCATGTTTTTAGGATATTTACTATTTTCCACTTGGCTCAGGGAGAAAAATGTCCTTACATTAGCTTAACCATGATTTTATATATATATATATATATATATATATGGACTGGGATACTACATAGTACTGCAACATTTAATTGCTTTTATTGCAGCTTTTATTGTAGCCTCGAGATATTAAGATGTAAAAAAAAAAAAAAAAGATGGACACATGCATAGAAAGATGGAACGATTAGTCTTGACCTGATTCTTTCTATATTAAATGTGTCAAAATCAAAGTGACCTACATCTTTCTGGGTGTCCCAAAAGTCACCAGACGCCACTTAAAATTCTAGTAATCCATCAAATATAAATGACCGACTGAACTTCATTCATGTGATTCGGAGCTCTGTTTGGCTCAAATCTTTCATCTTCTAGTGGATTTCAAAAGGCCCGTGAAGACTCGATGTCACGGTTGTGACAGGCTGTCGTTGGTGCGGGAGGGTCGGAGGTCAGTCAGCAGGTCAAACTGTGTTTTGACCTTCTCTGGGGAGGACAGACGGCCCAGGAGGCTTTGTTCCTCTTAAATATGCGCAACGGGAAACCCGCCTCCAATGAAGCCAAATGGCTGTTCACTGGCAGCGTGGACAACAGAGTGTCTTTCTTTCTCAGCTTGTAGAGGAATGTGTTGTATCTGTCTGGGTACAAACGCCCCAGGGTGACCTCCCACTGAGAAATGTGGGTAGTAGATACACACAAACACCTCTTGTGGGCAGATGATCAACAGAACAAACGCGTGGGAGGTGCACACATTCACAGATATATGCATACACAACAAAAATGAAACAAACACATACATGGATGTAACAGACACGAGTGTATTTAGTCTTACAGCCCAGATCTTTGAGGTCAAGTCTACACAACTAAACAAAACCTTGGGCTTTTATTGTGATAGAACTGCACTCTCGTGTGGTTTGCATGCAGTGTGTGTATATGTTCACACTGGCTGCCTGCCTGCGCCTCTGAAGCTTCATTATATTAACCTTTAGCTACATTAAGGAGTACAGTGAACACTGGGGTGACTCAGTGTTCATGCGTGCGTGACTTCTGAGTTATTTTGAATCAGACTGCTGACTGAAGGAACACAACAGGTTTTAAGGAAATGGGTGCATTAGTCAACCCAAGTGTGGGGAGCAAAAACAACAAAATCATCATTGTGTCAGCATCACGTCATTTGCTCTGATACTTTGTGCCAACGCTTCAGTTTACTGCTCACTAAAATGAGTGATAGGTCGCAAGTAGCCGATCATTAAACAGTAGAAATAGTTCTAGTGTTTATATTCTCAACCTAAGTAGCAATAGTACAGTGTTGCAACTCTCCATTATAAGTCCTGCATTAACAGCAAAGAGCACTTAGCTGAGAAATGGCCTTTTATAGTGTTAAATTATTTATACTTCATATAGTTATTGCATAAACAGCATTTTCATGTTTCAGCTGGTCCTTATGGGGATGTCCAACTTGTTGTTGATGTTTGGTGGTTAAACTGATGAAAAGCATCATAACTTTAACATGTTTATCTTGTGTTTTCTAGGTCGTATCTTAACTAATAACTACAGCTGTTGGCAGTAAAAGAAACAGTACATTTCTTTGTTCAATGTCATTGAAGGAATAACGCATATAATTCAAAGGCTTTTCATGCTTTTAAATTACAATAACTGATGTTTAAGCAATAGAAAGTAAATGTGATGTTTTATCTGTTTGCTTGTAAATTTAATAAGGGAAGCCACTTCTTTTGAAACCTCTTTATCCTCCTGTAGCTCTGCTCCACTGATCCACACCCTGAAAGGTGAGTTAGCCATTAACGAATGCTCCTTAATGAAAGAGCAGCTCTTTATGTTAGCCTCCCACCAACGCTCACCGTGCTAAAGTGTTAGCATGGAGCCCCAGAAGCAGTGATCCACAAAGAACAGGAGAGTGATTTTGGTTTTTATGTTTTCATAACCAAAAAGCTAATTTGGGAAATGGGCTAATCTCCATTTAACTTTCTTTATTTCCCTAAATGCTCCTCGTTAAATCACATCACCAGCAGGCGTTATTGCTCAATAACATTTTTCCCTCAGAACGAAGGCTGTTTAACAACGTCCAACTGTTTGCTCTTTATCTCTCTATCTGCCTCCCTGCCTGTCTGTCATCCAGACTCTCTTATTGCCAAACTGTAGCGGTCCCTGTTGGGCTTTCTATATGTGTGTCTGAATAGAGCAGGCTAATTAATGTCACATGTTTTAGGGAACAAGAGAGATCGATGTGTAGTGTGGCCGGCCTCCGTGTGAATGCAGATGAACTTGTCGAGGGCTAACACATGTCAAAGTGCAGTGAAAGTGACACAGTGTTTATTGCTTTAACCTGAAGTCACCTCAGAGAGGTGTGGATAGAGTGTTGGTTGACAAAGGAGCTTTTTCCTCCCAAATCTCTCAGGTGCCGATGGAGACGTTTGGCTTTTCGCTGAATTCAGACTCGGAAACGCCCTCCTGTGTTTATTCAAGTCTAAAGTTCCCCCCCCGACAGAATCAAGATGTCGTGACAAATTTGTGTGGCAGATTCAACTCTTTTACTCTTCTTCTTCTGTGCAAAACAAGTCGCACCCACATCTGGACTTTTACTTTGCATTGAAAACATGAGGCTCAAATACACACAGTTGTAGCACTTTGACCCTCAGAAGAACTTCTCTTTCTCTTTCTTTCTTTTCGACTTCTCCACATTAAACCCCAATGAGTTTGCACCAAATCTCATTTCATCCCTCAAGGTCCCTAAACAGCCTAAGAGAAAGGGGGGGGGTCGGTGTTCTCCTTCCCTCCGTTGTCGGATTAAAGCCTCCAAAATGAGAACAAATTCCACCTCCTCCACGTCTGCGTTTTAATTTCCCAGCAGGATTGTGCTGCCGCGGCTTTGTATCTACACGGCTGAGGTGAAGGATGAGGATATTCATACTTTTTGCTGCTTGGCCCAATTTATTTTTTGGGCAGAGGACCAGGTCTGAGAGAGAGAGAGAGAGAGAGAGAGAGAGAGAGAGAGAGAGAGAGAGAGAGAGAGAG
>CM076662.1:19862398-20099856 GCA_038496675.1 Rachycentron canadum | reverse complement strand
CATGTTCATAAATTAAATGTGTGTGGGTGAATGGGTGACATGAGTCAAAGTGATTATTTCTGTAAATATTCCTGAGGATGAGTGTGTGTTGTCAGTGAACTCTGTGTGTATGAGGAAATGGCATGTAGTGAGGGTTCGCAGCTCTGATGAGTGGTTCTGTAAACGGTGTGAACGGTCCTCGTTTTGTTGTGAGGTTTAGTTCAGGGTGAGAAAGTGAAGTGAAGACCTCTTAATTGTTTAGATGGGAGAGACAACACTCATGGGCCAACCCTGCCTCCCAGAATTTATCCAGTGTTACATATAGTGCTGCCCAATATGCACAAGTAATTACGTTGTGGTTATTGTGTTATGTGATTGCGATTTCAGTATAAAAACGATTATGTGATTTTTGTTGGGTCTTGTACCAAACAAACATTTTCCTTTACAGCTGGAGAATATGATTTATAGGCCAGGGTGTCTCTGTAGCACCACAGTGCTTATGGCGCTGTGCACTGTACTGCATAACAATGATGTGACACATTTTACCTTTATCAAAAAAGATTGCAGCTCCTGTGGTTTGGATATTGCAGCTGGCCTTATTGTGATTTTGATTATATTTTAATTACATAGTTATATGGTTCACATTCAACTAATGTACAACAGAATATGTGTCTAGAAAGAAATGTGACCCCTCCCAGATCATGTTTGTTACGACCATAATTATGAAATATTGTCCATTAATACCGCAAGTCTCATAAACGATCTCTTACAATGTGATTTATGTTTCCCTAGAATGAATGAAAACATGCTCTCACACAGTTAGAGTTAGAGGGAAAGATGGTGGTCTTGGTTAAACTTGGAAAATCAACAATGACTCAACTCAAAAAAAACACACAGCAGCCCACACATAAGACTCAGGATGCACAACATAGTTCCTGGTGTCAAAGGCCAAGAAGTTTGTGTGCAATTATTGTGCAAATAAGCAGCCAGCTACTTTCCCAGTTTCTTCATCCATTTGTGTGATTTTGCGCCAAGCAGCAGTTTTGTACCTGTAATCATGGAGGCAAGCATCACCACTGAACCTTCAGCTAGATTTCACTCCTCCCTTTTCTTGTGTTTCCGCTCAGTCTTGCCTTGAGAAGAAAATCACTTGCTTGCCATAGAAAATGAGCTGGGTCCTCATTCAAGTTGTCTTAACACATTATGATACAGTTGTGTGTTATCAATACAAATGAGTATTTTTGTACGTGTGTGTGTGCGTTTGAGCGGGGAGCTGAGTATTATTATTCACAGGGAGACGACATGAGCTGTAGTGAGTACTCAAGTGTGTGAGTGAGTGAATAAGACAGTGAGAGGCAGATGATGTAGGTTTATTGGTGAACACGGAGGAGGTGAGAAACAGGGAAGGATGGACTGGTGTGTGAGATGGCAGGTGGCGTTGTAGTGTGTTTTCAGATACAACACACACACACACACACACATGTGCCATCTGTAGCCTCCCAGCAGAGCTCAAAATGACTGGTCAGATTGAGTTTATCAGCACTGAAACACAGAAAGCACTCATGTGTTACAAAATCTGAACATGGTAGCCTGCAGCTTCTCGTGTGCGTTTGTTTGTGGACGAGTACTACTCACATTGTGAGGAGATAAATCTCCTCACATAGTCAGCTTTTGGGGCCTTAAGCTGGTCTCAACATTCAGTGTTAGAGTTTTGATAAGGTATAGGGTTTGGTTTGTAGTGGTAATGGTTAATGTTACTGTTAATAAATAGTCATGGTAATGTCCTCCATTGTGATGATGAGGGTGAGCATGTTTTTAAGTAATTTCAGATGAGAAAGCCAAGCAAAGCAATGCTACTACGCTATACTAATAGCTAATAGCTAATTATCAACCTTCACAGTTTTTAACACTGGCAGTTCTATCAAAGTCTTTCTTGCACCAACCCAGAAGGATCTGTTTCAGCTACTTGTACTTGAAGAAACAGCATCTTTTTAACAGCTCACGGTGTGAAACTGAGTGCAACAAGCTCAGTTCTGCTCAGATCAGTAAAGGCCATTCTGTGATATAAAAGAAGACACAACATGAGGTGGAAGTACACGAGGCCTGTTGGAGAAAAGTGCACACGCCCAAACTTTATGACGCCGCCTGCTCAAACTTAAACTCCTGAAAATTTGGTTTGGCTGCATCAAAAGTGGAATATTTCCTTCAGAGCCACATGGTTCAGAGAGGAGAGCGAGCCCTCGGAAGAATCTTTTAATGTCTGGAAAGGAAGGTGGAGAGCAGACAGTGTTTGCACAGACAGATCCAGATGAAGGGAAATAGAAGGTGGATGGAATAAATGATCGACAGAGGAAAAGAGGTGTGTGCTGCAGAAACACTGAGTCATTCCTAGCTTTAGCTTCACTATGCAGGGGGTGATTTTTTTTTTTTTTTTTTTTTACAACAGCTCAAAGTTCACCCCATAAATGCTCGTGTGATACCTTCCAGATGTGTGTCACAGAGTTAGCACACAACCACAACACGGCGGGCATGTTAATGAGCTGTAGTGTATGAGCGGAGCAGGGTGGGGGCGTCTGCTCGCAGCTCAGTTCTCCAGTAGCTTGGGAGGAAGGTGGGAAGGAATTTCAGGACTGTGTGAAAATTCCTCTTCTCCGTCTGGATCTTATTTATTTTAAGTGGTAATCTGCCATGTCCTCATTTGTTTTAAATTTGGCAACACTGGTGGCGCTCTGTGGTCACTGCTGTGGTCTGCATCACAGATTACTTATCAGACTATGTGGACAATACATCATCTGTGTCATCTTAAATATAGTTTGTTTTTTATTACTCCATTTTCACTCTGATTAGATTTTTGTCACTGTGGATTTCTTTAGTGGCTTTTTTTCTTTGTCTGATTGGTTGTGATGGAAATGGCTGCTAATGCTAACACACATGCTTTTTCTCATTTCAAATAAAAACACTCTTGCTGCTGCTTGTTAAGAGTTAAGTCAAGGTCAAGGATGTGGTCTTGATTTCAGAAGTGGGAGAAAACTGAATACTGCTCAGCTCGTCTCAGTGATCATAGCCGCTTGTTTCCACTGTATCATAAAAGCTTCGTCACCAGCAGAAACTTCCCATTATTGTGAGCACTTTAGGATTTGTCATATATGGCAAAGGTTTTTATTTTCTCCATTTACAACAGATAATGATGAAATTATCAAAGCAGATTGTACCTCCATAAAAAACAGTCTAACATAAGTTTAAAGCGCTACCTCTAACTTGTTTCTTGACTTATCTTGTCCTTAATGACTTATCTTACTAATGTTTTGTTTTTTATAAAAAAAACATTGATAGTAGTTTCTTCAATCTGAAGAACTGTCTGCTGAGCTTCCTGTCAGGCCCCAACGAGCTCCACCCATCACATAGTTATGTTATAATTCCTGAAAGACAAAACTCAGGGCAGATAATTGTCCAAATGGAAGCAACCTGGTTGAGCATACATACTTGTTTATAAACTCAGAGCTCCTTCCATCAGAAGAGGATAGTTTCTGTTGAGATTTAAGATACAACTTTAAACACTGAACTGCACATTATCACCTACAACAATGGTAAAACAGTGTCATTACATCTCATCTGAAGCTTAACTGAGTTTGTGTTTCTTCTATATCAGTTAGTGGTATGGATTTTTTTTTTCATTTTTCAGATTTTTTTTTTTTTATCTTAAATTGTTCCAGATTTCCAGCAGTTGTTGAAGATACAGCAACATTTTTAAAACATCCCCTGACCTTCCCTTGAACTTCCTGGGATCGGCTGCTTATTAAGCCTGACATTTAGTATGCTCGCACTCGCTCTTCTGCACATCACTGTGAATAAAAGTGCCAGTTGATAGCAAAAAATGGTAATTTAAACATCTGCTGTTGGGCCCCCAGATGGAATGGCAACAGTTTTGCCCTTGAGCAAGGCATTTGCTACGGACAGCTGCATTTGAAGGGCATAAATAGCCGGTGTGGTTAATGAGTGATGTGAAGGCAAGGAGAGGAGGCTGCAGGGCTGCCGACTGAGAGACTCTCCTTAACTAGAGTGTGAAGAGACAGACCCACTTCATTAAGTGGGCCTGTCTCGGTAAACACAGACTGCCTCCAGGACGGGCTGCAGTGACTGACTGACTGAGTGAGTGTAGCCATCTGCATGTACACACACGCACACACACACACACACACACACATCTCTCCCCCTATGGCTCTTATTTTATGAGCCTGTGTAAGGAGGAAGTTTGATGCTACAAATAAATATGCCATCACCTAAACATCACTGCTGGCACTAAGACTTTACTGGTGAACACTTAAGTCCACTTTTCACTCGGCATGTTAAACCATCAATGAACACATGGCGAGTAAAACAGAGAGATGGAGAGAAAAAATAACGACAGAGAATTTTTATTTTTATTATTATTTTTTTTTTTTACACCTCCAGCTCAAACACCTCGATTTAAACATGGAAAACATTGTTTATGCCCTGAGCTGTCAGCGCTGCACATACATAATATGTGTAAACAGACTTGCCAGAGAATTTCTGTGTGTTTGACGTTGTGGAAACATAACCAATGTTTTGATAAATGCAAAGTTTGTTTCTTGTTCTTAATTTGATATTTGCGTTTTCAGAGGATGGTGTTGCAGTAACGCGCATGTTGATGTTAGCTGAGTAAATGACTCGCAGCATGTTAGTTCACAGCAGGATGTATAGTCTGCCAGAGGACTGGGCTTTAAATGTCTGTAATTCTTAAATTCCTATTGCTGCTTTGTGGTGAGAGTAAAACATTTTGCAGATGTAGAGTTGTCTTGGTTGTCTATAGAGGTCAAAAAGAATAATATGATTCAATCCATTACTTTGCTACACCCTTCTCTACATGTCCATGTCAGTATAAACGATCTAACAAAGGCAAAATGCCAAAATAAATCTTTAAACAAACAGGATTAAACTTTTCTTTAAAGGCTATATGGTCATTACAAGCATATAAATACATATAGCAGTGTCTGTCCAGCCATTCCACCACGTGTCCACTGTTAACACATACAGACCGAAACCTTTAAATGTCTGATGTCTGCAGGAGATTTAGCAGAAGAAGAAGAAAAAAAAAACAAATTTCCCACGACAAACCCACGAAGAGACTCTTTGAAAACCTAACAAGCTTTCTGTCTGGACGCTAATGCTGTTAGCCATGAGGAAAATCATCGGTCAACAGTTGAATTCCTTGAGTCTGAGACGAGCTGACTGTCCAAACCTGCAGCTGAGGTTTCTGTGGGAAACACTACAGCTTGTTTTTTTTTTTTTTGTCTTTTCTGCTCCAGCTGTAGCAAATACATTAAACCGAGCATTTCTTATCTGGCCCAGTCAGGACGCCTGCTTTTTGAATGTGTTTGCAGAGAATCTGAAGGGAGAAGTCTCATTAGATATACATTCCTCACATTCTTACCTGAGAGCTTCTACTGCTGGAGGAATATTGTCCTGCTCTCCTCAGCCTCCTGAGGGAGACTTTCTGTTCTCTTGTCTGAAAGGTCAGAGGTCAGTCTCGGCTTCAGAACAGAGACTCAAAGCTGGTATTGATTTTCTGTCTCGCTCAAGGACACCATCAGCTGATGTGTCCAGGTTCCTGCTTCTTCCACTTCACCCTTTGCAGCTTTCAATAACTCACGAGGCAGAGTTGTTTCCCCAGCTGGCTGTAAGAGGAAGAAGCTTGTTAAAGCTTGTTATACCACCTGTGTAATGTGCTTTATTTGTGTAGCACTTATCAAAACAGTTACAAAGTGATTTCTAGTCAACACAGCGATAATAAAAGACAAAGTAAGAGTCAGATGAGAGTAAAAAAATGGCACTTAAAACCAGCAACATGAAAACTGTGAAGAGTTTCAGAGGTGATGTTGTAAATGCTCCAGAGCCTTGACGTCTGAGGCATCACAGACTACATCAAGTTCATTTCCCTTGTGTTTTCCCATCCCCACAGTCAGAGTGGGTAGAATCTGATTGTGGCCTCAGATTATCGGTTCTTTACAGCCTGATCTGAGCCGCCCTGATAACATCAAACATGCCTCGTGTGTACAGAGTGCTGATCAGGTTGTGTTATGGGTATTGAACACAGAGCACCAACAAACCAGAGTTTACAGAGAAGTGGGTTTGTTACTTGGATTGTTTTTTCATTGGAGCGGAGCAGACAACAGTGATGTTACAGACGTCATGTGTACTGTTTAATGTATGTGCTCACTTTCCACTGGAATTCATTTCTGAGGAAAGGAAATTCACAACTTCTTCCAGTGGCCATTTTCTATCAGCTACTACTTTACATTTAACACACTGCATTTCCCAGTTAGCAACAAGCGCAGGATATCGACCCCGAACTTGAAGCACTCAGATGTGGCGCACTGTGTTTTGTAAAGGACTCACAATACAACATGTTTTTGTCCCTGCATTGAATTCTGGTCTGTTGAGGCTAATGTCAGAGGTAAAATTGATCTTAATGTTGAAGCTTTTCTTAATCAATACATACAACAGATTTCGTCTGTTGTATGTATTTTTTTTTTGGCTTACCTTCTATTTTACCAAAAAAAAACTTGCCATCAACTTCTGCCGTAGCTGATGAAAATAACTGGACATCACATTGAGTGCAAATGATAAAAATGCACCTCGAAATTCAAGCTCCATCAGCAGTAAACAGTTCGGTTCCAAAAGTGAAAGATGAGACCACAGGAGTCCCAAGACTAATCTGAGGGGTCACAACATTATTTATAAGGCAATAAAGAATCAGAAAAATAGATAATCTCAACTGGAGGTAGCTGTTCTGATGCTCTGGAGTCAGTCAAGAATGAACTTGACTCATCAAGTGTTGGTTTGTTTTATTTTTGTGAACTGCTGGAGAGTTTCCCTCCTTGACTCTAAAATAGAATAATGGTTGAACTGGTCAAAGCTCATACATATGAGTAGATGCATGGATATAAAGCGTGACGGGCCATAAAGGTTTTGAAATCTTTGATCTAGTGTGAAACACATTTCTGAGAGACAGTTTAACAACCTGTCAGCCTCCTTCCCTCTGGTATCTGTGGTCTGGGACCTCTGTTCTGAAGTCACCTTGGATCTCAGCGTGTTGTCTCACTCACATATAACACGTGAAGCCTCCACAGGCTCAGTGATTCAGTCAGATCCAGTGCAGCACAAAAACACACTTACATACTGTATATGCATGCTTCTGAGTCTCTTGTGCACTTAAAAACGCACTTAGACTCATGTAAACACTCTTCACAAGAGCACAAAAGTGCAACACAAAGTGCATACAAGTACAGTACCGGTACACAAGACATATTTACAGAAGTCACATACAAAACCTTCAATACTGAGTGCACTCACACAAACACACACTTGAGATGTTGTGAAGCGGGTGGTGGGAGGACAGAGGGGTGTCGCCTGGTAAAGGATGAGGTGCTGCAGCGGTGGTGGGAGGTCCACACGGATGGCAGCAGAGACTGATGAAGACTTTCAGTGCGCTCAGTGGGATCCACAGAGCCTCCCAGCACTTCACACTGCCATGTGTTCATGTTTCTGTTATCACAGCCTCTCTGTCTCTCTCTCTCTCTCTCTCTCTCTCTCTCTCTCTCTCTCTCGCTCTCTCTGTGTGTGCCTTTGTGTCTGTGTCTGTCTTTGTCACCACGAGAAAGAGCAGCCTCTGTCCAGTCCAATCCCGATCACACACACTGGAGACAGGGCTGATAGTGTGAACAACAGAAAACCTGCACACAAAGTCATTTTTCACTTTGGATGCAGACCAGTGGATATATGGAGCAAAACACAGGGTCAGATATCTTACTTGTGCTGCACACAATCTGGAGATACATGAGCTACATAAATTGATTTTCAGATTAAAAGCACCTTACTTCACGGTGCCTCACCAGCTATCTGTCACATGTTGAGATAATCACTATAAATAATGATCTTTTTACTGGGCAAAGGCAGATAGACAAGCAGCTGTTGCCTATATTTTGCTGTACAGCTGCTATATCTGGAGAATTTCTTTGCTGCTGCAATGTAAAAATCCTCCATAATTCATTTGAGACATGTTGCCGTGACTCACAGTCGCACACCTGCATCAGCTTTAAGGACAAGAAGACAAAACATGGCAGAAAAACCCAGTCCACTAACCAGACTGGTATTGTAGGGAAACGCCTCAGTTCACTCAGTATCAGCAAAACATATATGACAGAATCAGATTTGACATCCTTTGTTGTGGTTTTACCGTCTCCTCTTAGTTCCACAAGCAATTTATTATATAGTCTATAGGGTTTACATCCTGGAATAGATTCAAACAGTTATAAACAAACCTCTCTGCAGCTGTATTTAGTCTAAATATTCAAAGATGATCACAGGTTGTGTTAATTAGCCTTTTTGCTAGAAAATGTAATAAATCAAAATCTGCAGCGAGTTCACATTGTACTTGCAGGAAACTAGAACTGGTCAGTACTGATGCACCGGCAGCCAGATATCCTCACGTTAAGTCTCTTGGGTCAAGCTCCATATTGTTTATCCTACATTTCCTTGTTGATAGTGTCTTTACCAGACTCTCCTAATTTGTAACACTGACTCTCTGTTAAACATTTGTAGTCTTGTAAATTCAGTTTCACATGTAAAATTAGTGGAATACCTGGTTTATATTGCATTACCACTAATCAACTGTTGAGAGCCTCGAGGAGTTTCTGGGCAGATAAATTAGACTCAGACACAACAATTACTGTACAAGCATATGTTCAGCAGCTGTGAGCATCCGAGCAAAGAATGTGTAATAAAACACTGTAGAAGGAACAAACAGCAGCAAACAATCCACAGGGACAGGTTCATGTAGAAATCAATTACGAGCTCACGTTCATCTCAGCACTAAGGTACTGGGCAACAACGCAACCCTAAACCTTCGTCTCCTCTCTCCTCCGACAGGTATGACTATGTGGAGGTGTACAATGGCGGCGATGAGCTTTCAACCATGCTGGGAAAGTTCTGCGGGAAGATCGCGCCGTCCCCGATCATCTCCAGCGGCAGCCAGCTCCTCATCAAGTTCGTCTCCGACTATGAGACGCACGGGGCGGGCTTCTCCGTTCGCTACGAGGTCTTCAAGACAGGTGCGCAGTGGTCCGTGGTTTCGTGTTACAACTGATGAAATGTCCTTGCTGTGGCTGCTGGTGTCGTAGCGCAGCATCAGCTAAAAGCTTAAACGAGAGCAGAAGCGGAGCTGCGGTGGCGCTGCTGTTTTCCACACACTCCGCTGAATGTGATGAATCGCTTCATGGAAAAGAGCCAATTTAAATTCAATTGTAGTGAAGCCCAGTTTCTGCATGACTCTGGTTTGTTCTGTAGCTTTTAGACCAGTGTCATGCATCACCTTGCTGCAGCCGATGAAAAATAAAATGCAATAAATAGTTTTTACACACAGTATCTCCGGAGAGGCACCTGAAGGGCAGCAGGGAATCGCAATGGAAGTGAAGAAACTCAAATTTTCATACAACCTACATCTTACTGAAAAATTGCTAATACAGAGTCGGGCATGAAACACGAGCAGCAGACTACCTGACCTTCAATGTTTCTGAAATAATGGAGGCTGTAGGTTTATGTGTAAAGTTTTTATCATCACAGGAAGGTATGAAGTAATTCTATCATTCTGGTGCTGACAGCATCGTTTCCTCTGGAAGGCACTAAATCGAATAGAAGGGAAACATCATGTATACCATCCAAAACTAATCATCCAGAGGACTGAGAGCTCTTCGATCATTTGTCTTCTAAAACACAAGCAATAGAAGTTAATAGTCTACCAGATGCAATGGTGTGTCACAGATAGGATTTATCACTTGACTGTGTGTTTTACCACTTGTTTTATGTCTCTGTACAGTTTTATGTAATGTTCCCAGGTTTCCCTTTTGCTTCTTGTGAAATCACCAAATCAAATCTTCAAGTGTCAGATCACAAATTCTGTTCTGAGAGGTTATAAACAAATCTCCATATTGTACAAATATATAGGAGAAAGAAAACATTCTTCTATTGTTCATTTTTAACATTTAAATTGATATAATTATGGTATTATCAGTCAGGTAGTTTCATTGTTACCATAACTGAGAAATGATGACAAATGTTTCAAAATAAGAGTCAAGTTGATCTTTTAAACAACACAAAAGTACCCACAAAACAAAAGCATGTCTGGGTGGTTTGATGACACTAGCGCCGAGTGCCCTGAAGTAACTTTGCAGAGAATAGAACAGGCTTAGAGATGTTTCTAAATTCAGGTCCCAGTGTCGTCCATGGTTGTCCAAACAGCCCGATCTGGATCTCTGGTACACTGACCTTTAAGCTGCAGGCCAAATAAACTCATAGACCCAGAATTCCATTGGAGCAACAGTGATTCCCAGCTGGGGCAGGATGCGAGCAGGACAGACTTACACAAACACTGCCTGTCAAGGAAGGAACCTTGCTCCCGTGTCCTACATTTGTATTTGCTCTTCCCTCTTGGGTCCACTTGAGTAGCCGCCAAAATGGCAGGTCTCCTGTGACCACTTCAATTTCCACCAATAGGGGACTGGAGATAAATAAGATAAAAAAAGCAACATGCGTTTACATGAGATCCTCCTTTTTTTCTGTTTTTTTTTTTTTTTTTTTTTTTTTTTTTTCTTTTGTTTGCACCCCAGAGAGCAATAACCATTCAGAGAATCACAGGATCCAGAAATAACAATCCCCAGGTGGAGTCATGTAGAAGAGTCCTGTTTTGTACTATGAAAAATGGATAGGAGAGTGCTCTTTTGAGCTTAAATGAAGAGTGAGGCAATAATACCAGCAGAGTTAGGGGCCCAATTCACACTGGAGCTCCTCTGGGCTCTGCGCTCGCTGTACTCATCTCCGTCTGTTCTCTAAACTACAAAGTGTGACCCTACTTCTGATACCAAAACTTTAAAGTCTGCTTGTATCAACTTTAATTTCAGGGTGCAAAGTGGAGCCGTGACTGATGAATGACAGGATGTTATTAGAAAGTCAGTGTAATAAATCTTTAAAGTAGGTCAGGAAAGTATCAGCTTAGAAGGAACGCTGGCCCTGAACATTTTTCATTTAGGTTTTTTTTTTTTTTTTGAGATGTAGCTTCCAGAAAGATTTTTGGTGATTTATATTTGAGCTTTGATCTTTAATAAAATGATATGATTTGGATTCACAGACTGTGGAAGTGTCAGGGTCACCTTGCCATTTACTGTCAGAAAAAGTATAACTTTATATCATTTTTTAAACTGTAATAGACACCTGCGATGGTGGTGAATATTAACGTGAGGCCAGTGAATTTTTAAAGTCTAATGAAACTACAATAAATCGTCATTTAAAAAGCATGTAATTCAAAGGGTTGGTTTAAAAGCATATGTTATATGCATTTAACTCAAGTGTGGTGGTATCCTGTCATGCGTATCCTATCATGCGAGGTGGTAAGTAAGAAAATATGTGACCCAACCCTTTAAAGTTCATTCTTGAACTGGAGACAATGGCTGAGGGGAAAAAACCACCACAAAGCTCTGAGGCTTTCGACCACATTCTGTCCCTCAGCAGAGTTGGCCCAGTTTTCAGGTGTCCATTCATGTCATGGTGTTGAGCAAATTCACTCTGCGGATGAGGATTATGTTGTATGATCAAAAGCTCAAGAACAGGAACTACAGCACATGCAACTTGTGAACCATGTGAATCCAAACATTTAAATCTGCTTCAGCTCAGTCACTGATCTGATGGTGGAAGTGTGTTTTGTCTGAATTACCAGGCGTGCTGGTCTGAACCTGCAGGGTGTGAGTGATGTAGTAGATGTCAGGTCTGTGACAACATGCCACCACCACCGCCGCCGCTGCTTCTGCTGCTGTTGCTTCTGCTGCTGTTGCTGCTGCTCTCACTTCTTATCTTTGTCACAGCAACTGTTTCCTGTTGTTGTTGTTGTTGAGCACGTCCGGCTGCTGTCTCCGCTCTGCTGTTCTACTGTTCAGCTGCAGGACGGACGCTTCAGAGCAAGCCAGGAATTGTCTACTTGTGTGTGTCTGTGTGTGTGAGATTATGGTTATCTGCCTTATTGTGTGTTTATAGATTATCTGTGCACGTCTTTTGTTTGTTTTTTTGTTGCTATGTGCCTTTATCTGTCTTTGTGTGTGTCTGTGTGTGTGTGTGTGTGTGTGTGTGTGTGTGTGTGTGTGTGCTTGTGAGCGTGCAACAGACAGGTGCATGGGACCCCAGGCTCATTTAGCTAATGGGCTGTTTGTCCTTGGAGGCAACAGGGGTGACCTGCAGATGAGATGGATGCTCTGGCATAGAAGAGGGGCTCTGAAACTAGGACAGCAAGCACGTGTGTGTGTGTTTGTGTGTGTGTGAGCGCTGGCCTGAATATGGGTCCTCTACCCTCTAACAAGTTAAAAACAGCACTTGTACTCACTCAGGTAATCCCCCTGCCATGTTGCTGCCTTCCTTCTCGCCACATTTAAAATCCATTACAGTCAGAGCAGCATATTGAAACTCGCTGGTAAATGGAGCCGCGGCTCTGGTTACAAACAGGCTTTACACTCTATTGAGACCTCCCTCTTTGTCTCCGCGGCACTATTCCTCTCTCTGTCCCTGTTGTTGTCCTTTGATCTGCTTTTTTTTTTGCAACTGATAGTAAAATATTAAACTTTGAAATATCAGAGCAGCACAGTTGAAGAAAAATTACAGTGTCTGATCTTAGACTTGTTCATGTGTAGATTTTAGGTGAATTTGCACCTGTAACAAACAAACGAAACAGTTAATATGCAATTAAAAAAAAAAAAAAAAAACTGGCGATGGTGAGACTAAAAATCCAAGAGAAAAATGTTTCATTTGAAGAGCCATTTGCAAGTTTTGCTAAAGCTACATAGCTAATGATAGCATCATCAGCTGTTAACCTTAGCCATCGTGTTGACAATGCAGGAGGTTATAATCTGTCCTCAGAGCTTAGCTGCGTCTTCAGGGGCAGATTGGACGCTGCAGTGACTCAGTATCGGAAAGTGACGATTCAGTTTAAGCAAGTCGGGGCTAGCTGGTTAGCATGCTAACATCAGTGGAAGAACAGAAGAGTGAATCTTAGTGAACAGTGAATTATGTCTCCCTGCATACGTTCCTGTATCTTTTATGACAAAAAGCAGCAACGCGTGTTCAGATGACGAACTCTGTTTGGCCTTAAAGATGGCGCTTGACAGTGGTCGACTAATGAGCGCTTGTCTGTCTCTCCGTAACCATAACCATCACCATAACTCCACCCTTTGCCGACCACAGAATGCACATCATTTATAAATAATAGCCAAGTGAGGCCTCTGCAGGTTCTTAAACCAGAAACACGCGTCTCAGCGGTTTATAACCAAAGGGTTGTTGATTTAAAAAAAAAAAAAAAATCATCAAAGAAACAAAAAGATGGATGGACAGAGGATTAGCCAATGAGAGACGAAAACAATGAGCTGTGGTGTTTGAGGAAAATAGACACTCGTGATGACATCACACATAAGTGCACACAAAGCAAACAAACACACATGCTTGTGAACATCAATGATCAGTTTTGTGTTTTTGATTCATTTAAACATAATTAACAGTTAAGGTACAATTAATCAAACAGAATTTAAATGTCTTTGCTTCAGCTTTAGTTTCTTTGCTACTGAGTGAAAAAGATCAGGTTCTCTGATGTCTTCGGCTTTATATAAAATTATACTTGGGCAGTTTGTCCATGAGTTTCTGTACTTGAACTATTTGAATGGTTGAATTTATCTAGCCTCTGAATGTTTTCTACTTTATTACATTGTTTTATCTGTTGCTAGCTCAGTGGTTTGTGTGGAGTCAGCATTTTTCTCCCACACTTTGTAAATGTTTCTCTTCAGATCAAGGGCTGCTCTGTTGATGTCATTCACAATGTTCTTAAATGAATCAGCTGGAGAAGAGCACAGAAAATGACTTATGGTAGCTCATGAGGGTCAGTTCTCATTTAAATCCGTGAAAACAAACAAAAAAAAAAGACATGTCAGCATTGATTTTTATTTCTTATGTGTGGACATTCATTTCTGACCTTGACAGAGATACAGTAGATTTCTCAACCCAGATTTAAGTAACCCAGCTGTACACACACACACACACACACACACACACACACACACACTAGAAGTGTGCCAGCTGAGCAGCATCGAAGGCTGCCTCATCCCTCGCCGCTCAGTCTTCCATGTCATTCATCATGTCGCCCTTTTAATGACACCACCTGTGTCAACCGCGAGGGGTCCACTGGAGTGTGTGTGCCTCTTTGTGTTTCTGTGTGTGTGCATGTGGTTTTTCTGTTTACAGGCATGCTCAGATAATATGCAGGTCACATCTGGCCTGGCGACACACACGCACACTGTTGGTGCCTCTGAGGGATGCTTGACCCTCGTCCACGCCTCGCGTCGTCTTCCTCTGTCAGACATCAGTCACCGCCATGTAACCTCGATCATGTCACTTTACCACAAGCGAGGTGTGAACAGCCACCGGGGCAGAGCGATGCGAGCCCACACTTGAGTTTTGACAGGGCGGATGTGACTGTGGACAAAACAGTTTGCGTTGAAAAGATGACAGTGACAGAACAGCTGCTCTGTTTGCTCTGTCTGAGTTTCTGTGTTGTTTTTGTTGAGTGAACGTTTTTATGTTAACAAGCCTTTGTTTCATTATCCTTCAATCTAGAGGAGCATGTGACACTTAGTAGGAATTGTATGGGTTTTATGCATCTATAGTAGGTGGGACTTTGTTTTGTATTACATAGAAGAATCAAACTTACTTTGTAATTTCATTTGTAGGAAAACAAACTGTTGAGTCCTTGCTGCAGGCACAAAGCTGACCATCAACGTCACCACATGTTATTTGGTTGAATGTAGGTTGTGAGGTCAGGTACAAAAATTCAATGTCAAAACAACGTCTAATGCCAACGTTAGTTTGACGTAGAATAAAAAAAATGTTATTTCTTCTGAAAACACAGTTTCTAAAGTTTAGGTAACTGTACAAAAATTAAAAATGACAACTTTAGGTGTAAGGAAAGATATAGAGGAAATATAGAGGAAGTGCCTTTACAACTGGATTCTGCAGCAATTTTCAATGCTCTGTTCATAATGTGGCAGAATGACGTCATTATATTAAACAACAGTGTTGTGTCCAAATGAAAGTGCATTGAATTACACTTCATTGTCAGGGAGGTATAAACTAGCAGCAGACATTGTTTTTTTTATGTGAGTAAAACTTTATTCCAGTATCAGGGACAAACAGAGATGTGCGATTGAAGGTGATTGTCAGTACTGTACGTACATAGTGATATATATCACAGTGGAGCAAGAACAAATCAGAACATCCTACTTCAGAACAAAAATGGGTCTCAGAGACGAGATTGAAGCAGATGTGGTTGACTGACTATGTGGGATAGCATGTGTGTGCATTTGGTTGTGTCTAATGAGCTAATGGATTTGTTTTGTTTGTCTGTCTGTGAGTGTATATGTGTGTTTTGTTGGTTGTTGACCACAATCAGTCCCTGTAAACAGCCTCTCGGTGTCTGGGACAGTCAGTAAATACCAGTGAATCCTCCCACCCGACTCCACACACTCACCCCTCAGTCACAACACAGACACGACCGGCTCTGACAGGGGAGGGGACCAATCACAGCGCGGCTCGGCTGATTGGACGAGGATGACATAAGTTTTGTCAATAAAATAAAGGTGGTGTTTTTTTGGAAGACAATGAGCCTGGTGTCTTTTAGAAACTGGGCTTAATTGACTTTATTTAAATCAGCTGGTGAGACTGATGAGACTTAGAAAGGTCAAAAACAGATTTATTTATTTATTTTTTGCAACAGAAAAAAGCCAAAATGATATAAAAGAAACTATCATCGTGAACAGGCGCAAAAGATATTTTACCAGAGCAAAGCTTTTATTTTGTATCAACATCTTTGTAACCTTGAGATCTTTGCTGGGAAATACTTGTTTTCAGTTTCATTGTATCGTAGACGTCTCATGTTGGAATAACAAGAAAAGAAGGGAAGTCATATTCAAAGTGACAGTAATGTTGAGAACAGGGCATGACCCCTTACCGCCCTCTAACCCCTCATGGTTCACACCTCTGTCTAAGTGAGGATCAGTCACTCTGTCCAAACACATCTTGACACTCATCAGTATCTTTTCTCCTCACAGGTCCAGAATGTTCCAGAAACTTCACGTCTCCCCGGGGCACCATCAAGACGCCGGGCTTCCCCGAGAAGTACCCCAACAACCTGGACTGCACCTTCATGATCTTTGCCCCCAAGATGTCGGAGATCGTGGTGGAGTTCGACAGCTTCGACATGGAGCCCGACACCACGCCACCGCCGGGCGCCCTCTGCCGATACGACTGGCTGGAGATCTGGGACGGCTTCCCTGCTGGTGAGGAGAGGGTTTGGGGGGTGGGGGTAAGAACATGAGCTCAGGTTGACCAGTAAAAGAAAATATTTATAATCAAGGCTTAAACAAGGATGGGAACAAAGCTGGAATTAACATTCTGTGATGTTAAATTTTAAATTGTTCACATTCTTCATTTTCATTGGTTTATTCATCCACATGCATGACTTTATTTTTATAAAAGGTTTATGAACCTTCAAGGCTCTTTTCACCTTGAGATCTTCTCCCAGAAATAAACTTTTATAGCGCAAGTAAAAGATAAAAAAAAAAAAAAACAGTCCAAAATAAGCTCTAACAATAATACTGTGCCTAAATGGAGCAATGAGGGAACGACAGCCAGAACAAACATGGAGGCGCAAAGAAGTGAAGAAGAAATCTCCACAGGTGGAGGGTAAGAGCAGCAAAAATGGGATGCAGACGGAAAGGAGAGGTGGTGGAGGGGAGTAAAAATGCAAAGTTGTGAAGCAGCGGAGAGAAGAGAGGGATGAGAGAAGCTCGGGACAACTTTCCCCCCGCAGATGTTGACAGAAAACAGACAGAGACATGAGGAGGTGAAAGGGGAGGATGAGGGAGGAGAACAAAGGACAGATGACTTCCCTGCAGGTGGATGAGAGATGGAGGCGAAGGAGAAATCAGAGGTGAAGAATATGTTGATAAAGAGTGAAGATGCAAGGATGAAGAAAGATCCCTGATTTCACCTGTTTCACTTTAGGAGAACACTTTTAAGTATTCGTGCTTATATCAACCACAGGATGGAGCCTTCAAACATGATGGTTTTACAGGCTGTTTTAGGAATTTGTGACATTAGGATTTTCCTGTCCTGGTTGTCTGAATGTTCAATGGACTCACCATGTCCCCTGAGCCCCGATTGATTGATTTCTGCTCTGACTATGGAGGTCAACATCACATTTTTCATTCACTTCTCTGTATGTCTGAGAATGTAAGAAATGGTTCTTGTGGAACCTTTTAGATCCATTAAAACATGGGAGAGTCGAGAGGAGCTTTCTATGTTTCTGAATCTCAAAATAAAACTAACTCTAATCAGCATGTGAGCTCTGGTTGTTTAACATTTCTGTGTTAATGAGCAGTAGAACATCACAAATGACAAGATGCATAAAATGATGGCACATTAACACAATAGTTTTCTTGCTGAGGGCTAGATGAGAAGTTTGATACCATCTCAAGTATGTGGTAAAAGCCAGAAAGCGGTTAGCTTAGCCTAAAGACTGGGAACAGTCAGCATTGAAAGGAAAATCTGCCCACTAGCTTCTCCAAAGCTCATGAGGAGACATATTTCCCAAAATGTTGAACTGTTCCTTTAGCATCCTGAAGCTTACGGCAGGAACAAGTCATTGATGGCTCAGCTAATGCCGTCTGTGTTCACACGTAGGCACGATATCCTGAAAGTCTCCACCAGTCCTTTACCAAACACTCTGAAATCAGCTCTCTGCGCACGAATGAAGACGGCGCAACCTGCTCTACCCTCTGTTCACACATCTCTGTGCATTTGGGCCACGTGTCTCAGCTCCCATTGTTGTCTAATTAGCCGCACAGTGAGCAGATAATGGTGAGAGCTACATGTCTCGGACAGGCCTGAGTAGGCTGCCAGGATGCCCACAATACTCGCTGCTGTGCCCAAAGCTTTGCCTGGTTGTTGCCAGGAAGGGGAACGGCATGGGAATATGAGGCACACAAAGACTGGCACAGGTAGACAGACAGTGACATACACTTTAAAGCCGTGCCAGCATACATAACATGCCAGGGCTCTTCCTGTCAAATGATCCGTGTTTGTGCGTGTGTGTGTGTGTGTCTGTGTGCATTCAGGTGTGTCTGTTTGCATGAACGCATGTGCGCGCATGTATTGGTGCATGCACTATGTCGGCGTGTGTTGCTATAGAGCCTGTGTATGCCTATGTTTGCTGAGCGGACGTGTGTATTCGTGCAGATAACAAAGCATCCCTGCAGCAGGGTGAAGACCTGAATGTAGTCTTTCATCCCCATCAGACACTTTCGCAACGTCAACACTAACATCAAACATTCCCATCATGCACTGCTGTTTTCTTTGAGAGATGTACATCAGTACTGCAAAAGGAAGTGATTTCTTCTTTTGATGGGAGAGTAAATGTTATATTTGAATTTCGTTTTTCAAAATAAAATCATCTCATTAATATTTGTCATCCTTTTTTCCCTTCAGTTTTGTTTTTGATCACTTTGTCTTACTACTTGATCATTTGCCTCCAAAGCACAAAGATGGAAAACATTTGGGTGGAGTTTTTTTTTTTTTTTTTTTGGAATTTCATTCTGGGCTGAACGTTCCCGCCTTCAGTCCTTGAGAGGCTGCAGATACACCACAGAGGCACCACACGCCTGGCATTGCTTCTCACTGATAAGAACAGGATGAAATGGGCAGCACTCAGCGTTTAGACATGAGACGGTCTGAGTCGCTTTGCACTGCTTATAAGAAAATTTGGTTGTTACGGGAGATTTTAGCCCCGGTTTGTGCCTCTTGTGTCAAACGACTGTTTGATTAGCTTAATTTTTCATAATGTGAATCAGAATTTAACATTATTATTATGATTATCACTGGGTGTATTTATTTGTATCAATATTATTTACTATTATTAGTCATGCTGATTGGAAGGGGTATAATGCTTTTTGTTTATTTTACCATTTACCACTTTATTTTACGGGTCCATAATTTCTGGGAATAACTTCACAATATGGGAATAACTACTCAATATGGTCCTTATAGGTAAAATTGAGGCAGCGCTTCTAGTTAATGAACTCCAATTATTTACTAGACTAAACCATGCAAACAAATACGCAAGTGTGAAATTCCTCTGTGACATGAGATTCAACAAAATGGAAAACAAAGTTTCATATAATTAATGAGTAATATTAATTTGTATTTAAAAGATTTTAAAAAATATATTTTTCCCTATAATTAGTAACCAACTACATCATGTTTTGCAAAAAAATCCTAGAAGTTGGTTAAGAAATCAGACTTCCTGTATTGGTCGGTATGTTTGTTCATCCAGGTGGCTATAACAGTTTTGAGGATGTTGTGAAATAAAGTCAGAGGTTTATCTTTCTGGAAAATGTATCGTTCGTTCTGTGGCTTTAATGAAATGATAATACATGGAAAAACTGTTTCTGACAGTCACGATTAACTGATAATGACAATCACATAATCAATAAAACATCGAATCCTTACAAGTTGAATTTAATGACCATTTGTGATTTTTGTTGAGTCATTAGTACGGCTTTTTTCATCCCTGTGCCATCCTTCACTTCTTTCTATTCTAATCCACTTCGAGGTCAAGTTCAAATCTTAATTTAACAACCCGCATTGGAAGCGAACAGGATGATAAAACACACAGATTTAAAACAACACCCTGGACTGTCTTGAGATAAAACAATTATTCTTTACTGTACCTGACCTGATTTTTATATATATATATATATCCACCGTTTATATATAGCGCTGGGATAATAAGTGCCCAAACATAATGTTGTACGAACGGGTTTTGTAGTACGAGTTTTTCTGCTGCCTGTTATCTCACCTTTTATTTCTGTATCAACGGTATAACATCATTCCTGAGATGTGAGAGATGGGGATCAGATGCTCACTGTGATTGTCTGACACAGTTTGATCAGCACAGGTGAATGTTTTGGGCATTTCATCTAAATTAGACGTTTTCAGACCTGAGTTCTGTGTAGATGGAATATAACAGTTTCATAACACGAGTCTCAAGCTCACAAGTTTTTGCTTTTAGCCACAAAGCATTTCCCAGGACAGTGAGGGCAGGGAAGGATAAAGTGAAAAATAAAAGCACTCTGCAGTTGATGAATGAAGAAGCTAACGTTCTCCTTTTTCTGTACCTCCTCGTCTTCATCCCTCAGTGGGTCCGCACATTGGCAGATACTGTGGCCAGGTCTCCCCGGGCCGAGTGATCTCCTACACCGGCATCCTGTCCATGACCATCACCACTGACAGCGCCATCGCCAAAGAGGGATTTTCTGCCAACTACACCATCCGCGAGAGGAGCCTCCCCCCAGGACACGAAGATGAGGGTGAGCAGCTGGATTAGTGATGAGGAAGAAAGGCAGGGGGGTGGGGGTGGGGTGGGGGGGTGATGTGGAGGGTACAGATGTCATCTGCCATTACATAGGGTTAGGGTTCATTTCCTGGTTAGTTTCGTTTGTCATTTGTGTTATATATTATAAAAATCATACTTAAGCTCATAAAATAGTCCTGACATAAAGCATTTGAATGACTATAAATTAATGGTTCCTCAATTAACTCAGCTTCTACCAAAGTGTCTTTGGAGAAGACGCTGAATCTGTTCCAGCTCTAAAGGAGCTTGTCTGTATGTGACCTCTGACCCCTGACCTCCATGTTTGAAGGAGGGCAAGCAGAAAGAGAATCTGTCCATCAGGGATTAACAGGATGAAACAAAAACAAAAGAGTGATTTTTTTGTTTTGTTTTGTTTTTCTGGATTTTGTGATTTATTTATTTTTTTCCATATATTGTTTTGTTTATTCCTACCCAGTCTCATATTCATCACCTTTATTTACAACATGTTTGCACCAACAAATATAGTTAGACTGAAACATCATAGAGACTAGATTACGTTTCCCACTGTACACAATGAATTCACAGAGAACTGAGTTTTCTTGAAGCACAATATTCTCTGAACATTTAGCCTCGGGTTGTGGTCTGGTTTAATAGAGAAGACGTGACGCTGACCTCAGACACGTCGTGTTTAGGAAGGTTTGATGAGAACCGTCATCCATCAATAACCTTAAACAAAGCATTTTGTTGCCTAAACCAGCTTCACGACGCAGAGCAGCCCGGTCTCTGGTGTGACAGTTGTGCGCTTTGTACGGCTGCCATCCTCTCCAAACACCTCCTGGCCACTTAGCTGCTGTTAATAAATGTGATGCTTCATTCATTCAAAAAATGCATTGCCCCTGAACATAATCCAGCCAGTGATTATCCTTCCTACAAAAAGGATTTGCTGTCACAGTTTAGTTGTATAGAAACTAATTTCGAGGAGACACGGTTGGAACTCACACATCCTGTCTGCGGGATGAAACCAGCTGTGGGAATCATTCACAGCTTCTGTTTGATTCAAGTCTGTTTGAAGTTGAAACATCAGAATCAGGATCTGGATTTAAATACACAACGGTGTAAATGAAATCTTATCTCTTAGCTCAAACTGAATTTAAAATGTGATTTGGTTGTGATAAAGGCAGCCCGTAGTTTCATCACTTTGACCTACTTCCAACTCTTATCTCCTGCATTCAGCTGATATTATCACCAGATGAAGCATTTCTCACTGTTGGTTTTAGGCCTAGTTCTTTTTTGTGTAGTGGGTTTGTTTCATGTCCACATGTTCTCTAACTTTCTTTAAAGCCATTTGTCTGCATTAGTTGACTGTGTGACCGCGTTTGAAACCCTGTAGAGATTTAAGTTATGTTGCCCCGTATGGTTCTTGCACTCTGGTGACCTCAACCCCTCTCGCTCCTGTGTAGGAATGTGAGTGTGTACAGAGATGAGTTTACGTAAGGTCCCAGGATAGTTTACATGGGCACTTAGGGAGAAATGAACACACATTTCTACGACTTGCTGTTCTAAATTGATATTTAAAGACTTGAAGTCAGTTACTATGTGTGTATTTGGTGCCAATCTGAAGATTCACATGTCTCAGCTGCACATATTGGTTAGTCCCGTGTTCAATATGCAAAAAGACTAATTATGTTACAACAATAAATATATAAAATCAACTTAGTAGACAGTTTTTCAATACAGTCACACTCTACACAAATTAGGTATAAAAAATATTCAAAACTGACAAAACAATCTCAAGTCATGAGGCGTGTCGTAGCTTTTCTGGAGCTTTTGATCATATCAGACGAACATCAGTTGTCACATCCTTCATATTATTCTTTTTTTATTCTAATACGCGTCACTTACAAGTTGATTTAAATATCCATTTAACATATTTAACGTCATAAGCAGCATATTGTAAAGCTTTTTTTTTTTAACCCTTAATTTGACAAATTAGAGATAATTCGAACATTGCACCATTCAATGACAGCACACTATATCAGGAACAGGCTTGTATGTTCGTCTCATATGTATTTCAATTCACCAGGAAGGTCAAAGTCATTATCTTCACTTTTGTAATTTCTCTCGTTTGTTTTTGCCGTGGGCAGAAGATGTCGGTGTTATGTGTGAGTGTGTGTGTCTGATATTGATGGTGAGTGTTCATGACAATGTGATATTACATCGATGTAGCCTACATATATCAAACATGCACTGTGGTGTGTCTGAGATAAATCTGACCCTCTAGTGTTAGTTGGGATGACCGAGAGCTGCAGTGGTGTTAGACAAAGCTCTAATTATCTTAGCTTAAGTCTCTCTCACACACACACACACACAATTACTCTTGCCTTCAGACCCCCAGCTAAGCTCAACAGATTGAATTAAAGCCTCTTGACAACCAAATCACATTGTCTTTTCTCCAATTTTTACAACCACCCTGATGCTATAAACCAGGGGTGCTTGCACCCAGTGGGGGTAGCTCAGCACTTGCCAGGGGGTATGCAAAAAGATTTTAGAGTAGCTCATCTAATGGAAAATTAATAAAAAATAGAAATTACACTTTAATTAGAAAATTACACACACATTGAGTCAGCTGTAACTCCCCAGTAGCAGCTAATGCTGATGCTCGTCAGCAGCAGAGAGTAGCTAGAAAAGATGAACAATAAAAACTATGAATAAACAGTTCTAATGGTTCATTTTCTTTATAGACTAGCTATTTCAAAGTATTTAATTAATAAAAACTAATTTAGAGAGCTACATTAAAGCTAAGCTAGTTGTTAGTTACACTTTCTGCCACCTTGAATAGTAGTCTGCCAAATGCAAATATGACAAAACCAACTTAAACATTAACTGGATTATGGCCTCATAATCATGTTTTTTTTTTTTTTAAAGAACAGCCAGTTTAAAGTTCATTCAAACGATGGTGGTGGTGCCACTGACGGGGTTGGAGCTTACACGGGTGCATCTGACAAAAACGGTTGGAAATGAATGCTCTAAACGTTTATCTTCTATTTACATGGATGTTTACACCAATGTTGTGCCTTCAGCCTCTTCAATTTTTCAGAAAGAGTTTCCATTCAAGCAGGATCTCTGCTAACAGCCACAGGGGAATCAAACTCCCATATCCTGCGGTGAATTTATGGTTCTCTCTCGCTCTGTCCTGCCATCACCATCAGAAACGGCCTCCAGCTGGGCCTTTGATCAGCTGAACCACTGGTGCGGGCGTCAGCTTTATGTCCTGTCTTTCCTTTTGGATGGAGAGGTAGAGGGATGGGGTTTAAGTCTGTCCCTTGTGCCTGCTGTGAGGGGGACATGGAGGTCACGTCATGAATAAAAATAAGAAAAGAGCAAAAGAAGAAGCTTGCGGAGGTGGGAGCTGAGGCAAGAAGAAAAACAGAAGAGTAGAGTGGAGGCTTTTTAGGAATAAACTGATGCCTCAGCTGAATCATACTGAGTGTTTTCTACTCTCTCATTGTGGAGCTGCAGTTGCAGAGCGTTTTCTGGCACGAATCCACTGCTGGGAAAAGTTCTGAACCGAAAGATTTTTCCCTGAAAATTGTCAAGATAACAAATCTTTAGGATGAACACAAACTCCAGCTTTCTGCAGCCTCTTTGGTGATGTCGCAGGCAAACTGTCTCCCTAATTTATTTGTGGAACTCAGAATGATATAAGTGTGTTTGTGTCAGTCTGGCAGACCCTGTGTCTCCAGACAGCCCTCCCACACACACACACACGTGTTTTCCTTTGTGCCCCCCCCTCCCTCTTCCTTCTCCTGACTACCCCTGCTGTTACAGAGTGGACACTGCCTCCTCACAGATACAGACATGTGCTATGAGTTTATCCAAATACTGTTTTTGAAAGTGTTGCATAAAATCAAGGGATTGTACAGTTTCCTCAGTTCAAGGAGCCGAGCGCCGTCCTTGAGATAAAGATTATTTACCTAAATGAGAGCTGGATCTTCGCACATTAGCATCAAAATGTGTCTGTGTGGGTTTGGGCATGTTTATATGTGTATGTGCATGAGAAGCCTTCACATATATATATATATAACAGCTATTTCATTATTGTTTCATCTGTAAATTAATTCCTTTTAGTCTACAGTGAAAAATGTCATTTACAATTTCCCAGAGCCCATATTGATGTCTTCAATTTGCATTTGTCATTTCAGTGGTTTTTCATCCATGACAGAGAAAAGCAGCAAATCCTCTCATTTGAGGAGCTGAAACCGCAACTTGGCATTTTTGCTTGAAAAGTAACTAAAACAAACCGTTTTCTAATGAGTTGCAAGTCTCCAGTGGATTGATTTATCAGTTAATCAACTGCAGTTATAATACACAAAAAATAATGGTTGTTGACTCGATGGTCAACAGAAGCAGAAACAACATCCATCTTCTCAAATCGAGGATTGTAAATTATAAAACTGAAAAAACAATAACTGTTGATGCTTTTATTGTAAATGAGTGTTATTTAAAGGAAAAAGGTCAATTATAAGACATCGGCCTGGTTGTGATTGGCATTTTTTAGTACTTTTTGACATTTGATAGTTGAAATAATTCATCAGCTAAATGAAAAAAGTAACTGACAGGTTGATCAATAATGAAAATCATTAGGTGAATCATGTATTAGGGCGAAAAAAAAAAAGCCATTGAGAAAAGCCATCAGACAGCTGAGTTTTCCAATTTAAAAGTCATTCTTTTATATTATATTTTTCGCAGTTTGGACACGATTATGTGCTCCAGCACATTGGATTGGTTTCAGTAAATGCATGAATACTTTACAGATGCATCAGTTTGTGTGTTTGTGCTGTGAGTGGCAACTAAACTCTGAGCTTTATTGTAAAATGAGCGTCACCCAACGGCATCCAACACAGAGGCTGTTTCAAACGACACCTTCGCTCCTGTGACTGACTGCCCAGCAGGGAGCACGGACACACACTTTACAACGTCTGGGTGACACTCTAATCACACTGCTCACTTGTTTCTCTGCCTGAGCCGGAGACAAAATGAGCTCTTTTCCCACACAGATTTATGACCTGGACTTGAGGTGTTTCTTTGGAGCTGAATGATAAATTCAGCCATTAGCAGCAAAAATGAGGGGAGCAAAATTCAGCTCACCCAGCTAACTATCTGTGAAATAGCCTTTTTAAACTCATATTAAATGGGCAGTTACTATGGTTGTGATAACGAAAAAAATTTCCCCTTGTGACCTGACCATAATTCAAGTGCAGTCGAATGATGCTTCGGTACAAAAAACCGTCTGTTGTTTCAACACACAGACCAGCATTTCAGTCTTCGACACGGTGATGTATGTGTAATATATCTACAAGACGAAGATGGTCACAGTTTGGAAATTGATCCAACTTGGTTCCTCGTGGGGATGAAAACATCCATCCATTATGCATACCGCTTATTATATATCAGTATATCAGCGACAGACGACAGACAACCATTCACACATGAGTGTGAGTTGTTTGCGCAATTTAGACCCGGAGGGAACCCACGCAGGCACAGGCACAGGGAAAACATGCAAACTCCACACAGAAAAGCCCTAGAGCCAGGAATTGAACCCAAAACCTTCTTCTAAGTACAGTACTAATGACCGTGTCAACATCTGAATAGTTAATTGCGAGACAGAAATACATGTGGCCGTTAAATTGATTCAAATAACCATTAATACAAAAGAAGAAATAAAATAAAAGCTCAAGAAAACATTGGGCAATATTTTCACTCCACATTACTGAATATTCAGGTGAACTCTTGATAATGAGGTGTCTCTTTCTTTTACAGATTTTGCTTGTATGGAACCACTGGGCATGGAGTCGGGGGAAATTTCTTCAGATCAGATCAGCACCTCCTCCCAGTACAACTCCAATTGGTCCGCTGAACGCTCTCGCCTCAACTACCAGGAGAACGGCTGGACACCCTCAGGCGACACCGTCAGAGAGTGGATACAGGTCAGTAAAGTTTCTTTTATTTGTGTATGCATTTACATTCAGCTGCAGAGCATTTACAAAGCTGCTTTAGGTGGATGAAACAAAGGCTGCAAATGAGAATGGACGCATTGAAAGATATAATAAAGTAATGAGATCAGGATGTTCAAGCACCAGAATATATCAACTCACTGAGGAGAATTGTTGAAGTCATCTGGAAAAATGAAATTATGTCACATTGGTGCACATTTTACAGTCTGCTCTCAAAATATGCTCATTCACTCATGGAGAAACGGTGCTCCTCAGTTTGAACTTGACGATACCACTGAGATCTTGTTCACGTCGATTCTGAATATTGTTCACTCATTTGTACCACTTCTCCGCACGTTATAGGACACGGAGAAAGAAAAATAAGCCAGTATAAATGATTTATTGGAATCTACCTCATCAGCACAGTTGACATTTCTCATCCTCATTGTGAAATCTGACATAGAAACCTGCAGTCACTGAATGTGGAAACAGAGCAGCCTGGCCTTTAATATCTTGAAAGGTATTAAAGCATGGTTCAAAGACAGCACAAACTGCTTCGTCAGGTTCAGCCTACAACCACAGAAAACATGTTTTACACAGTTTATTGATACTGTGTAGGATTCTAAGATGTACAGTAATTAGCTGTTTTTTCTTCTTGTCATAGCCACGTTCATACACGTTGTAAGATCATAGCTTGTTATAATCTAGAGTTTGCGTTAAATAAGGTAATTGGTGCAACATATTTAAAGATCTATGCTAGTTTAGTATCACAGTATATTACAGTGTCATATGAAATACCAAGAAATGGCATCAGTTCCATTAGAATCGAGAGCTAGGCTAAAGCTAGGCTAGCTAAGTTTTAGTCAATAGCGCGGCATTTGGTTGTGGTGGTTAAGAAAGTGAATTAGCACAATTTTTGTTTGATGAAAATCGAGGGCTGGGAGTGAAGAAAAACAGAAATTTGGCTTCGTACTTTTCTCTCTAGCTAGCTTTAGCTTCCCTATGCTAGCTCTCTCGTGAGCTGTTTCCCAGTAGCAGAAGTTTCAGTAAAAATGAAAATGACAGCGAGTTGAGTTACTGTTGTTTGGAGTAGTTTTTAGTCATTAGTCATTTTACATATACAGACATTAAACATTTCTCGGGCGTAATGTTTTTTTGTGGTAAAACAAATATCAGAAAGTTAAATTGATGTCCTCTTGTGATCAGATGTTAATGCCAGGTGTAAACAGGACCTTTTTTGTTAGACTGTGGGCAGCAATGACTTGTGAAATTCAACACCCCTGCAGTCCATTATGTTTAGTTAAAATCACAGGAACTAGAGTCTGACTTGTTTGGATTCTTCTTGGGGCCAAATTATCAAAGGTCACCAAAACTTTAGATACTTACGGGTCCTGGAGTCCTGCCAGTTGGGCGTAAAATAGCAACAAGTTCATATGTTTTCCTAATCTGGTTTTTACCAAAGAAAACTGATTCCAGGTGAGATAACTCACCCCCGCTCAAAGACGGTCTCTGTATTAAGGTGCGACTGGAGTCCAGGACTGTCCCATTGTCCAGTACAGGAACTCTTAGAGGAGCACTCACAATGCCCCTTGCAGTAGAGACAGGCCCTCACTTCCTTCCTGTGGGGGTTACAACAGGAAGCAGACAGAGAGACGGCCTCAGTGCTGGATTAGCTCGAGTGGCTCTCTATTGTCTGTCTGGGGACGTCTTTTAGCTACTGGGCCACTGCTGAGTCCTCTGGGGTATAATGATATGAGGGACAGTGTTTTAACAGAGGTTAATGGCTTAATACATTCATCGCATCACTAAATCTAATAACAACAATAATTGTCTTAGAGTTTAAGTTGGGATCATTTTGATACTTTCCTGTTAAGATAAAATATCCCATCATAATATTTTCAATTGGATTTGTCCACATAGATCTGTTTCGCCTGCTATACATGAGAACAGCCACGGTGCTCTGTGGGTAAATTCCAAGTGTAACATCATTTCCATTGTATATCTGTTGTTTATCTTAACTAACATTGACAGAGACAAAACAATACTTTGATCTGTCAACAGTTTTTTGAGAGATATGACTGGATATGACATGTTTGGCTGGTAGGCCACCGGTTTGGTTCATGCAGTAGCCTTCATCAACAGTATGTAATCCTACAAGCAAGACTTGAGTAGGTCTGGGTCCTCAGGGGCCCCAAAGGGCCCTGGCAGTTAGTATACAGTACAGTAACGTTAGTAATAATAGATGATGTTCCAGCACAAGAGCACTGGTTTGTATTTGGGCCTCGGGGCAAACTGGCAGAGTAGTCTGCAGTGTGCACCATCCACCACTCTACCTGCTGGATACACAAATACAACAGGATATGGACACAACGCACAGGCGGTGGGTGGAACCAGGGGCAGCCATTTGTTTGTACAAGTAGTGTGTTTGAAGTCCTGTTTATTTCCATTGTTTTAATGCTCCTCTACTCAGTCAGGGGTTAATGTCATTGGCCAAGGTTCAGGTCAGGGGAAAGGAATACACCGAACCATTTCTGCATTTCTTCATTTAGAAGACATTGACTGCAACTTACTCAGAGGTCTCTGGGCAAAAATGAGCTTTTTGGCCCTTTATTCCACCCAACAGCTACATGAAAATGAAAACGGGGCATTGAAGGACCCTGGACATGTGGAGTCCTGATGCAGTTGTCTATTGTGCAATGCTTGGTCCCTCGCCTGTGCTTTTTAATATTCCGACTGACAGTTTACAGCAAAGCAAGTTTACTGACTTGACTTTAGCACAACCCCACCCTTGTGTCCCATACTCTGCCAACTCCTAAACCAAACTCCTCTCTGTGCAGATACATTGCAGAAGCTTTCAGATTTTCTTGGTTATATTTGATTTGAGCGTGGGTGTGGGCCATTACAGCAATCACCACAATTACAGTAATAGCAAAAGCTTGCTCATTTCTCACTATATACAAAAAATAAAGACATAAAACACCTGGTGCAGGTTGCTGCGCATGTATGTGCCTCCTCAGCTGCATCATGCCAGTGGTTCCCTGCACGGAGCTTGGCCTCTGACCAGCTCCAGTGTTTTCCATCAGGACACGCCGGCTGTAGATACCGGTGGAGGTGACAGCGCTCCTCGTTCAGCTCACCAATCATGAGATCTGCACCAGCGGCCTCTCAGTCACACGCTCTCCCTCCTCCAGCCCGAGGCGAGACGCTGCTGGGTCTGGTTTGGTGTGCGAGGACAGATTTCTGTATGTGTGTGTGCGTGTGTGTGTGTGTGTGTGTGTGTGTGTGTGTGTGTGTGTGTGCTCTTCTGCCGTTCAACTAAAGCTTTGTTGGCAGTCCCTCCTGAAGAAACGGCAGAACATCCCCCTGCCACAGTGATTTATGGCCCCAGAACCAGTGCTGTTGCTCACCCTCATACTCTGTGAGGCATTTGAGTTATGACTGGTGGTTTCTGTGAGCAGAATATTCCATTTTATTTGATTAAATGTGGTGCGTGGCCAACTCCGCACAGCATGGTTTGCCTTATGGCTTTCCATTCATCTTACTTGAGAAGAAAATTATGACTTGGTTAATTCTTGCATGCCTGCCTCCTCCACTGCAAACACCTCTATTATTCATTTAAAGGCATTTATATTTTATTGATACTATTTTCAGGTTACTATTCATAATGTTGTCAGGGTGATGTTACCCAGTGGCAATTTGGATGGTGGCAGACGGTGAGCTCATTATCCAGCTTTATGATAAATCTGTAATCATATTTTTTACTGTAGTGACTCATTGTATTAGCATGCTGGATATTTGCAATAAATGGAAATCCTCCATATCTGTAAACCATATTTTTAGCCAAGTCTTGACAGAAGGATTAACTGTAATGCTCATTTCACTTGGGGATTAAATGTAACTTTTAATGTGAGAATCATATATTAATCTTACATCATACTTAAAATGAGGAAATTATTAAAAAGTTATATCATTAAAAAGTAAATCAAACAACACAAACTGAAGAAGTTCAGCCTTCATCTGAACTATACAAATAAATTAGTATCTGATCTGAATCAGACACAAAATCTAGCAGCATTTGTCACTTTCAAAACTTCATTCAAGCTCCAATGTGTCCTGAAGACGGTCAGTAGGTGCATCTGCACAAGTTGTAGTAAACTGACTTGTTATTGAACCATGATGTAAGTCCAGGAAAGGCTTCCTTCCCTCCTGACTTCAGGTATTTATAGACGCCCTGCTGTTTGTCTTCAGGATCTATTTGATGCCACCAGGAAGAGCTCGGCGTTGTGCATCTGGAGAACACATTTGGGCCTTGTGTGAGCGAGGTGTGTTGTCGGAGGTGGTGGGGGTGGAGGGAAGCTGCAAGACAAAAGATACTCCAGAGAGGATTACAGGGTGTCGCAATCCAGAGCAGACCTTTGGAGGATATCTGGGAAATCCCAGTAACTAAAGGAAATCAGTGTCTTTGCGATAATCATAAATCTTACTTCTTCATCAGTGAGAGAGCAGAGGCAAAATGTGAGGTATGTCATTCATCACAGAAAACAAAGCCCCCAAACCAAGTGGATCTAATTAGCGTTGGACTCATTTTGGATTAAAATGTCAAGGCTGCTCAAAGGAAGTACTTTCATCAGTGCCAGAGTCATTTAGAAAGAAGAAATTATGTAATGAGATTTTAAGGGTCCTGAGGTTATAAAAGTCGCTCAGCAGAATCATGTTAAACTTCCAAATAAAAACATTAGTGTGTGATTTTTTTTGTTTATTTATTTTTTCCCAGTTCAAGCGTAAAGGACTATATCAATGCTTTTGCAAGTTTTAACTCTATTATCATAGACTTTTCCTACCCATGATGTACAGTCTTAGATATTTGGATCCATTTTTCCAACTGTTCCTGACAGCTTTTAATTCAATTCACTTCTGGACAATCAGTCAATCATGTCTTCAATCATGACAACCAATTTAGCAGACTCGTGAAACTTGTTTGGGTTGTGTAATCCATCACTGTGGAAAACATGTTTGTTGTTGTGATTATTTGAACATGAACATCATTTTTAGGCGACAGTCAAATTAGCATGTTGCTCGTTTTAGGAGGAAAGCTGCAGGATGAAAAAAAGCAGTGATTCGGAAATGAGAAACTGATGCGAAGGTGGTGTTTTAAAATTCATTGATGGATTTTAACAATTATAATAAGGGTGATTACAAAAGGATTTCAGGTCATTTTAAAGGACCACAAATTAGCTTCACTTTTGTTTTGTAACCATTTTCAAATGCATACGACACAGCAGACGTCCATGAAAAATGACCACCACTGAAAATGACATTAGCAGGATGAGGATGGAATGAAACAAAACAACCTCCCTAACAAATCAGATGTTAATAAGATGACAATCAAACATCCTGTAAACATGGAAAAACACTGTCAGGCATGAACCAAAGCATTCTCTTGTTTTTATTAGTAAAGAAACTTGCACATGGAGTGAAAAGTTTTTTTTTCTTCCATTGGATCCCCAGGGACCATCACTGCCTTAACACTAAACCCTCAGATGAGAACTGAGGAACTGAAGCTCTTTCTTTAACCATCACTGTCAGAGTAGTATCCTGTTTTGGCAGGAAGTGGTAATGTTTTCGTTCAATCTCTTTTAGCCACACTTAGACTGAATTATGTCCCCTTCCTGCATTTTTTCCCTTCATTAAAAAGCTCTAAGTGTGACAATTTTCTGCGGCATAAATGCAGACACTGCCAAGTGTTGAGTAATTAGAAGATGGAAGAGCAATTAGCCTTAGTCATTTGACGGAGGAAGTCTGGAGAATGGAACTTTGACCGGCCGCTACAGAGACATGTAATGACTGCGACGGCTGGCTAATGGATTACAGTAACTGCTTAGGCTGCTTTTCCTGTCTCAACTGGGCCAACATCATCCAAAACCAGGTAAACTGTGTTTGCTCACTTTAAGGATGTCGGCTTGTAAAACATCCATCTTCATCATCTTCTGAAACGGAAGTTTGTTATTATGTTGTTTAAAAACTCTTATATCAAGTGGGCATCAGTGATCCCTGAGCAGCAGGCCCCTGGTTCGACTCCTGGCCCCTTTACTGCATGTCTCTCTTGTATTTCCTGATGTCTAGCCTTTCTTAGTCAAATACAGTATAAAAAAGCCTCAAAAAGAATAATATTTTTTTCAAAAAGAGCCCATGTGCCCTTAGAAAAACATCAAACACAAGCGAGAAGTTGATATTCAGATAACATTTGACATTTTTACTCAAAGTGACGTTTATGAAAATAAAATTTAGATATATTGATTTTTAGTTTACTTTTGGAGTATTTGATAACAGAAGTGACTTCCTGATCCAATTTATTATATAGATTATATTCTGATCTACTGAAAAAAGTGTTGACATAGAAATTTTCCTTTAAATCTCGGGTGAACATAAAATATCTCAGCAAAAAGGCAGCTTCAGAAAGAAACATTTGCCCTTTAATTCAACTAGCTTGTTTTCTTGTCAAGTACTGGGTACTTTCACATCTTTTATCCTCTTAAAAACCTTCACATTAAACAATATAAAGAAGACAAATCACTGCTGAACTCACAGCTCATGTCGATACCAGGAACACAACCGGTGATGAGGGTCACTGTGTTGTTATATTGCTTTAATCGCAATGATCGAAAACTTATTCAATTAACAGAAATAAACTTGTTTCACAACACAACGTATCGTGCACAGTGTGTTTGTCACAAACAGTATGTGCAGTGTTCGGGGGATGCGTCTCGTGGGACTCTCTGGGAACGGCGGCGAGCACTCCCACGAAACCCTGTTTCCCAGGGGTCTCCCTGTCAGTCACCGAGCCCACACAGACCTGCGGGAAGCTATTTTCTTCTCTTCTCTTGGAAAATCATTGGTGGGGAAAAGTTAAATAATGGCCTCTGTTGCCTTCCCATGTACGCTATCACAGTGGCAACGTCTCTATGGTAAAATAATTACACACCACACATTACACAGGCTTCCCACATACTGAAGCGTCGAGTGTATTTTGGTATGCAACTGATAATTTCCAAACTCAACAAACAAGCAATTTAGTTTAGTTGAAATGAAGTAAGGCAGAAGTCAAACAGAGTGTCACCTCATTTAAGACACAGCGATGAAAGTGGATCAATAGGTTCAACTTGTGTTGCTTTAATACAGTTTGAAGGAAGTTGGTGTGATAACTGTATATGGATTCTTAAATGCAGATAAGCTTTAGTATTTGTGGACGGTATACTGATTTAAAAGGACCACTGTAAGGCTTTCTGTTATCTCCGCTGCTCTCTTTGATGATATCTATCTTTTCCACAATCTTTTTCTTTTCAAGCACTTTGAAACGGCCTTGTTTCTGAACGCAGTGAGATAAAAATGCCTCGACCATCTGAGCAAGTCTTTTTCATCTGTTATTTAGGCTTTAGATGATAATTTTATGAGAAATCTGGAAAAAAAGTATAGCCACGAGACACGATAACGTCGGTGTAATTTCATTTGGAGTTGCATAGTTTAAGGATTTCTTTGAACAACAACAAAACTGTTGGCGAAATAAGGATGATCACAAGTTTATTCCAAAACAACAACAACAAAAAAGAATAGAACAAGTTACCCAGTGTTATCCGTTCCGTGTTTAACTAAAAAACAAAATTAAAGCAGTTTCCATTTTTAGTATATCTGTGGAGTGTGTCCCAAGATCTGAGACTTTGTTTGTGAGTTTACTGTGAGTGTTTTAATTCAATCCGACACAAGACACTTAGTTTAGTCTAGTCATACAATCAAACAGAGAAATTACCCTTAGAGTCAAAACTCAGGGCAGGAAAGTCAGTGTGATCATGGCTGCTCATCAGTTTCTGCTCAGTTTATTGATGTGCGGTAATAAAGGAAGATGAGTGAAACGAGTGCATCAGTATTTTTATGAGGCTCTTTATTTGTCTCATCTGGATATTAGTGAGGGGGAGTAGGAGGAGGGGTATGTGGGGTATGCCCCCCCCCCCCCACAGTGGAAAGTTCACCCCTGGTTCAGTGACACAATATTTTTAGTCCCTATTTGTTCACAGTTAGTCTCATAAAATCTGCTGTTGGTCTAACACAACCTCTTAACCTAGAGGATTACAACCACACACACACATACCACAGGTCACACACTAGTCATTAGTGATGTGGGTAGACAACCATAAAATTGGTCCTGAGCTGGTTCCCATACAAACACACTCACACACTGCCTGGTATGCACTAAATGAGTGTGACGTCACACACTCTTCAGTATCTCAGACTCCTCTGGACGTCCTTGTTGGATCAGCACCCTGAGGCTCAACCTCAGTGAATCGTTGAACCAACCGGTTGTAGGTAAACTCATGACGTAAATCACATTAAGTCATGAGTAAATCACCACAATGTCATTGAGACACAGTTGGATTTTTTTCTGTTATTTTGGCTGTTACTGTTGAGACGTTTACGCCCAGCAGGTTTTTTTTTTATGTACAGCTGCAGTAAAGTCTGCAGTTGGAAAAAGTTGCACTGGAGCATTTTTCTTTTTCCTCTCAGGCTTTATAATTTCCTCTCTAAATCATCAGCCTCTGGTTATTAATTGTTAATTTAGCTGTAGTTGTTTAGCTTCCTCCTCATTGAAACAGACAAAGCTCAGCGTGGGACTCCCTCAGACCGTGGGGTCATGGGTTCCCTGGGCTGGTCTTGGGTATTCTACTTTTTTTATGTGTTTGTTATGCGTTTTTCTTGTTCCTCTGTTTCTAGCTGTAAATAACTGTGTACATCTTATTTTTTCTGCATTTGCTTTCCCTTTACTTGGCTTCAGATAAAAACAGATTTTTTTGAGTATGGGTTGAACAGCACAAACTTAACGTTCTTACTTTGTCAGAAACTTATCGAAGAATTTAACAATGAGATTAAATTTACCTAAATGTCTTCTACAGAGTGATGGAGCCCCATGTGGCCTCTAATCTGGTTCCAGAGTTGATTATCCCTGATGTCAACCTTTACATTTTGACTGTAATTTTGTGAAGCTAACTCTGCAGGAGAATAAGTGCATAACTACTGGAAACATTTATCATCCTCCCTCTGCAATCTCAATCTGTTAACGGGATAATTTCTACTATAAATTCTATTACCCACAGAAGTGATGAATAAACTGAATAAGAACTGGATTGATAAATCTTCTAGTTAAGAAAAAAAAAATTAAGAAAAGCTGAACCTAACTTAGTTAATTAGTGAACCCACTCATGTTACATCTAATCTCTGCCTGGCTGGATACTGGTCTCACACTCAAATAGGTTTTTTACAGAAGGGGTTGTCTCTGACTGCCTCAGTCATCATGTAGTTGTTTACTGGAAGATTAACTCAGGAAATGAGAAAATGTATATATATATATATATAGAGAGAGAGAGAGAGAGAGAGAGAGAGAGAGAGAGAGAGAGAGAGAGAGAGAGAGAGTTAAATAATGACTTAATTTCAATTAACTGGGACAAGTATCAGCTAATACAAAATGCTCTTGTTGCTTTAAACTTTTATGTTCTGAGATCATTGAAGTTTCAGATAGTTAGAATAAATTACCTGTAAATAATCCAGCTGTGTTGTTATAAGACAATGTGTACATATCTAATTATATATGTTATAATAACAGCACATCTGTAATTATGATCTGTAACTTTATTATTTAATAGCATCAATGACGTTTATTATTTTCAATAAATATAATGATTGATCTGTTCTTACACTTGTTTGAATATGATCCTGATTTTGTTTGATATTTAGTTTTTTGTTTGGTTGATTTTCATCATATTTGCTGTCTCTGAATTATCATATTTATGTTTTGATAAACATTCTGGTAAATTTAGTTTTTTTAATATTGTCATTGAGGACCCTCTTGAAAAGGAGATGCTACATCTTAGGGGTTAATTTCTAACGAACAATTTCTAGGAAAAGGTTGATTTGTTGATGATATGAAAACACAGTACAGACACAAGCATAGATGCATTAAAATCAATTCACAACAAGTAGAACAAAGTGAAAAGTACCTTGAGAAATAAATGTCCCAGTGAAGCTTGAAACCCTAACACAGCTCATACTTTGAATCCAGACACTAAAATGACTGAGAGGGTTTTAAAAGCTGTTAAATCTGTCGGCGCCTCATCTCATTGTGTTTAAGAGGCTACCTGAAGAGAAAAGGATTGAGGAGAGAGCTCATTACTAACAACACTTGTCAGCTGTTTAGTAGTGAAGTATACACACTGCATAATGTTCCTGTAAAGGTCTTTGTTATCTCTCTCCAGCGTCCTGCTCTGATTTTTCACTGTCTACTTATGGACAGATCAAGGTATAATTAACGAGATCTGAGCTTTCGCCGCCAGTGAAACATGAGAAGACAGAAGAACGTGTAGCATTTGTAGGGTAATGTTTTGGCTATTTATGTGTAGGTTAGTGATAAGTGATTTAGAAATACATCTTGCTTCAAATCTCCAAAAAAAAAAAAAGCTCCTCTTGGTTCTTTTTGATGCACTTAAACTCTTGGACACTTTTTAAGATCAGGTTAGAACAAAAGCAGCTTTCTGCCTGAGCAGACTCGGGTTAAATGAGGCTGCAAAATACAGACGTTTTGCATCTTCAGGCTTTTTATTTCCTTTAAGTGGTTTTTCTCATTTACTGTCCATCTGGGTTTTTCATTACAAAGCCACAAACCTCCAGGCAAAAACGTACCCAACTTTTCAGTCCCTAATGTACCCCACAGCCCTGAAAAATGGACTCAACTAACTGACTCAGTTTATCCAGTGTGTTATATTGCAACTATTAATGCACCTCTAGCTATGTATATGTCAACATGTGGTGTTCAAGTGTTGCATCTGACCAAACATGCGGATATATTTTGAATCAAACCTTAATTTCCATTTTGTAAATTAGCTGAGCTACTCCGAGAGCCCACATGCAGCTGCAGATGTACTCCGCCCCGGAGTCCCTCATCTTTAATCCTGTCTCTAATCCTGTACTCTCTTCCCAGGTGGATTTGGGATTCCTCCGATTCGTCACAGCCATTGGGACGCAGGGCGCCATCTCAAAACAGACCAAGAAACACTACTTTGTCCGCTCTTACAAGGTGGACCTGAGCTCCAATGGAGAGGACTGGGTCACTATGAAGGAGGGCTCAAAGCAGAAGGTAGTGACAAGTCGTTTATGCTGTCACAGGCCTTATCTATATGATATTGATGACTAATGAAGGACTGGCACTGTAGTCAATGGGGAGGAAAGTGTGGACAGCTGAATCAATGTTTTCTGAGGCTGACAGCCTTTGGCAGGATGCCTAACCTGAGAGTCTGCTTTACATCCCACTTCCCTCTTCACAATCAGAATCAATTTCTTTAGAGGAACACTGTTGTACTGGAAGATGTCTCACTGACACCGGTGAAGGAATACATGGACAGGGCTTCTTATTAAGCAACATATTGATAGACATGGTAAAAGAATATGCATCAACTAAATCATGTCAGCGTCTCAACTACTGTTAAATGGAGCCTGAAGAGTTTTCCAGGGTGATAAGTTTGGCTCGAGTGCCAGCATACGTCTGTCTGAGCTCCAAAGAGAGGCAGAAAACTTGAAGCGTCGGTGTTCACAGGTCAGGGTCATCATCTGTTTAAACCTCAACACACCAGGAAGTGCAGCAGCAGAAGTCACAACAATAGCAGTAATATACATTATTGTTATTAATATTATTATAGATAATAAAAATATTGCAGATTGCATGAAATATTGCAAAATGCAATAAGCAGCACAGTACCAAGGTAGTGATGTTAAGTAAGTTGTAGTGGTTGTTGTTTCTGTAGCTGCAAGTTGTAGCAGTGGTGGTAGTTGAAGTGACACTGGTGCTAGTAGCAGTTATCTAACTGTGTTATCAATGATGTGTTATCGGTGATAACATCAGCACCAGAATTAACAAAGAAACAGAGGCACTAATCCATTGTTTTCCTGTGTTGTCTTGTCTGCAGATCTTTCAGGGAAACCTCAACGCTGTGGACGAGGTTCACTCCTTTCTTCCCAAACAGACTCTGGCTCGCTACATACGCATCCGCCCCATGTCCTGGGAGCAAGGCATCTGCATGCGCTTCGAGATCTACGGCTGCAGAACATCAGGTAACAACGACAAACGGCCACACTCAGAGACACTGACCGGATACTGCACTCCCAGCTCGAACTGTTCAAGCACTGATTTATGTTTTACAGTAACTTCCCGTTAAGCCTAAGCATGTAAACACCACAGACACACATAACAGACAGCACACTTCTGTAAATGTCATATCTACACACGAAACACACATGTGACACATATTGGGTCTATTTCCTATTAAAGATCCTGTGCTAATGTATCCTTCTTACTTTAACAATATTTCCTCTCTTTAAACACTTTTTCTTTAACTTGATCCCCTTTAATAAATTCTGTGTGGTCTTTTTTTAATAGTCAGAAAAGTTTTACAAACACTAAACCTGCTTCTCTAAACCTATGATGTTTTTTCACAAGTACAAAATGAGCTTTTGTGATCCATTGGAGGCACTCACAGAAATAAAAATGTTCTTTCACACAAATTAATGCACTTCCGTAAACCTGGGATACATTTTTACAAATGCTTCAGACTAAATAGTGTTAACTCTTCGTGCAGAAGGCTTTAACTCTGGAGGAAGTGAGTGACAGTCAGGAAAAAAACTTTCACCTGCTTTTGGCGCTGATCGACTCTTCTCTCCAGACTGTGGACTCTCCCTTTTAATAACATTTTCTCACTTTTACACATCGTGAATCAAACTAACATCTTTCTGGCTGCCGGATGAAAACCTCCTGCTGCTCTCTGTTGATTTAAAATAATCACTGCTTCCAAGGCGAACGCAAACTCCCACAGAAGGACGGCGTTATTCATGACAGAGGAGCAGAGGAAAATCATGCTGCCTCATTACTCATCCTCTAACATTATATAAACCTCAGTCCTTGATGTGCTACAAGCCACTCTCAGTAGGAGAGCTCCATAAAGTAGATATTAGGCTCTTATTCACAGGAGAACAGGCTGTGGATTGCTAGACAGGTGATTCAAGAGATATAATGATACAACTGGGTAAGTGTGTGTGTGGTGTGCAAGTATTGCACGTGCAGCAGAAATATTATCCATTCCTAAGCCCATAACTTTAAACATCATCCTCATTTTTATCTGAGTTTAATGTAAATTCCATATGTGATCCTAAACCAAACTCCTATTCCAAAACGCGCATTTTAAAGAAGTGACAAAATGCACTTCACTTTCTCACATTTAACCCATATTTTTTCCCCAAGGGAAGACATGTGGTACTCGTGAGCTCGGAAACACAAGAACACACTCAGACAATCCTGCTGGGGGTTTCCATAAAAGTAGCACTGAGTAGTTGTAAATTCACATTGTGGAAGAATCTACATCGTCAGTCGCTGTTGTTGAGAGCCAGACATGAGTTTGGGAACATCTGTCAAATACAAATATCACACTGAGAACACAAGCTTTTCAGCCAGGATATTAGCTCTAGCTTGTTGTGGATAATGGATTTAACTTGGCTCACAGTGACCAGACATTTGTGTCCAAGTACTTTGGAGTTTCATAAAGTTTGTATATTTTGAGAAAACTAAAAACACAAGCTGTCAATTATCCACTAATTATCCCAGTTTATTTCCTAATACCTGAACTCCTGTAACAACAACACTGGAGGGAGCAGACTGTCCTGTCCTGACTTCAGACTATAAATACGGTCTTAAGGTCACATGCAGCATTTCCTTCAACAGGGGACTATGTCAGTGTCAAGTACCCATGAGACGAGACTTTGAACTTCCAACACGTTGTAAGGATTCTGATACAAGCTGCCTCTTGACCTCTGACAATGTGCTTGTGTGCAAATCCCAAGACATATGTGGGAATTCCCAATTGTAGTAGTATATGCAGTTGTAATAGTAGCAGTGGTTCCACACATCAGACCCAGAACAGCACTATTGCTTTTTTCTACAGGTGCATCAAATGTTATTTCGGGGGGAAAATCTGAGAATAGAGGATGCTGCTGTATAAATTGATGACAAAATTCTGGCTTCATAAGTAAAATTGGCTTCACTTGAAGTTCTGTAGATCAGATTTACGATAGCTGTGAAATAATACAGCTCAGGCCAGCAGGAGCACAAACACAGACACACCCAGCAAAGTAAATTTGACAAACTCACATGTTGAACTTGGTTCAACTTTCACCATAACGCAGTGCCATTGGGTGCAGTGCCAACTACTTTGCAGAGTTCTGCCATCTGATAACCTTTCGAGTTCTTGGATCTGTTTCTTAAACATCAAACTCAAACTTCTCGCCGGTACCTGAACAACACCACCAACGCAGCCCTTCGCATTTCTTTTTTTTGACACTGAGCTGTTTTTGTTCTTAACACCTACTAAGGAAGCTGCATTTTTTTTTTGACACTGGTGGTATTGGTGTGAGCACAGCAATAGTAACAGTAGAAGTAGGAGGAAGTGAACACATCTGCATAGGGGACACAAAAACCTCATGTTCATTTCAGACAGACTCGTGCCAGAGATGATAAATGGGTCTTTGGTGTTTCTGCTCTTGAGTTTAAACACTGCAGCAAACGCCAGAGGGCATCAGCTAAAACTGCTGACTAAAGCAGTGACGAGATAAGGATGGTAGTGGTCTTCTTTATCATACTGTACGCCTCTCAAAAGTTTCCTATCTCTCTCTCTCTCTCTCTCTCTCTCTCTCTCTCCCTCTCCCTGCACAGACTATCCCTGCTCAGGGATGTTGGGGATGGTGTCAGGTCAGATCTCAGACGCTCAGATCAGCGCCTCGTCTTACGCCGACCGGGGATGGGTGGCTGAGAACGCCCGTTTATTGACGGGGAGGTACGGCTGGACCGGGCAGCAGACCAAGCAGCCCTTCAGAAACGAGTGGCTGCAGGTGGGTTCACAACTGAACTGTCATAGTTTAATGATAATGAGTTACAGTGTGTTTAAGGGTCGACCGGATGACTTGAGGGGGTTCATGTCACTGTACTTGTAGCTACAATAACAGTGCTGTACCCTCAGCCCCTCCTGCCACCATCTAGTACAAGATGATAATGCAAATACACTTACGCAATGCTTTATCGATATTGTCGGCCTATTTTCCAGCCAGTGGGTTAGAGGGTCAGTCATTCTGTTATCCGTCTCTTTGTCTATTAATGTTAACTAACTGTTTGAGCTTGTCCTCCCTGGCAGGTGGATCTGGGCCAGGACAAGATGGTGAGCGGTGTGGTGATCCAAGGAGGGAAGCATCGTGACAGGAACGTCTTCATGAAGAAGTTTAAAGTGGGCCACAGTCTGGATGGAGAGGAGTGGATCATCGTCAAAGAGGACAACACCACCAGGCCAAAGGTTGGTTTGTTGCTCCACAATGTAATTCTATACTTTTCACTGCGAAAATTAAAGAGTCACATTTAGAGAAGTGAGTTAAAGGGGAGTTAAACTTTCCCCTCTGTCCTTGTCTCTCTTTGCGGAGCAGGGGAATCAGTGAAATGGTATTTAAATGTCAAAATGTCAATTAAACTCTCATCCCTAAGAGACGTGTCTCTCCTTTTGGCAGTTAAATTTTTATTAAGCTGGGTAGTATGTGGCCCACGTCCAACCCCAGGCTGAGAGAAGGGCTGCCAAGTCAGGTTTGGATAAAGCGTTGACTCTTTTTAAGATCATCTGCCAATCAGTAGTGGAAGAAATATTCATCCTTATAAAAGTGCCATCACCACCACGTAAAAACACTCATAGCCACAGGAGTGCTCATAAGATGTGAAAGGTCTCATGTGAACTGCTCCATTAAAGAAGTTCTGATTCTACTATTTTCCTCCCGTTTTCTATATCTGTCACATTCAATCGGAGCCAATACAGATAAACAGAAAGTAAATTACAAGAAAGGCAGATAAAAGGTTGTTGATATGAACTGAACCTCATCTCATGGTAATCTGTAATTCCAGAAAGGCAACAGACAGACGCTTGACGCTTGCCAATAATGTAATGAAATGTATTACACCCAAATTATAGACTGCTATTCATGTGAACTCCCAACAGTGCTGACTGTTGAACGTACAAAACAAAACCTTGACATGAGGGGAAAAAAAGAGCAAATAATTGTGGGATAGGACAAATAAATCTAGACGAGAAAAAGAGAGAGAAAACCGGGAGAAAGCTGGGTCCCACGGATGACTTTATGAAAAGCATGGAATAAAGTTACAGTATAATCGTGATACACTAATAATTACAGTACTACTAAGGCCAGGAAAGTCACATGAGGCAGTGCTCATTTTTTTATTGATTGATTTGTTCCCTCACTCATTCACACAAACTTTTTCAGTGTTTCTTGACAACGGATGAGAGGTCCCATAATTCTCATGTGGTGTCATTAACTCTGCACTGGTGCTGCAAGGACACAGTCAGCTGTAATATGGTAATCAACTTGCTGACAGGTTAAAAACCTCCTAATGTTATTCCTCCAGGATTCCCTCATCAACAAACTTCATGTGTCCATCATTTTAGTATTAATGCAGCATCCTGAAAATCCCACAGTATCTTAATGAGGCAAGTCGTGACAGTATAAAAGTCAGTTTGGTCATTATTTATTTTTAATTTATTAAATAAAATATCTATGTGTATCTACTTTTTAGCTTTGTAACTCATTTTAAACAAAGACTATGTTACACAAGTAGACCTTTATTCTGAGCACTTAAAGGGCCTTCTCTCACATATCGAAAAGCTGACAATATATTATTAGGCTCAGGCAGTATTGTGTGTTAGCACAGCAGTTCTGAATTAAAGGGGAATTGTGTGGTTGACTAACTAAAGACAAGAGCGCCACCTAGAGAGGCTCAAACTTCCCCAACCTGAAAATCCAAAGATTGAGAGGAGGTGTCGGGGTCCAATATTGAGTGCTATTGAGTGCTACAATATTGAGTGCTTCATACCAAAGATGGAGCCAACATCAGAATTCAAAGTGTCACAGAAAAAGACATTAGAAAACAGGAACTGATTTTTAGTTCCTCAACCGTCTTAGTGATTTAAGTGACTTTGGTTTTCATCCCCAAGAGGAAATTCACTTCTCAAGTCCTCTCAAGTCATTGCTTTAAAGACCCCACTTCCTCTCCACGCCTGGCCCTGTTGGTGCGACATGCTCCTCTATGTGTTCCAGATGGCAGGGTGGAGGACGAGGTTAGCCACCAGTCTCCTGCTGATTTGCTGCAGACAGATCTGTAGATGCTCCTCTGTCTCTCCTCTCCTCTCAGAGAGGCTCTGCTCTGTTTCCTGGGTCTTTTTTTTAAAAACCTCATCAAAAGACGAGGCAGGAAGACTCAGTGAGGCCCAGCCGCTACATGTATTTATACATGCATGGGCACAATCACACACACATGCTGTACATAACATGTGCTCATGCATAAAGATGAGTGTGTGTGTGTGTGTGTGTGTGTGTGTGTAAGAACTGACCAGCAGTATGTTGAGTAAAAAATGTTTATAGTTGTTCTGTAGTTTCATAGAGCTCCACTGGAACTTTCTCCATTTCTCTGATTATTGTATCACTATATACAGCTAAGCTTATAAATTGAATTATAAGAAAGCTTCCCAGGAATAAAAAGATGAGTAAACTTGATTGGAAACCATGTTGTTCATATGTGCTGTATTGTTGGTTTATCTCTAGACTTTCAATATTTCTGCATATTCATCCACTATTCACAGACTAAAATACTCTCCAGGTTACATTACAATTAATTCATCGGTACCGTACCAACTGAACAGGACCTAATAACGGATATATTTCTTTACTATTACTAGGAAATAATTTGTAAATTACAGACCTGTAAATTAAAGCTTTATCAAATCTGATAATAGATGATAATATAACAGGAGTGAGGTCACGAGGTAATTCATGTTCACTGTTTTGTCACAGACACTAATGCTAAGTGATGAACAGAACACAAGATGAGTAAACTGTAAAATGAGTCAGAGTTAGTGTGGAAGGCAAAGTTTCATCTGCCTGACGTTAGAAAACCCCTAAAATAGAATAAAGGCATAAAACCTACTCTATCTCATAAAGTCAACATGTTCAGAGGAGCATAAAAAACAAACATCATGCTCAAGACCAAGCTGTACACTGTACTGTCTTTGTACTGAGTACAGTGCGAAAGCGCCAGTAAATAATGCAGCGACAAAACAGCTATATTCATTTTTGTATTATTTTATCACTGGCCTGTAAGACAGCATCATTTAGCTGCACTGTCTTTCCTGCTCTGTTTTTTAATATGTAAGCAGAGAAAGTAACATGGTGCTTTTTTAAACGCGTTGTATCTTTCTTTTTCTCACTGAGATGAAATACTGAGACCTGTTGTGCGACGATGAAGACCGGTGCTGAAGCATTAGCACTGATGGACAGTTTTAGTGTGTTCGTTATTCCCATGTGCAGACTCAAACGCTGGCTGCTGAAACAAAAGACCTCTCCTCCATCCAAACACAGTGACGACATAACACTGACCATAACGCCACAATGCAGCCTTTAATAAATCAAGCCTCAGGAAACTTCAGCTGGCCAGACAGGCAGGAGTGCGTCTGGTGTTTGGCGTCCCACCACTTGGCTCCGTGTGTGACAGTAACCATTTTCATCTGTGCAGCTTCCATGTTGGAAATATGAAAGGATGAACTCTGGTTCTGATTTCCTGCCTGTTTGCTTTCGTTTCCTCTTTTCATTTAGTTTCAGCTTCTTATCAAAGTGATCAGAAGCAGACTGAAACCCAAACAATGTCGGCTGTTGATTCATTACAAGCAAATTCAGTGTAATGATTGATTGAGCTCGAAAAGAGCTCTCAGTTTTTTTTAATATATTTTTCTGTGATTTACCACTTTATAATTTACCTTATGACACCACCTGATTTATCCTGGAAAAGGAAACCAGATTTTTCTACAGGTCGTAAAAATGAAAAATAGAGGCTCAGTATCCCTTATTTTGAAAGAAATATAGATTGAAATGATATTACATCTCTCCTGCAGTGGAAAAATTATTTTCTTTTAATTGGCAAAACCGGTCTCACATGTTGTTCTCACATACTAATCTTTGAATTCTGTACTTTGAACTCCACAAACTCCATTTGTATGAAAAATCAACACAAAGCCCAGTCTGAGTTTTAAAATGTACAGACTCTAGCACTTTTTCCTTCAAAAAATTCAAAGTAATATTAATTTAATGCTAAACCCTTTGTAAGAAAATCATCATCATCGGTCCTCTGGGCAGGACAGGACATTCAGCCCCTGATGTATTTGTTTCTGTCTTTTCCCTCAGATATTCATTGGGAACCAGAACCATGATACCCCAGAGCTGAGGTCCATGGGTCCCTTCCTCACCCGCTTTGTCAGGATCTACCCAGAGAGAGCCACCACTGAGGGGCTGGGCCTGCGACTGGAGCTGCTGGGCTGTGAACTGGATGGTGGGTCCCATATTTTTGCCTGCACCACCATAAAAAGTGGTTAACACTTGAAGCCAACACTAATCTCTACTTATTGAAAAGAAATGCTCATATTTATCTTTGAAGCAGGTTAGAGTTCTGTCTTAAAGGAACTGTTTTATTACAATAACAAAGTAGAGCAAGTTTAAAGTGGTTAAGCTTAGTCTGGAAAACTTAACTGTCGCCCCCAAGGCGATTTGTCTCAGCATATTATGTTTTAATATCATGATATTACATCAGGGCTGATATTAAAGCGGAGCACTCCTGTGGCTCCTTTGGCTCTTGGTTGAGAACAATGCTCAGCTTTCACAAATCTTAACCAATAACACACAGCTGAACTACAACAAGCGACTCTTCACCTTAAATGGTGGAGGTAACTCAGGCAGAAGGGTTGGAGTTACTGCAGGTGGTTACTGCTGCTGCATGTGAATTTTTTTGTCAAGTCAAGCAGCAACTCAGAAGCCAATACTCATGTGAGTATAAATGTCTTGCCCTCGGATGGAGCCTTAAGAGATGAATGTCGTCAAAATAGACAGACATGCACACAGTTCAGCTCATGCTACATCAGATGTTTCTTTACATGAACATTAACATTAATGCTTATTTTGCTGCATACAGTCTGCAGTCATAAATGTTGAGCTATGTGCAGAAGGTGCATGGACACCCCATTTAAATATGGATCTGTGCAGGTGCATAAAGTATGAACTGGACACGTGATCCGTTTTTGACTGGCTCATGCACTTTGAAAGCTGCAGGAAGCCAGAGAGGCGTAAAGGATAACACACACTTGAGGTATTTGACGTGCGTCTTCACGGTGGAGACTGTGCTCCCATAAAAACCGACCCCATGGTTACTTTTTATTGTTAAACGACCTCCAGCGGCCGTGTGAGACATCAGAGGAACTAATGACCTATAGTATAGGGTCGTTTAGGTTGGAGGACTCGTTGTAACAGTGGCATGTATTGTTTTCTATTGAAGCTCCCATATTCATCATGTCACGTTTCCATGTGAAGATGCACCACTGTTCTGTCTCCCAGCATCAAAACACACTGAAGCTCCAGATAAGCAGCAACTTTCTCATGTTCTCTCCCCAATTTGGGACAAATCTGGGCTACTCCACCTTAACTGCCTCCTAGTGTGTGCTACGAAGTAGTCAGTGTTGATGTAAACATTTTAGGACGGCAAGAAAAAATGTTCAACATGCAAACAGCATTTTCAGGATGTGATGGCGTCCGCGGCCTCAATCAGTCATCCAGTCATTAGACGGTGAACTGCTCACACTTCAGGCTGCTTATCTGCGGTGTTTGGTGTAATGAGGGTGAGAGAGTGAGCGCATGAAAGGCTGACACATGCCATGGCAGGCTACTATCTCTGCTGCTGCAGTGGTGAGGGAGAGAGGGAGAGAGAGGAGGAAGGGGAGGGAGGGCTCCACCTCTCAGTTAGGTGAGGTAGGAACCGATGAAGGAAAGAGGGAGGAACGGATGAAGGGAGGAGGGGAGGCTGCGTGGTTTGAGAGTTTGAGTGTCTGGTTGCTCTGTGGGGAGAGAGATAAGAATCAGGCAACGCAGGCGAGATTGCAGGGTGTCTGTGTATGAGAGGGAGAAGTGGGGTTGGGGGCAGGGAGGGGGATAGAATAAGGGCAGGAGAGACAGGAAGCACAGATCGGAGATTAACTTCAACCCGGCGAGACACAGGGGATCTGAGGAAGTCCTTGGCCTCTTAACCCTGTTACCCTGTTAAATGAACTCCTGAAAACCTCAGAATCTCTCAGCAGCTAATTGTATTTCTCTGAAATAGATAATAGAAATATCTATATTGAGAGGTGAGAAAGCAGCTAATGTACTGTACAACATGGATACAACAGCGGCACCACCTGCACAAAATGTTGTGCAAAGTATAAAATGAACTTTGGCTTGAAGCTTATTTACATAGCACTAGTCACAAAGACAAGGAGATTTGAAGTGCATGGAAATACATTAAATATAAAACATTTGATCCTCTGAAGCCCAATAGAAGTGAATCAGTCCATATAAAATATAATATCCTGAAGAAACAGCCCTTAAACAAGCCTTTATATCATGAGACAAATAAATCGTCTACTGCATTCAGAGATTACTCCGAAAAAAGTTTTAAACTAACAATTTTAAGCTGGTTTTAGATTGTTTGTTATTTTTCCAGAGCACGCAGGGTCTTTAACTGTGTCTTATTGTTGTAAAGCTGTTCGGATTACAGGGCTGACATAGACATACCTCTGTCAGGACCCACCGATTATCAGAGTGTGTGAGGGGGTGAAAAGGAGTAAGAAAAGGAAAAGGGTGGGTTAAAAATAAGAGTGTACGAGTGGTATTTGAAGCAGAATATCTGCATCTGTCCCAAATGAACAGTTTCACTTCAAAAGGAAAGAACAAAGACACACACACAGTCACAGGAGACATGACACAGACTGAGACACTTCAATCAGTCTGCTGTGGGTACTTTCACATACATGTGCACACTCAAATGCATGCAAACCATATGTGCACACTGTAGACGTACAGACATGCAGACGCACACTCTCACAATTATCCAAATCACAGCCTTTTCCACCTTCGTGCTCTCAGAGGCAGTTTGTCATTAATGTGCATAATGATAAAGCTCTGACCTCGAGTGTTTTTGCAGCTAAATAAGATGATTAGATGCTATTAAATAATCAGCATGTACTGAAGTTGATATCAAAAGCCTTTTTAAAATAAGGGGCTGGTTTTAAGATGACACTTAATCTCTTCAGTCTAATTAACCTATGGTTCTTAAATTATGATGGAAACGTAAACAAGAAAATGTTTGTCTGTTTTTTTTATTTCCTCTTGGAGACAGGTTCTTCTTTTATAGATATTAGTGTTGCAACCATTTGGATTTTATTCCAGTCATTTGAATTTAGCAAACAACTCTGTGTGTGTGTTTCCCTACATGTTGCATGATACCTGGTTCAACAAAAACACCAGGATGCTAATTTAAGCTACAGAAACAAGAAGAGAGAAACAAACAAGCTTACAGCGTGTCTGCAATCAGTTTTAGTGGTTTACTCTCATTTTTATTTTTATTTTTATTTATTTTTTTGTCATTACTGTAGCTGCTTTGAGTCAAATCAGCAACAACTCTCTTCTTAAATCCACTCTGTTGTGAGAGCAAATCTCCATCCCACTCAAAATGTTACAAACACGTTTAATTACATGCAGACCATCTGTGATTTTCACATAGCCTACATATGCTAATTCAAGTTCAGTTTACTTCATTTCCATAAAAGCACATCACCAGACATCGACTAAATTTAACAAGATACAAGAGGTTTCCATCGTTATTACTTTGGTCCTCGATGGGAAACGCGTGGCGGCTTTCATCCACTTCAGTCTTTGAGAGAAATTGAGACACTTGAGTTTTTCACAGTTATTGATGAGAGAGTTCTGTATCTCTTTCCCCCAATGAGTCACAACGCTCCAACATAAATAAGGCGAAGCCAAAGGTCTTACACTTCAAATGTTATTACAATACACAGATACCTCTTACGTTTAGCCCAGTGTAACGTCTTGTTTTTGTACATCTGCTGTGGTGATACATGATCTGGCTATTGCCTGAGGGCTTGACCGCACCACGCAGTCTGCTCTTTATCTGTATTTTTTCAGACCGGCTGATCTCTCTATCGCAACCTTCTTCAAATGTTTCATTTATATTTGAACCAGCTCGTTGCCTTTAAGATAATCTTTGGTAAATCTAAGGTATTACCCCCAGGAACCTAAACTCAGAAGATCCTCTCTCAGTTGTGCATGCATTTCCATCTTTAGCATTAGGCAGTGAGAAGCAGTTGAGGTTCGTCAGATTGATAATGTAATAAAAAGCAACAGCTGTGTTTGAGATGCTTTTTTTTTTCCTTGCATGCAACAAGCATCAACACTAACCTGACGCTCCAGATGGTTTGTTTCACAGAACCATCTGGGAAGGCTTCATAGGAAACTGTTAAAGGGCAGGAGCTTTCAAAGAACTTGGCAGGTGATTGGAGGAACCGTCTGTCTATCATATGACGTAGTAGGAAACACAACAAGGAGGTTCAGTCTGAGCAGCTTCGAAAGCTAGTTAGCATGTCAGTAGATGATACTTGCTGTGTTTGTGGGAAATTTTGGGCATAAAAGGCACCAAAACCTCTCTGCAGCTTCTCCCTCATGGACGCTGATAGTTGATAGACACCAGCAAATAGTTTGAACTTTGGTACGAAGGAGTAATCTGCTCAGCTTCTCATTATTTTTAAATCCCTTGTCAAGGATGCCCGTCAAATAAATTAGAAAATAAGAAACAGTCCTGTTTATATTTCCACCACAAACCGAAGATTTGGTTCATCAGACCGGAAAGTGTGAGGGATTGTGTAGTTCCTGGGAAATCAAAGTACTTTTCGAGGGGAAGAAACTAAGTTTAGTCCCATGTTCCTCCAGTGGAAAGGCAGCTAAAGCTCCACAGTTCCTGACTGACAGTCGCCTCCACTGCTGTCAACCTCCTAGGTGCAAAGACGTGTGGACTAGAATAGACATGTACCGACTCAACCAGCATCAGCCTTTCTTGTCTCACTCACACACTGTCTCTTATCGGTCTCCCTATTCAGACATTACAACTACAGCCCCTCCCACCACACCCATCGCCTCCACTCTTCCCATGACCACGTTCGGTGCAACCACCACAGCGCCGATCACCATACCGGGCACAATCCCTGCCGCAGACTGTGAGGAGGGACAACAGGACTGTGCTGGCGAGACCGAGGTGCTGGAAGACTACGAACTAGTGACAGGTAAACCACCAAAGCTCCTTTTACTTTGTTCCCACCCTCCTTCGTGTCTCTGTAACTTTTTTTTTTATTATTATTATCATGTTGCACCCGTGCAAAGTGTTTCAGAGGTGAAACAATCAGCAAACAGAGAAAGTAGATTTAAAAAAAAAAAAAAAAAAAAAACTGGCTAAAATAGAATAAATTTGTTATAAATTTTTGTATGTCTGCTTCTCAAGTGATATTAAATAAAACTCTTCCATGTCTTACGTCTTTTTCATCCCGTAGCGGTCATCCCTTTCATGTGTCTTCCTGATTTTGACAGAGTGAGAACTTGTTGAACTTAAACCATGAAAAATTCTCCCTTATCTTCTCACTCGCTGTTTAAGTTTGACTGTGATTTTTCTGCTTTAAAGATTCTCCTTGATCTTCCCTTTTACTTTCACATGCAATGAAATCCATTATCCAGAACCGGGGGAGGGAATGGAAAGATTTTGTTTTTGTTTTTGGACAAAAAAACTGCATCTGAAGCATTTTGAAATATCTGATATTTTCTCGTTTGCTGAGCAGCACGACATGAAAGCTTGGTATTGATTTCTTATGAACAGAGGTGTGCTCAGGGTGTGTTGGCATCTGTGTGGGTGGGGCTGCCTTTGTTGACCTTTGACCTCACTTTGACTGTCCCATCTGTTGATAACAGGAGGCACCACAGCAGCTGACCCCACCATGGACTTCATGCCAGGTGAGGAAGTCCACCGCCATCTGCTTCCATGTTTACAATTCTCATCTTTCATTTATTCCCCTTTTCTCCTCGTCCCCTCTACACACCTTCTGTCCTGCTTTTTCATTTTCTTCTTTATCTTTTCCATTTTCTCAATCTGCTTTACATCCTCTCCTCTGTTCTCTACAATGTGTAGTATCTTTAAAGTCGAGCTGAACCATTTTACAGGGACATGTACAAATAAATGTGCCAGTGCAGGGCTGGCAGATCAGTGCATTAATTCAGCCAGCGGTCCCATCGTTCAGTGTCACCAACAGTACTGAACGCAATCACAAAGAGCAATGAAACTGACTTCCATGGGAGTAAATGGATTTTTCATCGGCCCAGCTCTCAAATTAGACCCTCCCCCGATACTGCTCAGCCCTGACACAACTGGACTGCACAGAGAAGCGAGGGACGTGTTAGTATTGGTAATATTGTTGTTTTTCATCACATTTTCTTATCTGTCGTGTCAGTTAATCCTCTTGAATTGATTTGCGAGGGGAAGACAGATGGAGACAAGTCAGAAAAGAGAGAGAGAGAGAGAGATGAAGACATGCTGAGACAGAAAAAGAACCAGTTATGGACAAACATTAAGACAACACAGAAAGAGAAATGCTGTTAAAAGCAAAAAATATCCAGCTGTTTATTTATGGGATATTTGTCTTATATGCTGAATTCCACTTGCATGAAACTAAATTTGAAAACTACATTGCATTGTTGGCTGGACTACAAAAACAGGACTGACTGAGTTACACCATTGGTCCGCATTGGTTGTTGCTCTTTCAACATGTTTTGGCGTGAACAAGAAGTTAAGTTGCTAACTTCTTTGTCACTACATTAAAGGTTGCCCCAGTAGTGTGAGGTCAGCGATTTCCCAATGCTTTCTCTCTGCTGGCTGCACAGCATCTGACGTGAATGAGCTTCTTAACAGAAAGATCATTTTACAAGTAAATGCAGCCAAAAATCACAGATATCTTCAAATTTCTTGTTGTCGAAAAGTCCAAAAATTACAGTGATACATGACAAAGAAACGCAGCAAATCTTCTTGTTTTGAGAATAGAAAGGGAGAATATACTGTCACTGTTTTTGCTTGAAGAATGACAGTATTAACAGAACAGCTGGCTGATTATCTCTGTCAGTCTCCTGATTGATTGATCAAATGCAGCAGTAATGAACCTGACAGTTTCGACCAATTGCAGGTGCTGGTGCACTGACACCCTGAGGCTGACGGGTCTGCACACGCTGCAGCATCCGAAGCTAAATGCAGTGATTTGTTTTGGTCATCTGTATTTTTTTCCTCTTAGCATCACGTCACAGTTTATCATCCCCTGTGAATACACCAATTTCATTACAGTTGGAGTAAACTGCCTGAGAAAGAGGGAGAGGGATGAATAGGCAGGAAGGTAGAAAAATGGTGGCAGTGACAGAGAGAGACAAAGAATGAAAAGAGAGGGAGAGCCAGCAGGAGGAATGAATAAAGATGAGACAGAAAGACGCAGAGTGAGAGGGATGAAGAGGTAGAGGCATAGTGAAGGTGAAAAGAGAAGAATGGATCGAGGTATAGTGAGAGCTGAGAGAGAGAATAAAGGCCTCATGGGTCTCAATTAGCTGAGCCGAAGCATCGCGTGAAGACAGCTTGGGGTTGGAGGGAGGGTGGCGGGGTGGAGGGGGCGGTCCACGGTCATCACTGCATCCTATTAGACTCTCAGAAACAACATTTCCAGTGTTCACAGATCTCTGCATTCATTTGGATGCTGTGGTGAACCACCACCGCCAGTCGACTGCTGGCATAGGCAGAGAAGAAAGGAGGGAGATGTAGTTTGTTTGTTTTTTTTCTGTTTGCGGTTTTTTCACAGGGGCCGCATCCGCATGTCGGTGGCACCACGCCCTTCTCTGTCGAAGGTCCCACCATTCCTCTCCGACCCTCTCTCTCTCTCTCTCTCTCTCTCTCTCTCAATGTCCTGATCCCAAACATATGTACATGTTGGCACTTATTTCCATCAGCGGTGACGTTTTAGTTCCTGTGTTTCACTGAGGCCAGGAAGGAAAATGCCCCATAGCACTGAACAACATATACAATCACAATCGTCTGAAAGTCTCTCTCTCCCTCACCCTATTCCATCTGCACAGGCCTTTTGTTTAGTGCAATATGTTTTCCACAAGCTACACAATTTAAACTGAATGTACAATACAGCAGGAACAGCTTTGTAATATTGATGTTACAAGGCTTGCAGTTCTCATCTCCTCCTCCCGGCTGGAGTGGATTAGTCAGTGGAAACGACCACGGTCTCTAACCTCGTCACTGTGCAGCTTTTTAAGAACCATCCAGCCAACAGAGCTTGATTTGACTTGTTTTAATGGAGCATATATAATATATAATAGAGGCTTATTACTGTAACAGATACAGTGTAGATCATCAGTTAAATCTCCCTCCGCTGAAGAAAGTGTTGTGGTTACTGTTCCCTCTCCTGGATGTTCACTATGTGTTTGACTAGCAGGCTGTTTTCACATCCATCTGCTAAAAGCAGAATTAGTTTGGAAGCTGCTCCAACAGACAACTTTCCAGTTGTGTCTTTCCAAGTGTGATGGAGGGAAACTTGAAGCCTATATTGCACATACACTGAGAAAGGACCTTCAGTGATGGAGATAATGCCTTGTGACCAGTAAAACCTCCTGTTCACAGGAGAGCACGTGTGCACCTCCAACAGCTCAACTATGCAACATGCTGAACTGCGTGTCAAGCAAGCTGATCAGATAATATCAGGCGTGTTGGAAGTGGAGAAGTGGAAACTTCATGGATAACAAGTTGTTTGTAGAAGTATTTAAAAAACTGCCCTGTCATGCACACATCTCTCAGTATAGCCAGGAGGAGCATGCAACGTGTTGGCAGGTGGGAAGCCAGTGAGGGATCAGTTTCTCGACACTGCAGCAGTTGGGATGGGATCTTGGCTGGAACATCTCTATGCGACAAGGAGCTCAGCATAATGAGCAGTATAACATTTTGAGAAACAGCAAGTCAAAGACAGAAGTTCACATCAGTTTTCAGGTTCTAACTGCACTTGGTTTCTCTTTGCTGCAGCATACGTGTGGTTCGCCTGCAACTTTGAGTTCCTGTCATTCTGCGGCTGGACCGGAGAGCCCAACACAGGAGCCAGTTGGCTCATCCAGACCATCGAGGCTCCTGCCATTCACAGAGGCCCAACCCACGACCACAGAGGTACGAGACGCGTGTTCACCTTTGTGTTCAAGGGCTTTTTTTTTTTTAATCCAGCACCACTCGACAGACGCTCAGGAGAGTACTCTGCATGCAGCTGCTGAAAAGCCTGTCTAACCCTCTTTTACTAGAATTTGAATTATTTTTAACAAAGCTTTAAATAACACTCTACACTCAGTGCTGCTGGGAATTCACAACAATATTTTCTCTTTAAAGGGGTGAGGAAAAGATGGCTGTGATGTAAAAAGAAATCCCTCATGGATACACAACCTTATTTCTGCTCTGAAGGACAAAGAGACTGTGAACACAAAGTTACCCAGGCCTGGCACTGTAATGTGTCATGATGTTCATGAAGTCTGATGAAGTTGATTATGCATTTCTTAAAACATCCAAAAGAAAGGTTTAAGTTTCTATAAGTCAGACCTAGGTAATGAAAACCAAGACCTCCCCAGTCATTCTGGGCGGGATAGTCACCAACAGGAGTATAAGAAAATAGACCCAGGGGCCCCACAGCGGCTCATCTGGTGGAGCGGGCGCCACTGGGGCTTGATCCTAACCACAGCTGCCTGGGTTCGAGTCTGACCGGTGGACCTTTGCCGTGTGTCATCCCCTCTCCCCAGCTCTCCCGCCTCTCTCTCTCTCACAGTGGCTATGGTAAAGGCATAAAAAGCCCGGAAAAAGGAAAGAGATTATTGTTTGTCTGTTTGAACATCCTTGGGCAATAATTCCACATCCCTTCCTTACAAAAACACATTTATAGGAAGTTTACATTTACTTTCAAATGAGAACCTTAACTCAGTGCATGTCTTTGTCTGAGCACTAAAAAGTAAGGACAAAATAACCTGCTTTTTTTCTGAGGAAATCTTCATTTAGATTAAATATATATTTTTAAAGAACATCCTGGTTAAGTTATGTAGCAATAATAATAAGTTGCAGACAAAGACAACATAGGTATGACAACACAAGACATGATGCAAAATCTGAATTGCAGACATGAGGCAAAAGATTTCACAGCGACCTTAAAACAGCCCATGAGAAGAACAAAAAAGCTGTGATAAATATGAAACTTCCAGAACAAGAACTAACACACAACTGTGAAATGCACCAAAGCATCAGCAGCTTTGCAAAGAAGCAGAACTCTATTCAAATCTTTGTTCAAATATACTTTACCTTCAGCTCTTACTCGAAGAGAGCAGAACATGCAGATGCTCTGCGCCTTAAAACATTTTGAAAATGAATGGATGGCCTTGATATGCTTGACTTAAAAATAAATAATAAAAGCAGGCCTCAAATTCATCAACATGCCTCGGCTCTGTGGCCTTCCCTCCATTCAAACCTCATGTGATGGATTTTTTTTTGAGTGTGTGGAGACAGCAGCAGCTCTAAAATGAATGATTTCACCTTGATCACCAGATCACAAGTAAAAGAAATGAGCTCTTCTGATGTCAAGTCAGATCTTTTCCTGAAGCCTGCTGATGTTCACTCCTTTGTTCTCAAAAAACTTTGTCCAGTCCTTGAATTTGACCGGGAGTGAAACATTTGCACAAACAAGTGAATGAAATAAAGTGAATGCAAAATAAAGCCTTGAGAGATTTTCAAAACATATTAAGGCTTGTGTTCATATAAATTCTGCAAAAATGTAAAGGCATCTGCAGAAGGCTTCCTTTTAACACAATCAGTTCTTACCTGGTCCTGTGCTGCCCCCTGCAGGCAGACCAGGCAACTTCATCTACATGCAGCTGACTGACACCGAGGCGCCCAGTAAAATGGGCGAAGATGAGGAGGAGGAGGAGGAGGAGGAGGAGGCGAAGGTGGCAAGGTTGGACAGCTTGCCCATAACGGCAACGGACGCAGACCTGTGCATGTCCTTCTGGTATCACATGTTCGGTAAACATGCAGGATCACTTCACATCAAGCAGAGGAAGGAGGGAGAGGATGACCAGATCCTGTGGACGGTCAGCGGTCGTCAGGACAACAGATGGAGGGAGGGACGAGTTTTACTGCCACATTCAAGTGTCTCATATCAGGTAACATGGAGTCCTGGATACGTCAATGCACACAAGCATGGAGGGTGGGAGCTGCAGGAACCCAGAAACTCTAATTTCCCCTGTGATACACTTGTGGCTTTTTTTTTTGTGTGTGTGTGTGTTTTTGCCCCTGTACACTGGGATGAGCTCCATCTCCTTGACCCCGAACTGGCTTAGATTGTGCAGGAAATGGATGGATGTCTTTTTTTTTTTTTTTTTAATTAGTCCAGGCCAGATGTTTAAGTCTGTGGTCCCATGGTCTGTTTCATTGCAAACTCAGTCACAGTTTACATGTAAATACTCTGCTGTAGAAGCTCCTTTATTGTCTTCTTTATTGATTTAAAAGAAAGCAAATATGAGGGAACATTTTTGAAAAGAAAACAACATAATTTTGTAATTTACTCATTAACGTTAATTATTTTTCATCATTTCAACAGTGATTTTAAAAGTGTTGCATATTGCACATGCAAATATATCTTTCAATTAAAGTTTGGCTCATTTAATGAAAAATAAATCTGCAAACATTTCATGCTGTGTATCTAAAGCTGTTTATCTAAAGACAGTTTTTATTTTTTTTTTGCAGGTGGTGGTTGAAGGTGTTGCAGACAGACGCAGTACAGGTCACATAGCTGTGGACAACATCCAGATCATGGATGGGCTCAAGACAGAGGACTGCAAGGGTGTGTATGATGGCGTTAGATCTCATGTATTTCATATATCTCATTATATTTATATAGTGGTTAAAATAAAGTTCTGAAATTAGTCTTTTTGTTTGGTTCTCTCAGTTTTGTGTCGTGCTCCATCGCTCACAGCTTTTTTATTCCTCCAGATCCAGAAGTTCCTACGTCTCCACCGTCTGAGATCCTCATCCTACGTAAGTGCATCTCTGAATCCAATTCTGCCTTCATAGTGTCAATAACTTAATTTCTTAAGGACATAATCTCGTTTTTAGGACACATCTCCACAGGCTGAGCTGTAAAGTCAGAGAAATATTAAATTAAATTGATGCTAAAATAAGAAGTTGAGGGATCTCACTTGTTCGCCTTTAGAATAAAAATCTTGTCTGTCTCCAAAAAGTAAAAATATTTTCTTTGTGCAATCTCTGTGTCACACCAGCTTAAAGGATCACATCAGGGAATTTCAATCTTTTTCTGAATTCATTGTTTATATTTTATATCATATCACATTTTTCAATTTGTCTCATGTATGCAGTCACATTTGTTTATTTTTTCTCATTAATTTCCTGTTTTATCCACTGATTCCTTTTTGTTTCACTACTTTTTAAAGTCCTGCTTTTTAAATCTTTACTTTAAATTATCATCATGAAATTATCAGTAAGATACCGAAATAAAGGGAAACATCATTTCAGAATATTATAATTAATATTTTTACTTTAGATGTATAAATGTGGACACCATGCACAGCACTAAATGTACTTGGTGATGTTCCACCACAGTTTAACCTTGACTGATTTATTTTTCTGTAAACATAGTTTTTCATGTTGAACTTTGGTGGTGTGTTCACAGAAAAACCTGAGATCCAAGATTTCAGGGTCAACTGCCAAAAAAACATCAACAAGTCATATTATTTGGAAAGAATAAAACATGAATGTTTGTCTCCAGGAGCAATGTTGAATGTACCATTTGTAGTTTACGGTGCAGAATGTGTAAAACCACCACACTGGTCCTTTAAGCCTGTAATGAAAGGAACAGAAGGAACAGGGAACATGACCCGTGTCCATGTTTCTCTCTGTCTCTGGCAGCGATGGACTCCCTCTCACAGGAGACCAGTGAGCTCGGAGGCCCGGGCAACATGCTGAAGACCCTGGACCCCATCCTCATCACCATCATCGCCATGTCCGCACTGGGCGTCTTCCTGGGCGCCATCTGTGGCGTGGTCCTGTACTGCGCCTGCTCGCAGGGCAGCATGACGGACAGGAACTTATCGGCCCTGGAAAACTATAACTTTGAGCTGGTGGATGGCGTGAAGCTAAAGAAGGACAAGATGAACGGACAGACTAACTATTCAGAGGCGTGAGGGGTGGGAGGAGAGACGGAGCGGAGAGTGCTCCGCGTGGACACACATGATGCAGCCAATCAAGCAAGAGGAACACGGGGGCTGGAGCCACCAATGGGACGGCAGGGTGGGCTGAAAGTGAGCCGGCGTAATTTTATTTCTCAGGAGCGGCGGAGGAAGGGACTGACCTGTAGGGGGCACTGTGTATAAAGAATCTGTACAGCAAAAAAAGAAGAAAACTAAGGATTCTATTTGTTTTTTGGCGTGCTTTGTTGATTTCATGTAATCACATGCTGGTGTTGAGACCAATTCAGATGAAAGTATCGTTTGTGTACTTTTATGGAAAGATAAGGTTTTTTTTGTTTGTTTTTCTTGTCTTTTTTTGTTTTGTTTTTTCATTATTTTTTTTATTTTTTACTTTGTCATAGTTTCACTGAAAGAGCAGAATATGTGAAATTAGCTATTCTAAAATCTGGCTCTTTAGCTGGCCATGTGTCCGTGTGTGTGTGTGTGTGTGTGTGTGTGTACATGTCACATTCATATACATCTACATATAAGGTGTGTATGCGTCACTCAGTCTGGCTGTAGATGTGTGTGTGTGTGTTACACTCATGTTTATTTTGTCTGTATACATGAAGTGCAAGCATATTTCTGTGCGTGCATGAGTGTGTGCATGTGGGTGTGTGCATGCGTGTGTGTGTGTGTGTGTGTGCGTGCGTGTGTGTGTGTGTGTGTGTGTGTGTGTGTGTGTGTGTGTGTGTGTGTGTGTGTGTGCGCGCGCGCGCGAGAGTCAGGTACCATCCAGACCCGTTGACCTGCGTCTAGTTCCAACAGTGCCTTTTTTTTCCTCCAGTTTTTCCGTTGCCTTGTTTTCTCATCAGCTGGCGTTCTGTCCAGGGTTCCTACACAAATTCATACAAAATGATTGTAATTATACAACTACACTTTTTTTTTTTTTTTTTTTTTTGTGTTGTCATGAACTGTTCTACTAACATGTGTGTTGGTGTAGATCTGATGTTCTTGCCTTGATGACGGTCGTACTGACACAGACTAAAACGTTCAAATCCAGCTAACCTTAAGGTTTTGGAAATTTGAAATGAAAAATTGTGTAGGAGCCCTGAATGCCTCATTTTCATGGCACATGACACATCCAACATATTGTACATAGGTTTTAATATATTTGAGCGCCCTTTTTATATATAGAAAAAGACACAAGTGCCGCAGTATCCTTTCTATGTTGGAATCAAACTCGACCTAATCTCCGAAATTCAGAAAATGAACAAAAAATACAGACAGAGACACAAACCTGCCGTTTGTGTTTCTTTTACAAATGTGATCTATTTGCCATTTTGTGAATTTTGTTGTTGTTTTTCTGGGAACAGGAGGGTTTTTACAATGATGAAAACAGGTTTGGGATCATGCCGAAATGCCCCATGGGAAGCGATACTTTGTGCACAGGGTAAAACGGACAACCTCAGCAGCACTCAGATGCTGACACCATCTTGGATCGACAGGATTGAAATATCCTCACTGGCACACAGGATGACTGTTAAACCTTGAACCTGATGTGTGTCCTGAGAGGCACCAGAAAGACTGGAAGTGTCTCTCCTCGGGTCCATCAGCATCTTCTGCTGAGTGGACGGGATGTGGAAGCTTCTGGATACTGACCACAGACTAATGTTCACCGTGACAATGCTGATCCCTGTCAGTGTATTTACAGTGTTGACTATCACAGGAGAAATGCATGAACGACCTTTTTATGGAAAAAAAAAAATCTAATTAGGTTTATGAACCCCATCAGGTGAGTCGGTGACTTACTGCAGCAACACTGATGATGCTTAATAAGCCTGTTTCCCTTCAGCTAAAGTGGCCTGGAAATGACACATATTTATAACCAATACGAGTTCACTACCAGAGAACAGACCTAACAGAAATGCCCAGCAAATCACAAGCCTCAGTGTTTGTTTCTTTTGACTATTTAAAATTGGATTTAACAAATGTCACCTGCAGTTAAAGCACGCTGAGGTTTTTATGTTTTGTTTTTTGTTTCTTAGTTTTTTTTTTTGTTTTTTTTTGTGGGATTCTGCTTCATAATAAGAAAGTCATGTGACTTCAATCCACATTTTACTCACATCCAGGAGTATGTAGGTCTTATTGGCTCTCAACTACTGTGATCAGTGTCCTCTCACTGCAGAAATCATCAGTGTTTGTGAGGGTGAGAGTGACGAGCTCCTTTTTAAAAAAAAAAAAAAAAAAAGAAATCTGGCTGTTTTTCAGTGATCAACAACAACAAGCCTTGTGCTAATAATACTGCTTTGCTGTGTTTTAGCTTTTGCAGCTAAATGTGTTGTGATACTGGTTGCTTGCTCATAGCACTGTAGAAGTGGGAGGACTGAGTCTCACTAACTCACCGGTGTTACAAGGTGTTACATGTTCACTCTGCAGTCATTTACACACATTTAAAAAGTCATTACGCAGCTATGGTGGACTGACATGTTTGTTAGCAACAGGGAGAACAGTGTTTGTCTTGTGTCTCTCTGCATGTGGAGCTTCAATCTGCCCATTTTTAATGTAGCATTACAGCACATGGCATCATGTCAGCTCAAAATGTGAAGTGAGACTGTTCGTCCGCATCAATTTAGATTCAATTCTCAATGCTTTCCTTTTAAAATGAGACATTACAGACATTTTATTTAAAAGGAAATCTGCCTCCTGAGTCTGGTCATTTTAGATCAGTAACATTTTCAATCAAATGAAGGTGCACTGACTGTTGAGATGCTCATTATTCGCTCTTAAAACCACACTGCTTCAATCATTTTTTCTCCCTTTCCTTAGTGAAACATCAACTGCGCTGTGTTTGCCAGACGAGGTTGCAAGATGATCAAAATGCAATTTCAGTCTGACTTCACAGACTGAGTGTGTGCATTTCCAGTGAATCAGCCAGATATTAATAAAGCTCCTTCACTTTTAAACAAGAAAGGATTCTGCAGCACTAGATGTGAAAACAAATGTTGCACTGATATATTTAAAAAAAAAAAATCTATGTGTTTATGATGTTGATTTATGAAAAGAGAGAAAGGAGGTAGAAGAGGACAGTGTTATTGTTGCTTCTTTTTAACACAGTTTCAGATGACAGTGTTATAATTCTGAAATGTACAATTTACAGAAATGTTTTTCATTCTCGAAAAAGCTTATATCGTCTCTTTGAAACGTAACAATTTTATTTACTTAGTATAATATCACCTTGTCTTTTTGTATCGTCACTGATGTACGTGCCATTGTTTTCTTTTGTTTTTTTTATTTTTCCCCTTGTATGACAAGAAAAAATGTTTTATTTTCAATACTGCTTCTGTAATTTTGCTGTCTCAGATCCAGAAAAAAAAAAAAAACAAAGAAAGGAAATAAGAAAGTCAAAAAAAAATGGAAAAGCAGTGAGGCCTTAAGTGACTAAAAGTATTGTTTGTACTTCGACTTTCTGGTCAGCACCCAGACTCATCCGTCTCTGTTGTCTCAGACTCTGATCATTGACTATTACATTCCAAAGAATTGGATCAAATAAATGTTTTAAGTAAAAGCTGCTCCGCTGTTTTTGTCCAATCCCAGAGTTGTTTTAACGGGTCCGCATTTCGCCTTGTGTGCGGCTCCTCTATTTCCTTTGTGCACTGCAGTATGGATCAATAGTGAACATCAACAGCTCACTCAAAATGTTGCATTAGTAAGCAAATCCCTGCATGCTCCACAGCTTCAACCATCAGGATAACATTCATTGTATCATGTGGTCATTTTGTTCTTGGTCTGGTTGCCCTGCCATACTTTGACCACAGTGTGGCAGTATATCCTCTGGAAACCTTTAAAAATAAAAATAAAATAACGGCTTTTTTTTTTTTTTTCTTGTAAAAACAAAATGTTTTGTGACAGACACGAACTGTACACATCTTTCTCAGCTCAACAAAGTCTGATCCCATGTGAAGTACCCGCCTGTGGCTTTGGTGTAGATGGTGAGGTTTCCTACCCAAGTTGGTGCCCACATCTCTATTCTCATGAAGCAAAAGGCTTCAGCGCAGTCTCTCTTTTATGTAGCAATAACTTAGTAACTCTGTGCTACACTAGAGTCTGACCTTAAATGCTTCACAACACAAGAGGGAAGTATCTTTTTCAACATATGAGTGTATGTTAGACAGACTATATTCGACAGATTGTTTCCTCCAATGAATGAAGGTCAAATTTCATTAAAGGTCCCATGTTGTATAAAGTGAGATTTCCATGTCTTCTTTGATTATAAAGCTGGTCTAGGTTCGATATTAATACTTAATACTACTTAATACTAATGACTGCAGCCAATCAATCGGAAAAGAGGTTCAGAGTCTCTCATCTGATTGGTTCACTGATGTTTAGTTGTTGTTACTGGAGCTTGAGAGAGAAGCCTGAGAGGGGAGATACTACAATGATACAATATATCTTCTTATGGACATCAAACACAGGAAAAATGTCAGATATGGGACCTTTAAAAAGGGGTTTTGTTTGTCCTTTTGTCTTTTCCAGATTTATGTTGTCATAATTCTCAATTTAATATAAATTGAATTAACACTAAGATGAATATTTTATTAACACTGAGTAAAGTATTCAAATACAGCTCCCTACAAATTCAGCTTAATATAAAATATGTGGTGTTGATGTACATTTTGGGATTTTGGCAGCACAGCTTGAGTTCATAGGGATGGACTCCAGTGCGGTGGACATGGTTTAGACTGTGTATTCGGAGGCTGACACCAGATGTAGGTGGTATAATGTGTTATGTCTGCTCCAGTCCTCCATGCCAGCACTTTTCACACAACTATAGCAGCTATTTCAACTCCAGACAAGTAACTTTGCAGCTCAAGACTGCGTTGTACAGGAAACAAGTAACACAGAAATTGCAAATGACTGAAACTGAGCTTTGTACTTGAGACCATACTCTCACTTTAAAAAGGAAGTGAAGGCGATTATCACAGCACAGCTAAAAACACAGGTGTTAAACATGTGGTTAAATTCTTCAAGTTTATAGGAGAATGTATCTCGGTTCGCAACCTAAATATAAATTAGAGGTATTTTTTTCTGCTCTAGCACATTTGAGTGGGGGATGTTATACCACTACATTTACCTGACATGATTTTAATGTTGCAGATTGTTGAGCTGAAGCTATTTCAACTTATTTTCAACCAAATAGTTTCATCAACTGCTCACCAATTTTACAGTGGTGAAATATATCCATATCTATATCTATATAAGTACATTTATTGGCGTTTCATGTTTCAAATGTTAAATAATAGTCTCATTTTAGATACACTTAATATTTTGTAAGCAGTTAGATGTTTTTAGTGTGCTATAAAATATCAACTGGGGAAATAACAGACAGATAAATGTAATGTAATTGAAAAGTACAACATTTACCTTTGAAATGTGGTGCAGCACAAGTATAAAGTAGCATAAAATGGAAAACTGACGTGGCTGGATTAAACTGCCAAGGAGTCCCAGGGCAGATTTTGCTGTCGTCCTGTTATGTCAGTGGATGTGCTTTAGCAAAAGACTATTCTCAAGTGCTGTACTCGGGAATAGTTTAGATTTATAGTATAAAGCCTTTTAAAAACAGCCAACTGCTTAGAGAGCAGTCAGTCATGAATTTCTCGCTGTGTTTATTGAGTGACAACATATTTAAATGTGTACATGCTTAGTTTTTTTTTTCCCTTCGACCTGTATTTTTGTGTGTGAACCATGTGGACTGTGACTTCTCACCACATCCGAGGTAAAGATGGGTTCATGTCTTCCCTGTGTGTTTGGTCCTGTCTCCTCGATGTGCCGCGGCTCCTCCTGCGTAGGCGGGGTTTAAATGAGAAAAGGGGATTGTTGAACTGGGACATTAAAAAAAAAAAAAAAAAGAAAGAAAGAAACAGACCACAGGAGCAGCACCAGAGCCGACGCGGCCGTAGCGTGTCCCTCGCTCTTTATGTGTATGTGTTTTGGTTTTTTTTGGGGGGGTTTTTTTACATGATTTTTAACAACATATCCCCACCCGCGTTTTAATCGGTTACGTCCCGGGCACATCGGTGCGCTCATTAGAGAAAACAAAGCGAACCCTCATCCGTTGAAGCTAGTCTTCGTCTTCGGTAACCGTTGTATTTCTTGAACAAGCGGGGGGGGGGGAGACAAGCCTTTTGGGATCAAATGGTACTCTAAATCGTCGGAAACCGGATTAAAGCATCATTTTCGAGGTGAGTGGTGATGTTTTAACCCAGATTTGACACATTTAATCGATCTGCCGTGTTTAAGGCGACCGAAAACACAATGTAAACGACAAAAGGGGAGCAGCGAGGAATGTCCAGGGGCAAACTTTGGGTGTGGATTAACGATAGGTAGCTAGCGGTTATGTTCACCTCCTTAGAGTACGGGTTTTCAACAGCATATTACGTGAAATGTCTTTTTTATATATCAACCTAGCAAACCAACCAAAGCTAAATTTGCCTCTTTTTTTTTTTTTTTTAACGGACACTAGGCCACGGGAGAACCGCTTTACACCGCTTCAGCGTGGCTGGTTAGAAACGTGAAGATACTACGATTTCTCTTTTAACGCCACTTTTAATCCTGGAAGTTTTCACCCCAAAATCAAAACTGCCACAGAAGGTGTTACACATCTCACTCGGTGTGTAAAAGTTTCTAAAACGTGTCCACAAAGTGAGGTTTCTCTGTGTTTAGTTTGTCCACCTTGGCACCATTTTCATATTCGTATGGAGCTGCAACGATTAATCGACTGACCAGAACTGTTTGATGAGCAAATTATCATGTTGTGTTTCTTTGAAAGCAAAAGTTTTCCTACAGCTTCTGGCTCCAGCTTCTCAGATGTGAGGGTTTGATGGTTGTCTTTGTCCTACACAATAGTAAACTGATTGTCTTTGGGTTTTGGACTGGTCAGACAGACCTCACTTCATAGGTCTCATACCTCTGGGCAAAACTCAGACGAAGAATAAACCCCAATTACATCACTTTGTCAACCAAAGGTCCAAACAGCCGGGTGAAGTTAAACATGTAAAGGATATCCTGAACCAGACCACAGCTGGACCCCCGCTGGGTTATGGACTGTATAAACTGTGGCCGAAGATACAGCAAGGCCAAGATGTTTTTAAGAAAGCCAGATCGGTTAACCAAAATCCAAAGTGTCTTGTTTAGCCTTGCCCACAGCTCTGATTCAGGACCATTGCCTGTGCCTTAGTTGGACAAGATTGGTCTTGCCTGGCTCATTCACTTCCTGTAAAAGAACTGTAGCCTGGGGAGAGGGTTTCTCCCTTGTGATTCTCAAGAATCTTGATTTCTTGGACCTGAGTTAAACGAGTGATCTGTTTTTGCTGCATGACTTTATTTAGCGGCATGAGAATAAAATGCCTTGGTTTAATTACTGGCCTGGCTGGGCTTAAAGACACCATCATAATGACATAGCAACAGCGCTGTATTGAGGTGTGAAAACACATATGTTTTTGATCTTGGACACACAACATAAACTGAGCCTGGTAGTTGTAGATGTGAGGGGAGATTCGTCTGTAGACTGGAGGAGGCTCCCTGTAGATCACTGAGTCACTTCCCTTAGTTACATTGTTGTGATGTTTAAACAGAGTGACCAGTGCTTTTCTGTGAGCTAGGAGTGCCTGGGACAGTTTGAAGGCATTACTCAACACCAGGCGTTTTCTGTAACTCAGATGTGAATCATGGATGATGGCTCATCTGGGAATGGCCAGGAAAAGCATGTGGGGGTGGGCTATATTTGAGGATGTGTGATCATGGTTTAAACATTAGTACTCTATCCCTTGTATGGGGGTCTGAGTTTATGTTAAAATACATGGGAAGTTTCTGAATTCTTGTGAGGATGCTGTGAGAAACACAGGAAGTCTGGAAACACTTTGATATGGCAAACTAGTTAGCAAACCATTGCTAACCAGCCCATTCAGCAGTCACGAAACATTATTTTGCAGTTGTGTCTCTGGTAGCCTGATGAATATTAGTCCATTACCTACTCTCCTGTTAGCTCTTTAGCTGCTAAATGCTCCACTGTGTTCACCAGCTGGTCTCAAACTGTGTCTGCTTGTTGTTTGCTGCTGAGCAGTGAGTGAACAGTGAGTTTTCAGACCTGGCTTACTGAAGACAGCAGAATGAGCAGAATAACACTCAGCCAGATCAGTGAGAGTAGAAAAACAGCATAAGACCGAATGGTCAAGACCAAAACAGTACAGTTGTGATCTGGACAGCTAAACAATGAGCTGAATCTAATTCTAAATCTCTGTAAAGCCAAAGAGCTGCAGATTTAGTTCAGTTCAGTTCATCTCCAAGCCACCTCTTTTCAATTGTTTTCACATAGCTATAATTAAAATATCAATTACAGCTGGTTTGAGGACGTATTTTTTGAAGACTTTTGCAGAAGGACAAAATGTTCTTTGTGCCAGGAGAAGATGAAAAGGCACAAACAGCATTAGCATTGAGTGTGAGACACCAATCTGTTAAACATTTGCCATTTCATTATTTGTCAAGGAAAGACGTGATGCTTTTAATCTGACTTCTGACATTTTGTCGAGCAAATGATAAATCAATGAAACAGTTGGCAGAATAATTGATATTGGGTAAGAGATTTTTATTCGCAGCTGGAGCTGAACAGATGAGTCGACCAATGAATTAGTCAATTGACAGAAAAGAATTGGCGCGTATTTTGAATTATAGATATAAATTTGAATTGAAAAATCATCATTCATTTTTCAAGAAAAAAAATCCCAGCGTCTTAGTCATGATGATTTACTGGATCATCTTTAGGTTGTGGACAGCTGGTGGAAAATAATTTTTAAATTAATTAATGTGTCTCCTTTTCTGGGGTTTCAGTAGATTTTCTGAGCCAGTCGTGTCATCATATTCACTCAACATCAAACTGACCAATTGAACGTGGGGTTCAAGTCAGAGAAGAGTGGAAAAAGCAGTCCATATTTCAGTGACGTATTTTTTCAAAGACACAGTATGGAGCTAGTTAAACTGGAATGTGTTATCTCATCTCTCTGAGGAGGGGTGGGGGGCTTGGGATCTCCTCCATATGACAGAAAAACCCAGAATGAACTCAATGTCTTTCAGTTCATTCTACAATATAAAGCTCAGTCAGCAGGCTGACTCCTTATTCTGTTACACCAGCTGAGTGAAACATAGATTACAATAACCCTTTCGCACATTTTCTTAGTGTCAGCTGGACGTCAAAAGTTCAAAATGTGTACATCAGATTTAGCACATTCCTTTGTCGAACATGTGCTTTGTTCAAAAACATAGATAAAGAAGGAGCCTTCAGCTGTTGAGACTCATCTATATTGACAGGCCTTTGAGTACAGTACCAAGCCTCGTGGCAGATGTGAGCTGGATAAAGCAGGTATTCCTGTTGGCTTTCCTTCAAATGTGCTGTGCTTGCAGTAGGAAGTGAGTCCCTCTTCCTGATCCTTCAGCAGCCTGTTGGGGAGAAAACATCGCCTGGGTGTGGTTTAATTAACAAAATGGATACAGAGTCATGCCGGGTTGTTTGGGGACTTAATGGACCGAGAGTGGACTGTGACTTCCAGCAGCAGGTGGGGGGCCGGCTGGCTGACCGGGTGGCAAACAGAGCTCAGGGGGGATGGGCACCTAACTCATTTTATGAACTACCAGATGACTCACCCAGCATGAACAATGCTGTTGTGTTGAACACCACCTTTCACTTTTGCATGTTTGTCTCACAAGTCTTGGCATTGCAGTGCAACATTCATAATTTTGATCGTGCTAGGATGCTTTATGTGAAAGATCTGGGAGACACACAAAAGTGACAGTTTTGCACTGGTCATGCAGCTGTTTGATCCTTAATATTCAAAATCAGGTCAGGTCGTCAGGTTTACATTGTGAATGAACAGTCCCCAAACTATGTAATATAAAACACAAATCACAAAGTGCATATAAACAGAAATGGAAAATTTGAAACTACTCAATATTTCCAGTCTAAGTGTGGAGCTCATGTAGACAGGTCTAGACTCATCTCTCAGTTGGTGTTAATGCCAGCTGAAACATTTAGGTGCGTTTCATTTTCAGTTGTCCAGGTCACTGAGTGGCTAGACATCCTAATGTTTGTAGATCTTTATATTTTCTAATGTGTTGATGAGTAGATGATGTGTTTTAGCTTTGTTTGCCAAATATATACATTTTTTTGTAGTTTTGTGGCTAATTGTTTCCAGTAGCAGTTGAAATGGATGGTCAGACAATAGACAGAAGCTGTAGCAACTATTTTAATACTTACTTAGTCAATAATTTAGATAATTTTTGGATCTTAAATTGGAAACATGAACCATTTTCTAATAGTTAGGGTTGTAGTAAACTAAATGTCTTCTGCTTTTGAACTTATGGTTGCACAAAAACCAAGATCAACTTGTTGATTTTTGATTGTTTCTAAATGACCCCAAACTCCATTCTTCCATTTCTTCATAGTTATTGTTCCACATATACACAGTATCTCTGTATAGGTTGGTTTGCAGTCCTTTTTAATGAAACAAAGTGATTTTTATCCAGCAGTTGATTTTAAATGTTCAAGCAAAGTCAAACGAAGCCCAATGACCATGCTTTGATGTGCAGGATTTACGCATTAACCCACGCTCACATTTTTACACAGAGGTCTGATTACAGTGTGCACTTCTCTTTTGAGCCCCTCAGCAGGGTTACGAATGCACGGTGGTTAACCTTGCATCAAACAAGGAAACCAGCTACAATTGTGGTATCTTTTGCAAACAGCTCAATTTGTTTACTTCCCCTTTTGTCTAGTGCATTCACAAAGAACTGGAGCATTGGCTGTTTATGCATTGGCTTAATTAGAATTGGATTAATTTACAATCAGTACACATAATTTCTGGTCATGTGTACTGATACCATCTTGCATAAAAGTTGCACTGAGGTAGTGAGTTGTTTTACCTTATTGTTCACTGACTGGTCAATTATTTTCCATTTCATAGTTGTGCATCAGCAAAACATATTCATAACACATATGAGATATTAGCAAAGATTTTAGGGTTAGTTTTTAAAAAAAAAAAAAAAAAACTTGTTTTATTTTTATTTGTTTCATGTTTGTCAGTTTTGTAACCAAACCTGACCTGGTCCTCATACTGAAGTCAAAGGATTTGACTATTACAGAGGTACCATAAGCTCAGCCGCAAGTGTTATTAATCCCAGTATTTCAAACATGGTCTTCCACAGTCTAAACATAGATGTTGCTGAGGATTACTAAACACTCACAGATGTGCTCTGCTCCACCTTTATACAACACCGGCCTTATCTGTATAAAGGTGTATGAGCTTATAAACATCATTTGCTCTTAAACAGATAATACACCTTTACTCGACACCCGCATGTTAACTACATATTCACCCACATTAGTCAATGAGACCTTGTTCCTTGCCACTCCCAGCCGAGGGTGTTTCTATAGCAGCGTAAATCTAACTGACAAAAAAACCAAAAGTCCTCATTGTTCAGTATTTCAGCTGGTTAGTGAGTGGCCTCCGGAAGAAGAGGTCTCCTGCCCTAGACTTGGCAAAGTCACCAACAACTGACAGGGCACTGCGCCACCTTCGCCTATCAGAGGAAGGTGCAAACAAAGAAGTAGTGGTGACACACGTTTCCTGGTCTGAGTCAAAGCCCTCGTGTTAACCTCTTGTTTTTAAGTGCAAAGTGACCCAGACGTGGGAAAAAACCCAGACGTCTAAGTAAAAGAATAATCCTTTTAATACAACCTTGTACACAGTGGGTCATAAAAGACCATATTTATGAGGCCATTTTCATTTTGACAAACCCTAATTTACCTTTAATGGATATAAGTGGAGTAAAATTATTACCAATGCCTCTGTTTTAAATACAATGCCAGCGTGTTCGGCCATTTGTTTCTACATGTCTCAGCTTGTAAACAACTCGTGCTAATTTGCGTCGTCTACAGTGGCCTGATACAGCCAGAGATGAAAGGGATGGGTACCTCAGCATTAAAAAACCCTTTGATGGTTGATGTATTACTGCCAATTCGTGAGTAGTCATATTACTGAACTCTTATTCAGAATCATAATTTCAGCCCCTATTTAAACAGCCAGTCCAAGGCGAGAATGTTGCACCTTTATTCTGCCTTGCCGTTTTATATTAAAGGCACAAAACAGGACTTAAATGGGCTTGTTTGGCTTTTAAGCCAGTAGCAGTTACAGAGCCGACTGAGGGAGGGAGAGTTGTTATTATCTGATCGATGGTAATACCTTTGTGTGACAAGTTGAGCTTCTGATTCTATAACTCCAATGTGATTTCTAAAATAAGAAGCAATCAGCATTATGCCGGCTCTGTGTAGTTTAAGGGTAAACAAGCAAAGCTAGCAGAATGGAGGCTCTTCTTAATGGTAATATTGCAGGAAATGCAGTTTGCCCGTGATGTGGATACTAATGACTTAATCTGTCAAACATCCATTGCTAATTTTCCATCAGACTTTATGGTAGTGTCTCTCATTCGCCACAGGAATGCCACAGTAAAGTAGGCGGAACTGTTGCACAGGCAGTCGATTCTTTTTAGGACAGCAAGACGTGTGAGGAGAGGAATGCTCACTGTGTGAATTCACATGAGAGAGAGTCCAACTATGGTCCCTGAGGTGTACTCTCAGACTGCAGATTGAATCAAAACGCCCCTGACCTGTCTGAATCTGACAGCAGGCAGGGGAGCATAACAGCGAGCACTGTGCAGGGTTGAGTTTCAGTCAGCTCTTCCAGCAGCTGTTGGAAGACATTCTTGATAATATATTTGTCTGGGATTGTGCATGACTCCCACTGCCTGTGTTGAAAGCTAGCCTATTGTATTAGTTTCTAGGAAGCAGGTACTGTTTGCAAATCCAAACTACTCCAATGAAAAGCATTAAAAAAAATAAGAGGAAAGATTTTTGCTTTTGCCAAACTTTAAAGTTTCTCACTAAACTCCTGTGAATAAACATAATTATTGTAAGAAATCTAGAGCCCAACTTGTCGTCAGTGGTTTTGATTTGTCTCTTTACCTTTCAGTTAATAAATCAAGGTAATTGTGGACCAACAGTCTAAAACCAAGACACAAAAAGGTACAAATTTCCACAACCAACCCACAAATTACTTCAAGAATTAACTGATAATCAGACTGAAAGCTGATTTGTTTTTTTGTTCTTTTGACTGATTGATTTTTCAACAAATTGTTTCTCATCTATGTTCAAACTAAGAATCTGTGAAAATTGGACTTTTGATTTGTGATGCCACCTTTGGTTAGACAAAAACAAATCTGCTGTTTTACTTGTGTCACAGTTTCTCTTTGTGAATCTACGTGACAGTGTTGGTGTTCAAAATTTGCTTAGTGTAGCCTTGTATCTTTGGCTTTAACTGTCATTCAGCCTGACCTTTCTCTGTGTTAACTCAGTCATACATCCATATTAGAGAAATACCTGGCAGAAACCGCTGCCTCAGTTACTGCTCTTGTAATGGAATGAGCTGAGTACCTCTGGTTAATGTTAACAGAGGCTGAATTGTAAATGAAAAATTGTGACGATAACATTTAGCACTGTGAACATGAAGCGTGTACCTTCTCCAGTCTGACCATACAAAGTCATGATCTGACACCGTTTACTCCTGTTACTCTAAATATTAGGCTCTCAGGTCTGTCATCCAGAAAACTCATGGGCCAAACCTTCTGCTTGACGATATTAGAGGTGGTCTAAAAAGATGGATGAGCAGAGGAAGACCCGAAAAAGAAAAGTACACAAATAGGGTTAAAACATCTTGTCAACTCAGAAGTTTTTATTTATTTTTTTTGATACTTTTGGTCATCATTTCCTACTTTTGCCGTATGTCAGATTCAAATATTCCTTCTATTGACATTTACCTTGTCAGCCAGGAAGTGACTTCTTGTGTGTGGTCGGCTGATATTGCCCCCAACTGATATGAAGTATAGATAAAGTACACTAGCTGTGTGCCTCCATAGTTTCATACCAGTCTGGTCTGTCTTCATCGTTCTTCACCGTCATAAGGAGCAGTTTTACCACAGTCTGATATGGATTAGGTGTCTTTTCTGTCTGCTTGAAGTTGCCCGCAGCTCTTATCAGTGCTCAATGGGCACGCAGAAGCAGCGCCGACTCTGTGACTCACCATTTCTATCAAACTGGTGACATCTTCATCTCCAGTGATCATACTCGGATTCATTTCATTCAAGTCGGACTCATGAAATTTACAGTTGATATAAATACAGTTAGTTTCAATAAACATGTATCATAGAGAGGGGCGTCCCTAACATGTCTAACTAGTACTTCATTGCACTTTGTCCTGCACTTATTCAATAGATGTAGTACTTAGTACTTAAGCCAGGCCCTTCTATTGCACTGAAGCTGCACTCTCACTTGTAAGTTGCTTTGGATAAAAGCATCTGGCAAATGACTAAATGTGAATGTAAATGTATCACTGACTTCAGTTATGGAAGACTTTAAAATTTTAAGACGCTCAAAATCTAGATTAATCCAACAAGCGAGCCTGTTTTCAACACCATCACGCACCAGGATTATAGCCAGCTCTGCCAGTACCTCTGCCTGGCATTTCAAGGCGGCACACAGGCATTGAAGACCCTAAAATGCCTCCTTATCTGTCAACTCTGTGCAATTTGCAGCCCTGTGCAGGACGAGCCCCAGAGCAGTAAACAATGCCGCTCTTCAGGAATGTTAGGGAGGAGCCTTAACAGTGTAGAAAGTCTTTCCAGTTGGTGCTTAATCAGCTTGCTTGGGTTGGTTGCCCTGTTGAAATCTTGTTTGTGTATTTCATTTAAGAGACACTGCATATTGATCATCATAAATAATCATCTGAATATAATTTCCATCTATTGTCCCAGGCCAGATATTATCAGGGTCCATTAAAAAGGAAAACTAAAGGAATCTTTTCATCATTCTTTTTTGTGTCCCCCACTATTGACTAAATCATGGTCAACATGGTTGTGTTTGACATTCCCCCATCCCCACATAACTATGATAACTATCACTAAATTGGTTTGAGGAAACGCGCAGTTAGTTTGTCCCAGGATGTGGTTGTTTTGATGGCTGTGCCCCCTAACTCTCACTGCACGGCAGCAAACATCTTACACTTTGCGTCTATTAAGAATCAGTCACTGGTTTTGTTCATTCAAAATTAACTGCAAAAAATAAATACATTTCATGTGTATCCCTACAAAAATTTGGGAATTGGCTAAATAGCTAATGAGGATAGACTATTTTGGGACACAGCTGTTGACTCAGCTACTGCTTGATTTCCTGTGTGTATCTTACTGGAGTAAGTAGAGTTGGTCTGAGTTTCTTACTTGAGGCAGACAGTCGAGGAAGTGTGTCACTGGGGTTGAGGGGAGTTTTGGGAGCAGGCATGAAACAGCCTGACCAAATATGGGAACAACACGTTCACGTGAACACACCTACTGCACCTCTTTTCTGTGCTTTCTGCTATGGAATTGTAAAGATGCTGATTAATTTGAGTTGCCGTCACACTAACAAACCTTAGCCACTTTGGAGATTTGTGTCTTTGCTTATTTTTGTTTTTTCTGTGTAATGGCTTGATGGTTTATCCTCAGCTGCTCGGCTCAGCTCTCTTCAGTGAACCATAGTTATTTCTTCCTACTCAACATCATTTACTGTGGCTGCTTGAATTGTTAAATTAAAGCTGCTGCTTTTCTGTAGAAGCCATTATACGGCTGCTGTTGGACTCATTATAACTAACACTGGTGAAGACTAAACATCTCTAGTGTAAATGTGACTGCTCTCTCTTTTACGCAACACTTTTTTACATCTTTTTTCCGACCCTTGTCTGATGCAACCTGTCAAGATAACGAGAGCCTTTTACCTAAAATGCAACAGCACGACAGAGTTATCAGTAAGGTTTGTTTAAGTGTTGCTGAGCTGATGCCAGGTGAGTGTGGAGAAGTCATTCCTCTACATTTGGAACAGACAGAATGAGTAACTCTCCTCCCCTCTGCTGTCTGATGGTAACTGAATAAACAGATTTCAAGCATTTTCAAAAAAGGAGTGGTTGTGTAAATTGTATAAGTGGGTTCTTAAAATTCTCCATTTCTTCCATCTCAATTACATTGAAAAATGACAATGGATTGAAACCTGAAATACAAAGACAGCGTTAGAGTAAGCAGCATTCATAGGTCCTTCAGTTTCATCTTAGGTCACCTCTGCCATAGCAAGTGAGGCCTTTAGGGACCATCTGTAATTTGCAGCTACAGAAAATTACCAGGGTTACAGTCTGCCCCTCTAGACTGCACGAGGCTCTGCATGCACATCCATCACCACCACTACAAGAAAATTCTCAACACTACAGTGAGTGTGTTAAAGAAAGGGGCAAAAAGCCAACCTTTTCCTGTGTAACACACATGGTGATTGTGTGATCACACTTTCAGAGTTAGCTGTTAGCTGACACTGGAAACAGAGGTCATGACTATACTACACATGCACAGGTTCTCTCTTGTGTAGGTTCTCTTTACATTCATTGTGCCCTCTTCAAAACATGTATGTACTTTTGGAAAGTGTGTCAGTTTCCTTTTTTCTTGTTGCAGATGGATCTGCAGTTACTTTTAATAGCATCATTATCTGTGGTACTTGGTGGCAGCTGGGCACAGCAAGGTAAGAACACAGATATGTCATTTATTTATTTGTGTTTTTCTGTGTCTTTCTTATCTTAAGTGTTAAATATTACCTATTCCCTAGTGTAGCTTCTGTTAATGGTCACACTAGTGGAACACAGCTAGCATGTTATTCATTGTTAAACTTTGGCCGTCTGTTTTGACATGTTTTGATGCTTTGTCCATTGACTTTATCTCTGGGTTGCTATTGATAAGTCACTGGTTTTAAGTGCACAATGCAGTACAGAAATAGTTTGGACTAAATCCTGCTTTCTTTCATTTTTCTTACTTGTCTAATGTATGTTTTCAATCATGGCTTTATGACTGGGTGGGTGAAGTCATTTGCTGGTGAACTGCCTCAAGCTTCTCTCAGCGTGACTCAATTTTCTTAAATAGGAAGAGGTTGTGTGTTGCAGCCAAAAATTGAAGCTGGTTTGAGTTTGTGAACTAATGGAAACTCTGTTTTGTCATCTTGGCTAAAAGGAACTTGTTGTCTCTTTCAGAGGGAAGCATATGCATCAAAGCAAATGCACAATCATGTGGAGAATGCATTCAGGTTGCCGAGACATGTGGATGGTGCTCAGATGAAGTGAGTGAAATTAGTAAAACTGGCACTAAACAATTTTGTTATGTAAATGAAAAGTTATTTAGAAGCTCTTCAACTGTGGATGCAGTACTGTCAGTTTCCTCTGGTCTCTGTAGCAGTGTTGCCAAATGTGCACAGCTGGTAGTCTTTATCTTTATCATTTAATCATTACTTTAATTGATCTAAATCATATTTAATAATGTCATCTTTGACTGTTGCGACATTAAAAAAAACCTGAGTGGAGTTACAGTTTGATCTATTAAAACACTATCAAAATATATGATGGTTTAAGTAAGTGAATTTTTATTGATCATTGATCATCATTGATCAAAAGGAGGTGTGGTTGAGAGAAATATTTCCTTTTTGTCATCTCTACTGTATACACATAGAAATGAAAATACATGGATAATATACCTAAACCAGCTTTTGCCTTTTTAAACGCATACACAGTTTAGAAGTTTTCTGTACACTTGGCTAATGTATTTTCTGTGGCGGCTGCAAACGACTAAATAGGCCATGGTACAGGAAAATACTGACTTAATGAAACATGAAAATGGGCATTTATTCACTCTTTTAGAGTTCCGTACTATGCTGTGCAACAAATGTTGTATATTTATATTGCTACATGAAATTAACTGTATTGTGATGAACAGCATGTGTTGCAGCTTCTACAGTTTCAACCTCAGTGGAACTATGCAGTAAATTAGTGTCATTTATACAGAAATATGAGAGCATGGTCTCTCATGGCAGCAATAATACAAATAAATCTGCAGTTGTGTAGATACGATATAACAAACAGTGGGGGATGAGGAGCTCACATGGCACCACGTGAAATTTAGTGCCATTAGCTGAAAACAACTAGCCTGTTTAGCTAAAATTAGTGTGTCTTTTCCTCAACTTAAAAGCTGATTTTTAGTAAGTGACAGGGATATTTGAGGCCATTTGACATGATTGTTGATAAGTGAAACCTTCTATCTGTTTTGTCATCGTGTCATAATGACTTATACCCTCAAAATGTTCAATGTTCAAAATCACTTAAATATATTAATATAGACTGTTTGAATTAATTATTGGACCCCCAAGGTATTCACCAAGGTCAGTCTCCTGGTGAATAATAATATATAATAATAATAATAATATATATAATAATAATATGCCAGAACGATGTTAAATCTTGTGTCCACTTATCAGACCATTGAGTCATATCCACCATCAGGTAAAAAAGCTTGCAGTCATGTTGAGATTTAATAAACTGAGAAACAAATCAGTCGTCCATTCTAAGCTTTTGCATAAATCTTATCTGATGTGTAAGGGGAAATAAGGGATGGAAGAAAAGTGGCCTCTGTAGGTAGTGTGGTTTTGAAAGAATTGGGTCAAAACATTATTTTTGTTGTGACTGAGTTCATTGTCTCAAGTTCTCCTCCACTATTGCCTTGTGGGATATCATGTGCATCCACTCTATCTTGGCCAGGCCTCAGTCATCTGTTTCTACTTGTCTCCTGCTGTTCATGAACAATGTCTTTTAAAAAAAGAGGCGGTTTAAGGAAGTTTGTGTAAAATGGGTTGATTTCCAGGGGTCTCACTGATCATGACAGAGATCCTGAAAATTGTATCTGCAGTATTCATACCCCAGAGATCACTGAGTTTATAAGTTAAACTAACAGAGACTTAAAACTGTTGTTTTTGGCATCACAATCCTTTCTTTCCTTCTTCTCTTGTTTGTCAGTATGTATTGTGTTACTATGTTACTGCCTTGTCAACGTGTTTCTTAATGCCCATCCCGCCAAGACAAATTCCTGTACATTTACAGGCTCTTTCCAGATGTTTCTGAACATGAGTCACATGAAAACTACCATAGATTGTTCTGCTTTTGAGATTTGTAGTTTTGTGAAGACATTCAACGTTAAAATGCCTTTGTCTGTCACAGATGAAATTCCTGCAACAGCAACATTTCCATCTCCTGAACAAAGCTTAACCCCAAGGAATAATAGTCAAGAAGGATATCAGTACAGATTTTACTTGCAGTTATCCTCATAACAGCCTCTTTCTTTTTTGCAGAACTTTCTCACTGTCGGTGAATCCAAGTCTGCCCGCTGTGATGATCTGGAGTCCTTGAAGAAAAGAAATTGTGCCGTGGCCAAAATTGAGAACCCGCGTGGACACATTCACATTAACAAGAACAAGCCCGTCACCAACCGCAAGAAGGATGTGGCTGAGAAACTGAAGCCTGAGCAGATCACCCAGATCCAGCCACAGAAACTCACGCTGACACTCAGATCTGGTAAATATTCGACTTCTGTGGGCAAATCTTCCGATGCTTTACCAGAGCAGAAGAAAAGATTCGCTGAAACTGATGAGAAACTATGGTATTTTAATAGTTTGCTGGTATCAGGGCAAACCAGTATAAATCAACCCTCCATCAGCTCTAGGGACGCAAGTAGAAGTCATCATCTCTGTGTGTTTTTAAAAAGACTAGATGAATGCAGCTAGTTTTATATTGCTGCATGGATATTAAATACGTTTGTACAATTATTCCTGACACTCTAGTGCAGACCAAAAGTGGGGTTTCTCTTCATAATGGGCTTATCATTATCTACCTGTGACTCGCTCTATAGTCCATCTTAACAGGTGTTGCAGTAACCGTGGACTGTGAGGCACATGTGCAGGTTTTTATTGTGATGTTTTAGCTGTGGTCACATTGTAGAATCTGTAACTGATCATGTTTGGTCTTTTAGGTGAACCCCAGACTTTTGAGCTGAAGTTCAAACGTGCTGAGGACTACCCCATCGACTTGTATTATCTTATGGACCTCTCCTTCTCAATGAAAGATGATTTGGAAAACGTCAAGAACCTTGGAACCCACCTCATGAGGGAAATGCAGGAGATCACCTCAGACTTTAGGATTGGTGAGGAAAACCTGACTCCAAATAACATTAAACAACAGAGAACCCTCTAGTGTTACAAGTGCTTCTTACAAAGCTGAGAGAAATAATAACTCCCCCGCCCCCTTTTAGGTTTTGGATCCTTTGTGGAGAAGACGGTCATGCCTTACATCAGCACGACACCCGCCAGGCTCATCAACCCCTGCACAGGGAACCAGAACTGTACCAGCCCCTTCAGTTATAAGAATGTCCTGAAGCTGACAGAAAACGGAGATGAGTTTAATCGGCTGGTCAGTCAGCAGCAGATCTCAGGAAATCTTGACTCTCCAGAGGGGGGCTTTGATGCCATCATGCAGGTGGCGGTCTGTGAGGTGAGAAAGAGCTTTTTAGTGGTTACTTCTAGTGTCAGAAGTCAGTAGATTAAGACTTATTTTAGCATTGCCCTGTATCTGTATATCTATCTAGACAACAGTTTAAATGAGTAAAATACTAATGCTCTTTGTCTTGACCTTCTCAGGAGCACATCGGATGGAGAAACGTGACTCGTCTGCTGGTGTTTTCCACTGATGCTGGTTTCCACTTCGCTGGAGACGGCAAACTGGGCGGCATTGTCCTGCCCAACGATGGGAAGTGTCATCTGGAGAACAACATATACACCATGAGCCACTACTATGTATGTAGTTTATCATTGATTTAGTATGCATAATGTATCTAGAGAGAGCTGACTGAGTGTGCAAGATGAACGCAATCCTCTTACTAATGGTCTCACATTCACATTGATGTTGGGAGTTGTCTCTTGCCTGACAAACACCTGACTGTACGATTCTTCTTTTATTAATATATTCATGTATATGTGTGTTTCAGGACTATCCCTCTATCGCCCATTTGGTCCAGAAACTGAGTGACCACAACATCCAGACCATCTTTGCCGTCACTGAGGAATTCCAGCCTGTTTACAAGGTGAACTTTGTGCTTTTGAAATAACATCTTTCATGAAATGAGTATTTATATAAATGTATATCTTATCGTTCGAAAGTAAGGTGCACATTTGAAATATGTTCTTCGTATTGTCACTGTCTCTTACAGGAGCTGAAAAATCTTATCCCTAAATCAGCTGTTGGCACGTTGTCCTCAAACTCCAGCAATGTGATCAAACTCATTATTGATGCTTACAATGTGAGTCAAACTGCACTTTTTTCACATGTCTGACTGTCCCTGGCTTTAAGATAAATAACTTCTGCCTTAAATTTGAATCTATACTTGATTTAGTTTATATTAGTATTTTTAAATCACTCCTGTGGGAAAGCGTCCTACATTCTTTTTTCTTGTCTAAATAAAGATTACAATGAAACTTCACTGGAAGTCATGTACAGGTCACACATAATTAGTCAGTGAAAATTAAAAGCTGGGGGCAGTATCATAGTCCCTCCTTCGTCTTGGCCCACATAGGTAGTACTTGCACACATTCGGGTTATTTGAATGATGTCCAGCTAAACAAATTGCCCAAACCAAATTATTCAATCTTCCTGTTTTTTGTTTTTTTTTTCCCTGTTTGACAGTCCTTGTCTTCTGAGGTCATTCTGGAAAACGGAAGGCTGCCAGAGGGAGTTTCCATCACCTACAAGTCCATCTGTAAGAATGGTGTTGAAGGAACAGGAGAGAATGGCAGGAAGTGCTCCAACATCTCCATTGGAGATGAGGTAGATAAGATCCGGTGATGTCACAGTTTGTACACGGGAGGAAATGCATCTCAGCTAATGAACTCAAGTAGCACGTAGGAAGTGACACAGCAATACACAGCAGAGCAGCACTGTACAGCCTGGGTGCCTTGTTTCTGGTGTGAAGCTGGTAAACAACAAAAGCTGATGAAACGTCACTTCAAAATGAATAAGAAATGAGAAACACTTCACAAGCTAATACAACAACAAGCTAATAATCTGAGTCATGTCTAGAAAAATGGCACATTTAGCATCAAAGTATCCTCCTTATTAAGTTTAATGACCCTGTAAACCCCCCTCTGGTTTTCAGGTGTCTTTCAGGATTTCCGTTGAATCTCAGAAGTGTCCCTCGCATGGCAAGTCTGAGGTCATTAAGATTAAACCGCTGGGCTTCACTGAGGAGGTGGAGGTGGTTCTAAACTTCATCTGCGACTGTCAGTGTGCTGCAGAAGGACAACCCAACAGTGAAGTGTGTCACAACGGCAACGGGACATTTGAGTGTGGTGCCTGCAAGTAAGTATTAAGCCTGGAAGATTTACTAGATCAGTGCTACTGAACCATGTGCAATGGAGCCTGAAGGGAGTGTGAGCCACAGGAGGAGGGTGGAGGTTTCTGTCTGTCCGCCCAGATCATCACACCCGTTGGCTCATTACTGAGATGCTTATCCTCTGATCTTCTATCTCAGGTGTAACGATGGGCGTATTGGGCGTCTTTGTGAGTGCAGCAAAGATGAAGTCCGGACAGAGGACCTGGATGCCAACTGCAGAAAAGACAATGGTACCGATATCTGCAGCAACTATGGCGACTGTGTCTGCGGCACCTGTGAATGCAAGAAGAGGGAAAATCCAGCAGAGGTTTACAGTGGAAAGTACTGCGAGTGCGACAACTTCAACTGCGACCGTTCCAACAACAAGCTCTGCGGAGGTGAGGCTTGTATCAATGATGTTATGTGAAACACTGACACTGGTTTAACCCTGTCGTAACCTTTACCATTGCTTGTGCTCCACCAGGACATGGCCGCTGTGAATGCAGGAAGTGCATCTGTGATGCCAACTACACAGGAAGTGCCTGCGACTGCTCGCTGGAGACATCCACCTGCCTCGCCAAGAATGGACAGATCTGTAATGGTCGTGGCACCTGTGAATGTGGAATCTGCAAATGCACCAACCCTAAATTCCAGGGTCCAACCTGCGAGATCTGTCCCACCTGCCCCGGCGTCTGTGCTGAGCACAAGTGAGTCTGAGGCCTTCACTGAGGCCTTGGATGGAAATTTAAGATTGAGAAATCTTAAAACATTATGACATAACAAGACATTATGAAATAACAAGCTTAGAGCTTTGTATTCCAGAATGATATCTGACAGAGGGGGGGACTTTGCAGTAATTTTTCTGCAAATGTTTTCTGCACTTGTTTTATACAGTCATTTTATGAACAAGTGAAGTTGATGGGTTTTGGGTTTGAGGTCAGACCAGGTCAGAGGATATGGAGTCCATGTCCTTGTACTTTTTATGGACATTCTGGTCTTTATAGCAACCATAGGGAGATTATGATTCATATCTTATTATTAACTGTTTAAGTTTGATGACAGCAAATAAAAGAACAAAACAAGCATTCACTATTTCTGCACCACATTCACATTATTCCTGGGTGTGTAACTTCTTTGGAGTGGCATATGCCTCAATGTTTGGATATAAAATCATTAAATTTAACATGAAAAGACGAAATGATTTAACAGACTCTAAAATCTTGGCTTTAATTCTACCTCGAGATAACCTTTGTAACTGTTCACCACTCACTGCTTACACTGCGAGTTAGTTTCTCTGCCTTCTATCTATTCTGAATAATCTACTGGATAAATGTGCAGATTTTACACAGTGGAGAGTTAATCAACCCTCTGTCCATGTTTCTGCAGAGATTGTGTGCAGTGCAAAGCATTTGAGGCTGGTGAGAAGAAGGATACGTGTCAGCAGGACTGCAGCTACTTCGAGCTGAAAAGGGTGAAGGATCGCGACAAGCTTCCACAGCCCACAGACCAGAGTTTCCCCCTGACTCATTGCAAAGAGCGAGACGCCAACGACTGCTGGTTCTACTACACCTACGCCATCAGGAATGACACCAAGGAGGTCTATGTGGTGGAGAACTTGGGTAGGATTGGATTGCTAAACTTTTTTTTTTTTTTTTTTTTAATGAATCATCTTTGCTGTAATAATATTTTCTCAAAATGATTTCAAGGTACTAGATTTTTCAGAAACACAACCTAAATAATGTTTAATGAGGAAGTAAATGCATTCAAAGCAGTTGTTAGGCCTGAGGGATTCACACAAGACACTTTAATACTTTAGTCCTAACTACATTTACTTTATATTCCTCACCTTTTAATACATTGTTTTTAACGCTATAATGGGGATAGTATGAAGGTGGGGTATTTAGTTGCTCCCTCACTTGTACAGTTAATATCTGAATTGCTTCAGTGTTAGTCTTTTTTTGTTTGTTCCTCCTCATTACAAAGTTTATTTTAGGATATGAAACCAGCAAATAATCAGAGCTTTCACGTTTGCTGAGTTTCATGGAAAAGAGTATGTTGTTTTTAAATTTCCAAATGACCAAAAAGTACAGATGCAAATTTTCTATTTTGAAACTGCAGGTTCTCTTTTCAGTGAAGATAATTTTTTTTCCCTATCATCAGCAGTGGGCTTCATTTGGTGTGTTTTCTGTCTGTTTTCAGAGTGCCCAGCAGGACCCGACATCATCCCCATCGTGGCAGGTGTGGTAGCAGGTATTGTGCTGATCGGCCTCGCCCTGCTGCTCATCTGGAAACTCCTCATGATCATCCACGACCGCAGAGAGTTTGCCAAATTTGAGAAGGAGAAGATGAACGCCAAGTGGGACACGGTGAGTCAGTCACACCACAGCACCTGGAGCAATAACTCAGACCTCTCCTTCACTCTTCCACAGTTCCAATAATTGTTACCTGAAGATCTAAGATTGTGTTATTTCAGCTGCTGCACCAAGATTATATATGTTTACATTGGAAAATAATGATCTGACTGACTAAAAAGATTGCACTGAACTGGATGGGAAAGAAATAAACACATTGCAGGTCCTAAAGATGTGGGAACAGAACAGAGAGCTCTGTGGCCCACACTGTCCTTCATCAACCTGAGCTCTCTGCCGTTATGTTTAGTCTTGATTCACTGAGGGAGTGGCCTTCCCCTGAGCTGACAGTGCTGCCTCTCACTGTCCATATGGCACAACTGCACAACCATAAAAGGCAATGAAGCCAAGAAAGGGGAGGGCTGTCCACTGGAGGAAAGCTCCACTGCTGATCACTGCTGTTTGTTAGTCACAGAAGCACAGGAGCAGTTTTCATTTAGGAAGCATCTCAGGCATGTTGGTGGGAATCAGTTGTAAATATAATCAGTTGCCATATTACTAAAGTAATAGCAGAGTTACTCTCTGGTTAAAAAAAAGCAACTTGTTATCTTTATATTCTCTCATATTAAGCATGACTTAATATGGTGGTTGTGCTGCTGGGGTTTATTTTTAATTTATCTTTTCTTATTTATATCAAAATACTTTGTTTTTTTATTTCTTATTTTATATTTGTTCCAGGGAGACACTGGGTTTGTTGCTCTTGTGTGTTTTTGCAAGAAAAGTTAAATAAAGACTGACAATTGAAATGTAACAGATCACAGTTTACAGGAAATTAAAAACAACACATCAAGCAAATGAATCATAATTGTTAGTACATATCATTATTGGTATGTTAAATAATGAAACAACAGATATTGAATACTTGTTAAATCTAAATCCTCCTCATTTTTCCTGCTGTGCAACATCTTTCCTTCAGACATCCATGTCTGTCTTTTCCACTGTTCCTGTTCATTTCTTTTTCTGTTCTCCCTTTCATCTCCTCCCTTTCTTTCTCCGTGTTAGCAAGGGAACCCCATTTACAAGAGTCCTATTAACCAGTTCCAGAATCCCAGCTATGGGAATAAAGCCGCTGCTCTTTAGGTCCAAGTTTGTATCTCCAGTTTGTGCACTTGCATGAACTTTCTCTGTGCAGTTTTACACCCTGATTGGCTGCATTCAACTGAAAGTTTGGTGGCAGCATGATGTGAAATTAGCATGAATAACCTGAGTTCCTCATTATATTGAAGTGATTTTGTTTGTTTGTTACTAAACTTGGTTTAATAAATTTTCTTTAAGCCAGTTTTCCACAGAAAAACATAAGCAAAGAAAATTTTAGTTTAATTCAGCTCACCTAACATGTTTGACAAAACTGTTGCCTCAAGAAGATGAACGATGTGGCCACATGTTCGTTCTTGTTTGCTACCATGCTGCATAACCTAATCTGGCACTCTTGAGTTTACTGATATTGAAGGTAGATTTGACAGTTCCTGTGTTTTCTTAGTGGGATTTCTCACAACAGCCTAACTCATTCCTGTTGTTTTTGTCTCTTTCTCAGGGTGAAAATCCAATCTACAAAAGTGCTGTGACAACTGTCGTCAATCCAAAGTACGAGGGCAAATGATGGAGCTGTGCCTTCCTTGTGACAACACTGTATGGAAAAGAAAATGGGCCGGGGTGGAGGGAGGGGCGGTTTTTATAATGCTCTCACTGTTTGTTTGTTTGTTTGTTTGTTTGTTGTTGTTGTTTTTAGCCACCAAAAGATAGCAATGCATTTTGCCACTATTTCAGTTTGTTTTACTAACTTGGGTTATTTTCTATGCATCCTCTGATACGTGTACAGTCTGTGTAAATGTAGGGTTTTATATTTTATTTTATTTCTCTGCAAAACTTGAGAGATTGTGTTCTGAGCGGACTTTAGTTTGTTTTTGTTTTGTTTTTTTTCCCGCCACAGATCTGACAAGGTAATGGAAAGCCTAACTGTGCCTTTTTTCTTTTTTCCTTTTTTTTTTTTTTTTTAATAGAACCATCAAGCCATCAGTGTTTTGTTGAGGGTTTAATTCATTGTTGATAATGGGCAACAAATGAAGTGTTTGTTTCCAAATGATCATGTATTCAGTGCTGAGTGGGTGGCAATCTGTCAGTCATTCAAAACCACAGGTGGACAAAGGTCTCACCATTGATTTGCCGTCTGAGCAAAGGTTTTATTGTGTCCATGAGTGTTTTGACTGAGTAGATATCACTTCTTTTTAAAAGTATCTTTGGATTGAACTCTTCAAATGTAGCGCCAGTTGGCTGTGTATGGCAGCAATGAATTGTGTACTGTTTTAGATTCTGTAAAGCCATATATGTATTCACAGAACAGGGTTGAAGGCGTTAGGATTTTTTTTTTCCAAGTGATGTAATCCATCTTGAACAATCAATTGAGATGTATCTTTATCTACAAAAGATATTTTCTTGGGCTGCCTTTCTGGGTGAAAGGGCATCAGTGTACAGTAGTATTACTGTTTGGCTCCAGGTTTTACTTGCTTAATTTAAAAGCCAACTCAGGTCCTTAAATCTTCACAGCGATGCCAAATACGCAAACTTGCCTTATTTGCTAACTAAATTTTCTTATCTTGAAATGCCTTGTTTTATTTGTAACTGGGGAAGGATCCCAGTTTTTTTTTTTTAAAGTAATTCCACCCAAGTATTCAGTGGTGCCTTGATCAAAAGTTGTTTTTTATTAAACAGGAATAGGAGTGAATATAACGCCATGTAGTTTTAAAGATCAGTGGAGAGGAAGTGGTCTCTAGAGCTCGAGAATTTTCGGTTTTTGTAAAGAAAAAAAAGGTTACACCTGTCACCGTTGTTTTAAGTGCCTTTTTTAATTTCCACAACACATTCACATTTGCAATTCTGTATTTCTGAAATTATTTATTGAATAAACAATCAAAACAATGTACCCCCATATTCTTAAGATATTATTGTGTGTTTACTAATTTGTGGATATGATACTTGGTCATTGGTTTAAAGTGTGTACCAGGACTGTTATTGCTGTGCATGAACCTGAGGGAAAATAGTTGGGATGCGAACAATTCATCTGCTCTTGTTCCTGAACAAAACTTAATGATCAGTGGTCAGTGCCTCGTAGATAAACCTGACAAATGGAAGCAATGGAAACTGAGCTGGTTGAAATCGGGATGACCAGGTAATTGTCAGTTTATTTGCTCAAGCCTGGCACTAAATCCATTTTTAAACTCCTTTGTAATTAAATGATTTCTAAGTGCCATCATGTGGAAACTTTTCTAAACAGTAACAACTGTAAATGTTTTAAGGAGAGTGTTGCATCTTTTAAGTACATACAGTTCATCTCAACAGGCACAAATTCAGAAGTGATTTTTGTCTCAGTGAATAAACACCTAGATTTGTCTCCTTGAGAAAAGATGAGCTAAGAAAGTTAATTCATTTTAATTCATATTGAGCTGAAAGGGTACTGTACTGCAATGTTTTTTTTTTCTTTTCATTGATGTGACTAATGAAACACAGGAGACTTGCTTCAAACAGGTTCGACCGGACTGCGTGTGGTGATTTGTAAGGTCTAAACTTGCACCTTTCAACAAGGCAATTTAAAGTGCTTTACATAAGACACAGCTTTACAAAGTAAAGCTTGTGCTGTGCAGAAGTTGTATGCACATTAGATCTTTTAGACTCTTATTCATTGGGGAGGCTCACAGAGCCCTGATCTCAACATCAGAGTCAGTCTGGGGTCAAATGAACTGACAGCCAACACTGAGATGAACTAAATCCATAGACTTAAATGCTGAATCGAAGACAACTGCTTTTAAGGTTCTGGAAGACTTTTCACCTCTCATCCGAAAAGGTTTCTTCAGTTCTAAAAACTGATGGGGAATTCCAGGTATTTAACCTGTAGTGGGGTGGTCAACTTGAATGTGGTCCTGAGGGTCATGGACCCAACCTGCCATCATGTGAGTTGTTAGGGTCACATGGATCAAGGTGTAAGTGGGGGTTGCATTGTAGGTGGCTGACAGTTGGTGTTTCAGGCCACCACCTCTGTTAAAGGAAGGTCTTTCCATGTGGATATCCATCCCTCCCTCACTCCCCTCAAACCACCTGTCTTCTCTGTCCAAAGTGTGAACATTCATGTCCCGAAAAGACTGTCCCTTCTGCTTTAGGTGCAGATGTACTGCTGAGTCTTGTCCCGAGGAGCTGTCTCTCCTATGTTGTGCCATGAGCTTGTGGATTGGTCGTTTGGTCTCTCCTATGTCTCAGCTCGTGCCTCTGTTTTGTCTTTGGGATGAACCAGTTTTTCTTGGATGTTTTGGGGAAAAAACAACAACAACAACAACAACAAAACCTGAAGGAAGTGTGGCAACTTCTCCAAGATGCTGGAACAACCTACCTGCCAAGTGTCTTAAAAACAGTTTGCAAGTGTACTGATGAGGAGTGGTGCAGTTTTAAAGACAAAAGGTCGTCGCAGAAAATATTGGCTTGATATGTTTCTCTTTTTACTGTAGTTTGCATGAATTCAATTGCATTGATATATATATACATATATGTATATATATCAATGCAATTCAATTCATGTATATATATATATATATATATATATGCTTTGAGATCCTTGCTGCACAGTGGTGTAAGTGAAAAAAGTACAATTCAAAACGTTTTAATTGAATCTTGGGTTAAAAACAATAAACACACATGTAAAACTGGGACCTTGTCAGAATGAAGAAAAAAAAAGAAAAAAAAGAAAAATGGCTGGAGCTCAGGCTTCATGCTCACATCGTCAGCCAATCACGTTTCGCTCTATCCCCTGTGGAACGTGACGCCACAAGCCCGGGGGCTCTCCACAGGTGATTGGTGGCCCCGGCCGCCCAATCACAGGCCGCGTTTTACAGCAAAGTTGTTAACCCCCAACAGTAGCACTTTGGTTTCCACCTCTCTAGTTTCAGCCTGCTTAACACCGACAGGAAAATACTGACTTTTCACCGACCGAAAACGCCTTTTTAACGAGCTGGATATAAACCGGACAGCGGCTCTTCCTCCCACCGGACATACCGGCTCACCGTTGGGTGTTTTATGATGAAACCAACTAGGAGAAGTAGCCGTGGCTAACGTTAGTTGGTTCCCTCTCTGGCTAGCTGCGTCGTGTTGGTGTTGCCTGGCGTTTTTTTTTTTTTTTTTGTACTTCTGACTTGCAGAAATGTTGTCCATCTGTCTTTAAATCCCCCCCGACGTGTCCCGAGCCATCGACTTGGTAAGTATTTTCTTATTATGGGTTTAACCTGAATCGATGGCTGTCTTTAAAAAAAAAAAAAAGGAGAAAAAAAAAGAAAAAAAAGAGAGAGAGAGAAAAAAAAAAGGCCCTACGTGAAAAGTGTTTCTGGCATCAGATGATTTCATACACGCAATCAAATTCCTGGCTGGTCAGCTGGATGCAATTCAGCACTAAAACCACAAGTTCCTAATCACTTTGTCAGCCCCCGAAACGAGGAGATTGTGATATCGATTGATGTGGGTAAATGAGATGTTCTTCAATGTGTAAAACCAAAAAAAAACAAAAAAATCTAGTTCACTAGTTGTTAAATTAACGGCAAAATTAGACGTCGGGAACCTGATTATAGCTAATGAGGGAAGAAAATGGGCAGGAGGCGGAGGTGAAGGGTCGATGAAGGGCTCACAGGCAAATCTGACGTGATTTCATATGAGGGATTTTCCAACATCTTTGGTTTGAAATGTAACATTGTTGGCTCACAGGCTTACAGGGTGTGTGGCTGAACAGTGCCAGGCAGCCCCTGTGGTCTGCCAGGGAACTGCTCGGCCCTGGCCTGCATGGATCACAGCCTGTATCCTTCATATCCCCCCTGCATTAGTAGTTCTCCTCCAAAAACACCCATCTCTCCCTACAAGGACTCAAAAAAAAAAAAAAAAAAAAGGGGGGGAGACCCTAAGAGTGATTTTTGGCCTTCCTTTAAAGATGAAGCTTGTGAGATCTGCCACCCAGCCCAGGATTAGAGCTGCCTCATGGTGACTAGAGGTGGTTGTAGTACTATCATTATTAGTTAAGAATTCTTCATAAAAGGCTGCTTAGTGTTGCTAGGTGGTGTGGTTTGCAGCATCAAAGAAGCCAGGTAAGCTCGTAATCAGAAAAGTACCAAAAAGCTCTGGGTTTTGTGTGACAAACCCCACCCACATGGGACATATGTAGGTTAAACACAAAGTATGTGAGGTATGAAAATACTGTTTAAAAGGTTTAGATGGCCTGTTAGTGTGTTTTGTAAGTTTTTAGGAGCTTAGCTGTCAAGGTCACAAACATCAATGTTGAAGTCTAAAATATGTCACCCTGGCTCGTGTCATTTTTGCATCATCACCGGACACTGAGGCCCTGACCTCAGATTCGAATGCATCCCTTTCTTCTAAAGAATACAAAGGAGAATATTTGGAGGCATTCATCTACGATACAGCTCAATACCAGTGTAACTGAAGGGGATAACATGCCTCTAAAATAAGATGGTAATTTTTCAAAAGGCAGGCATCAATATTGCGTCATACAGTGCTTCCAAATCGTAGTGTTTTCAACACAGTAACATGCACAATAGTTCCACCACCTGAACACTGCAAACAGCCATAACCTCATTCCAAAGAGCTCAGCTGCCAGACAGTAGAACAGGTGAAATGTCTAAATGAAGTATACATCTCTCACATACGCATCACAATATTGCTGACACTGTATTGACATAGGTATCATTAGGACTAGGATGATAAGACATTTTGGGGAGTCAATAAATAAGGACTAAAGTATTGATAAATGTCAGTGGTTTTATCTCAAATTGAACCTACTAGTTTTGTTTACCCAGCAGGTCAATCTGCAAATACAGATGTGTACTGTGGTTTCATGCGCCGTGATCCCACATCCAACATTCATGATCACAATGCTGCTTTGATGTAATGGAACTTCTACCTGGTGATAAATACACACGATTTTGTCTAAATTGCACATTAACTATACAACAATACAGGTTACTCTGGGGACTTTAAGTATATTTCTGCTGGACCCCAGGTTTAACTTAAACCTCAGACAGGGACCTCTAGTGGCATTCAGATACAGTTGGGTTTATTGCTATAAGTGACCCCTTGTTTTGTCTTTTTACCCACTTGTACTAAAACAAGGCATATGAATGCAGCAGTGCTGGAGACTCTGAGGCTGAGAAGTTATTTTAGGCAAATGTTAACATGTTCACAATGACTGATGCCAGTGCTGGTAGCACAAAAGGAAAAGTCAAGGGATTGGTCATAATTGGGTCTGTCTTCAGTCATTCTAATAGATGTGGAGATATTGTTGAAAGCTCTGACCTGCTGGTGGCGCTAAATCAATAGGGAATCGCCAGAGTAGTGAGGATTTGTCCTCTAGGGATCTTAATTATCTGCGCTAGAGCTAATGGCAGGTCTGCCCAAAGTACTTAAACCCATCTCACACAAAACCAAGCATGTCATCCTCACAGTGGCACTAGAGGAAGGGTCAGGGAACAGCAAAATCATGAGGGAAAACAGATATCTGTGCAAAATGTCATCAATAAATTTGCATAAGAGGGGTTTACTATTTAAAAGAGCCCCCTTGGTGGAACCCACGAACACAGCCAGGTGTGGTCGTTGGAGAGCCAGACCAGGCAACACTGCTGACAATCGAGATCAGGTGGTGGGCAAATGTTTTTTGACTTTGCTCCACCCAGATTGAAACCTCTTTTTAATCAACAAATAAAAGGCCTTAGTTCGGTTTCTTTTTTGGGCTGACTTGTAACTGATATGTCAATCTCTTTCTTTTAAAACCTTTATGTTCAGACTATCAGAGTTTTCACTAAATTGCTTTTGTGAATTGACTTTCAGGTCCCCATAATGCTGTCAGTGGATTTAACAATGATAAGAAAACCTCAGTGTATCTGGGTGGATCCTGGCTAAACCCAATGTCACCAAGAGGTAAGGTTTTTTTTAATAATTGTAAACTGTTAATATAACCATGAAAAACTCACATTCTAAGATGTTTTATGCTTTGGTTGTGCAGCATACCAAGCTAAACATGGGTCTTAGCAACCCACAGGGCTCTTGGCAAAAGCTTATCTTGATCTACAGTTTGGTATGATGCTAATATTGTCACGGTTAAGGCTTTGAAGCTGCTGCAATCACCCACATTGAATAATATGTGCACTCATTCAGCTGCATAGTGTTGTGCCGCTGCTGCTGTGTGTATTTGTTCTCATAACAAACATGAATGTTGGCATCCTGTCTTGAAAACCAAGATCCTTTGCCTAATCGGACCAGAAGAGGGCGACATTGTTCACATTGTGAACGTGTTGCCATGAAAAGCGTTTCACCTGGAACAAACACTTTTTCAGTTGTGGGATGCAATAGAATCACTGCTGATAGATAAGGTTCTGTGGATCTGTTATCTCAGGTCAGTTTGCAGGTACAGTTATTTCTGTGGTATTTGAGGCGTTGGCTTGAAATGGATTAAGACTTGTTGTCCTCCAGTTTTGCTCCAAAAGCATAAAAACAACCACCAGAAAAGAAATACTCAGAGTATATGACTGTTTGGTTTAACTCAACTGACTTTTAATATCTTTGATTTAAAAATGTTTGGATTAAAAATATATACACTTTCAAGTTAATTTAGGCAGTTAGTATTTTTACTTAGTAATTTTAAGACAGTTGTACTATATTTCCTAGGAATAGTCAGTTTTATTAACCCAGGCAGAACCCATTTTAACTATCTTTTATAATATCAATGCATTACTAAAAGTTAGAATAGGGTTACAACAGGGTTGGAGACAGATGAGCTTTAATTCCTCATTATTTGAGAGTTCAGGTAAAAATAAACATGGATATGATAATATGTAGTCAGTAATTCACAATCACCAAATTCTGAATAAATAAGATAAAAATTTTCATTCAAAAATTAGAACTTTTTTTTTTTGTAAATGCATATCATTCACTTAATTTATACATTTATCTGTTTTTTTCCTCAATATAATATCCAAGTTAGAATTAAAATATTAAATATAAGTTGTCTTTATTCAGAATTTTAACCTTTATTTAATTTGATTTTTTTTTTACCTTTTAATTTGTTTAAATTTTCATAAATATATCGTCCATTATTTACTTAATTAATTTATTATGCCAATATATATTTCGGCCATGCCTAATGTTTATTTCAATTATTTATATGCATGTGTGCAGAGGAGTTAGTTTGCAAGAATTGCCCCCTTCCCCCCACCCCCGCAACGCGCAAGCGCTCGGGACCGTGTGGGAATGGTCGGTCCGCGAACTGGGGGTTGGACCGCTCCGAGCGAAACAGCGCAAAAGAGTTTTAAATGTCCGCCATGTTGTCCATGGCGCACTGAGCCACCGATAGGGAGCGGAGCGTCTGAAAAAAACAGTCCGAGAGAGAGCGACCAAGATCCGGGCCTTCCCCCGGCTCCGTTGGCGACGCCCTAAATACAAGCTACAACCATTCGAACGTTAGAATAGAGATTAACCGCACAGAAACATCCATGAAAGCTCCACTCGGTACCGTTGTTGATATTAGGAGATCGGATAGATTTATATTGCATCTCGAATTGTGAAAAATGAGTAAATTGTCGTTTCGGGCACGGGCGCTGGACGCTTCCAAGCCACTACCCGTCTTCCGTTGTGAGGATTTACCCGACCTACACGAATATGCATCCATTAACCGGGCAGTGCCGCAGATGCCTACGGGGATGGAGAAAGAAGAGGAATCGGTATGGTTTTTACTGTTCAAAAATGTGAAAATATACGCTTTGGTTTATTTCTTAATTTAAAAAAAAAAAAAAAAAAAAAAAAAACACGACCAGAGGCGTCCCTCTTTTTTTTTTTTTTTTTTTTTTTTTTTTTTTTTCCTGCGCAAGCTTTCACAAAATGGCCGCCAATTTTCTCAAAAGAAACACGACAGATTTCTGCTGCCGGCGGCGTAAATGTGGCGCCCGGGCGAAGGTTTGGGTGAAGCGGGGCTGCATTGTGCCATTATTGGGCAAAATTGTCAGGTTTGGCCGGTTTATTTGTGCGTGAGATGGTTTTCTGAGTACAAAGGAGTCATGTGACTTCAGCCATTCCGACATTTTGTCTTGTCTGTCAGGATGGGGCCTTGTGTTGGCGTAATTGCAAAGGACCAGGGCAAGGGGGAGCTAGTGATTTTCATATTATATGTGGCATCTCTCTGTGCCACTACCAGACAGGGATGTCAACAGTGGTGCCATGCATTTGGAAAAACTTAATCTTGAAATAATATTAATAATAAAAAAAATGTATATTTGTTGTGTGTTGACATAGTCTGCACTTGATTTGCATTAGGGTTTGTTGACACAGTTGAGTTACAGTTTGCTGTTACCACTTTGTCATGGAGTTGACTCTGTGTGATACGGTTTATTTATAGTGAGGCTGTAGGTTGTGATTCCACAGTCTACATGCAAGGCAGCTGTTGTCAACAACTAAAAGCATTGTTTGAACATTAAATGCACCGGGGTAATCATCCTGTTTGTGTAGCTGTCAGACAGGGATTTTATTTAATCTCACTAAACCTGCTGAGATTCATCCTAATATATTTAGCTATGTTGACTTTTCAAAGTAGGAGTAAAGTGTTTTTTCTGGTTTCAGTGTTACCATTTAATTTGCCTGATAAGCAATCTAAAAATCAAAGTTTCCTGTGCTTCTGCATTTTGATTTGTTGATTTTGGAGACAAACTTGAAAAACTTGACTGCTATTCCTTTTGCAGATAATTGGCTACCCTAGGGGTATACTGACAGTTCGGTTGAAAAGAGAAACAAGGTGTTTTAGGTGAGATTTAGGGATGCACCAGCCACAGAGGCAGGTAGATAAACAGTCTGCTTCTCTTGTCTGTGTTGTGTAGCATCCCACGTGTTTTTAGTTATCTGTGGACTGTAGTGGTGTTGTTTGTATACTAGCTGCATCCCATTGGAATTTTACTGTCTTCTTCTGTTCTGTTCATGCCATTTATCAGACAACAATGTGGCACTGTGAGCCCCTTATTCTGGGTCCCTTAGGAAATATATTAGCTTCTTCAGCTTTGTAGCTGACTTGGCAAGCTTGACTAATGTTTAAATGTAACGACAAGTAAATGGGGAAGATCACTACAGGCGTTTGATGCTGTTATTCACTGAAAGTGTGTGTGCAGCCAGTCTGCATCCTTGCTCTCGTGGAGGCTCAGTGTCAGGGGTTCAGTGTGTCAGATGGCACAGCAGGCTGGCAGACCACTGGCACGTGGCGCTCAGGAGGGCAGCAGGAGGAGGGAAGGAGTGGGGGGGGGGTGCATGCTGTCACTTCAAAGTCTTTGCTCTGCTCAGCTGGAGTGCTTGGTTATGTAACAGTCATATTATCATAAAAGATAGGCCAAGGCCTGCTGCTTGCCAGCCACTCAGTGTTTGGAGTCATGAATTTTTACGTCAGAGTCCAGATGGAAATTTGCTTTGAATCATTGCTGACTGATACTGTAGCTCATACTCTTTTAAAAAGGCTCCCTCAGCACTCAAGGTGTGGTGTTGTAGCTTTATTGTGCTATAAATGCATTTGTTTCAGTTTTGTGGGCCTGATGCACTCATTGATCCACACAGGGAACGGTGCCTGGCATTTCTGGAGATATGCTTCACCCACTGAGCTAAGACTTGGATTTTATTTTGTGTTATTAAGTGTGTTAATGCATCAGTTTAGCATGTTTCACTTACCACCACAACAACCACACTCACTACCCACTCGATGTACAGTGGTCTACAGAGTGAATATGCGGTGTCCCTGCTATTTCCTGACTCTGCTAATAGAGAGCTATTACCAGTGAGCTGTTTATCAGACCACAGAGCAACTTTTCAGATTCAGGCCTCTCCGTACACTTGTTTTCACATCCAGTGAACACTAGACTACAGCCTTGCTTTCTTGGTTGCTGGTGGACTTGGCTTTTAAAAGTCATATCATTCCAGCATGTGGTTTTGTAATTTACAGGCGGTGTGTATGTACAGTGGCTTGACTGAAGAGCCGTCATTGCTGAAATTCCCTCAGCACGTGCAGCTTGTTTGTTTTGGGCCAGACACTTTGTCTTGTGTTTACATTTGGGTGAAAGTAAGGTCAATATGTGTGGCCCTGGTGGGAACCCACAGGCATCTGTTGTGTTTGCCTCTCTGCCAGACACCGTTCTTGTACTTGCATACACACACACTCAGTCTCTGATTCTGGCATACCACCAGTTCCTCACTGTGTAACCTTGCTGGGTGGGAATTTGGGGCATGTCACCTGTCCAAAATCTCTGCTGTCTACATGCTGTGAAATTGAAAGTTGTCTTAGTCAGCTGTTCGCCTTTTTCTCTCACTGTTGACAGTTGTGTATTGAGGCGTATGTGGGTAGCGTGGGAAATTAACACCAGCCTTTGGGCAGGTTTTTGTAGCCAGGCAAACCCCCACCTGGAACAACTCAACAACTGAGAATGACCAGTGAATTAAAGAATTCTCCAGGCAATGACCCATGAATGGAAGACTACTGTATACATTGCTTTTCTATGATTAATTGGTTTTTACTGGATTATTATGTAATAGTGGGCCTACACTCAAGTTTAAAAAAACTTGCAGCCACTACCTCATATTTTACCAGCCATGTACATTTGTGGGGAATGGAAAGTTTCTCAATTCATGCTCTGTTACTTTACAAACTGCTTAGCTGAGTGGGAACAGCCAAAAAGTGTTAATTTCCAACCCCACTTACACTGGGTGTTAAAAATCATCCTCCCACGCAGCACATAAACCTGCTTTGTACTGTAGCTATGTGTCCCCCGACAGCTCTACCAGACCATTCCCTGCAGCCGTCCATCATGTTAAGTGGCATTTACAGTGTCTGGGACAGTAGCTGTCAGAGGCGCGACTGGAGAAGGTGGGGGAGGCTCTGGCTGTCTCAGCAGACTTGACAGTGATCGATTTGGTCATTTTAGAAGGCTATTTCTGGACTCCTGTGTGTATGTGTGAGAAAGCAAGACCCATGAGGAAAATATACGTGTGTGTTTGTGTAAAAGGGGCACCAGCCAAATGCTCTGTATTCTGACTGTTCACCCTAAATATGAGTCTATTTATTCTCAGGCAAATAGCCATGGTAAGGAAAAGTAAACAAACACACTGCTTGATTAGGTTTGGCAGCTGATGTGATTTTGCTCAAGGCCATTTGATTTTTATGAGTTTCTCCCTCGTGGTGGAGAAGCCGCAGGAGGTTGATGGGGAGCTTTTTAGGGGCTTGCCGGGGGAATGTGGAATCAGATAAGAACTTGAAGGTTATGCAAGCGTACAAGCACAGAGGAGGTTACAGCAAATGCTACAGATGGGTTGCATGTGTAAGAGTTTTGAGTTCTGTATGCAGACGCCTTCGGGAAGCTCAGAGTAAAACTGAAAGGCTTGTCCTCAGCAGTTTCTCCAGTTAAGGGAGTTGCTACATCCTTAGAACAGATCACCAGAGCACATAGTGCCGTAAATGTTTAGTACAACCACTTGCCTCGGGTATTAACGGACAGTACTGTGTAGAATATTGCTCGGCCCAAAAGCCCAAATGGTTGTGATGAACAAGGGGCTTTGGGATGTAATAAATCAGATTTAATACAGCAGATTGAGACGGTTACAGATGATAACAAACAGGAGGGTTTACAAAAGTGGCAGCATTTACATTAAATTTTTACAGGGACATGTAATAATCCATTGTTTTCATTTTGTGAGGAAGTATTATTTTGATACATTGTCTAAATCATTCTGCAAAGGCAAATGCTGAAAACACTTCACATCAGACTGTTGTTTAAAGATCATTATGTTAATCACTGAATGTGGAATAGTAAAAGTTACTTCAAATCATTTGTTAGAATACAATTCTGTTGTATGAAATAGTGCAATATGCAAAACAAGTGACCATTTGGAATAGTAAAGCTTGCAGTGGGACAGTGCTTTGTGTGTTCAAGGACCATCTGTTTGAAAAGCCTGTAGCTGTGAAAAGCTTGCCCCTTTTCTATTTTTTGTGACACAAATTGATCAGTGTTCTGCTGTGTTTGTTCAAGGTCTTTCAGAGAAGCGACATGCATGCTTGACACTGGAAATTTGCCATTTCTATTTTCCCTTTCTTCTGGCCTTCATATGGTGTCAGGGCCATTTTGGAATAAAATAAAATCCAGATGATATGAATCGGGCTCATGTAAATGTTTACACAGAAATACCACATTGATTATAATGGGGCTCCTCAGCTGCATCTTAGGAGCCGCTAGGCCTCCAAACAACTGTTAATTGTTTCAAGGTAATGATGACATCGCTCTTGTAGTGTGTTTCTAGGAAAGTGAAGAAGTTAAATTTTGTCGCTATAAAACCAAGTTGACATTGCATAATGCAAATGTTAGTTAACCAAAAAACTGTAGGTTGCCCCTGAAAATTGTATTTCCTTCTGAGTTCTGCATAGAAATAAACCTGTAAGGGAAATAAAACAATGATGGGTTGTCGTGCAGTTGTTAGTTCCTGAATAAGGATGGGTTCAATTATGAGAACCAGACAATAGAATAATAGAAGACGATAGAAATTTGTCTACAACTGGATTTTACCATATTTTTATACCGAGGTTTAATATTTGTTGTATCAGTTCATTAATAGATGTCATTTTATGTAGTATTTCTCACTGGAATTTAAGACGCCATACTGTGTCATATGTTAATATTATGATATGAAATCACATAGACCTTTTTAAAGAAGACCAACACAAATGAAACCTCAGTCTGTGACAGTCATCTACATCATTAAATTGAAAAGCTGTGCAGACACACGGGCTGATCATGCATGAATGCTGGACAGATGTTTGCATATGGGATGTGATGTAGACACAGCTAGTAGAGCTTGAAGTACAGTCAGTATGATGGGCCATGTTACCTGTGAATAAGAAGCAGTAATTGAGTTTACCTGAGGGACAGCATTAGGTGTCAGCCCATAAAACGTGGCATCCTCAAACTGACAGTAGCTATTTGGGGATGTCATCTTCATAGGCTGAAACTGAATTCAATACTTATGTAGTATATCCTCCTCAATGCTGGCACATTATACAAAGGTGACTGTGATATGACTGATTAGTAATGGGTTTGCTTTTTGTGCAAAAATGCAACTGCAACAGACCAGTTGAACTTCAAGTGCCACACTTCCTCATTCCAGTGCATGCATACACACATACTAGCTTTCTTTCTGACTCATTGATTCTCTCTGCCTATCTTCCCTAGGCACAAATATCCCCCCCCCCCCCCCGTGTCTTTGATAGGCGCAGGGGAAACAAAAAACACACACCTTCTCTCCAGAGAGCTGTTGAACGAGCCCAGCAGCACGCTGCCTTGTTGACAGACTGCCTGCCTGCCAGTGGCTCAGTGCCCAGCTCTGGGCCAAAGGCTCTACTACTACGACTGACTGGGACTGTTCAGACAAGCAGCCCGCCAGCAAACCAGTTAGTCAGCCATCCAGCCTGTCTGATTTCCTTCCGGCACATTCCCCCTCAACAGGCTTGGCAGTGGCAGGCTGTTGTCACACTTGTGGCGGGTAGATAAGGCCAACAGACTGAGCATTGGAGACAAAAGCAGTGTCAAGTTTCCCCTCTGTATTTGTGCTCAAAAGTGGTCGGGTGGCAGGTTCAGATTCATCTCTGTCCAGCTCCTACGTGCCATTCACAGGCCTGAAGGCGTTTGAAGAGTCACACACATTCACAACATTGACTGTAATTATAGACTTAGCAGCAGATGTATTAATAAGGACGTGTTTGTCCTGACAGTTCTGCTTGTTCCTGTTCTGGTTTTCTATCATAAAATCTGGATGCCATATATTACCCACCATTTAACTGGATAATTGCTCGTTTCCTATTGCAGCTCACTTTGCAGGTGTACATTCAGCTGGTATCTACATGAGTCAGTGTGTTGTTGCCCCCTCAGAATGACAGTATCCAACATATTGTTTCGGTTGAGCAATGATCTGTTTTGCTCCAGCTGTTCTACAAATTGCTGTTAAGCTGGGAGTTGTTCTTGTATTGTTTAGTTTGTTACAGCCTTTTGTGAAGTTTCACCTTTGCTTTGTAAAGGACCACAGCTGTTCAATACTCATTAAACCTCCTATTGTGGCAGCAAAATTAAATGTTAGAGGTTGATGTTTTCTTTTACTGTAGAACAGTTGAAATAGAACTAGTGTTTCTGGTAGACAAAAGAAAATGGCAGCAATGTTGAACATTTTTGCGTAAAGATTCAGGACCCAAACTTCTGCAGCTCATGAACAGATGGAGTGTAGTGTGATTTAACATTCACTGTCTTATTCACACTTGTGTGGCTGTCAGCTGACATTATTAACATCCAATCGTTTTTATGTCAGTTTACAGTGCAGCTTGAATGTCACTGGAAGTTTTGAGCCAGGTATCAAGGATTTGGAAAATGTTTTTTGGTTGAAAAAAACAAATGCAAACTTATGTCTTGTTTGGAGATGTATATTTGTGACACATATTAATTGTGACATTTTACTGTTAAAAAATAGATGTGACGTGACAGACACTTTCAAAATTACCTCAAACCCGCCATCTTGGTTTCTTGTTACTTTTGGCTTTTACCATTTACCTTTCCACAATTTTTCCACAAACGTGACCATATCACATAGTCTCTCAGTCTTCATATTATGTAAAGACTTTTTTTCTTAAAATAGTTTTTAAAAAGTTTTTCAGCTGTGTGGCCCCATCTTACTTTACCCAATATGGTAGCTTCATGTCAGCTTGGTTGTTTCAAGTTAAAAACCCTCCTCAGTTGTGTTTAAGTCATTTTGTCATAGTATTTTAAACTGACAGTTGGTATATCATCTCTAGTGAGAGAAAATGCACTCACTCAATCTGTGTCTCTGCAGGAACACCATCTCCAGCGGGCCATCTCAGCACAGCAGGTGTATGGCGAGAAGCGGGACAACATGGTCATCCCGGTCCCCGAGGCGGAGAGCAACATCACCTACTACGACTCCCTCTACCCTGGGGACTACAAGATGCCAAAGCAGCTAATTCACATACAGCGTAAGTGGGCTTCACTAATGGCAAAATGTATGTAGAAAGCAGAGACAATTAGTTAGATGTGGCAGTTGAGGTTTAATTTGGTTTTAATAGTCTTTCCTTCAATTATGTTGAATGTGTTAAATGACACTTGGGGGTTGTTGCTCAAAATAATAAGATGCAATGAGAAGGATATTCCACATTAGTGTACATTAAGGAGGCTTTCTTGTTTGTAAATCATTTTAGACCAGAGTGTGTTCGTTAGATTAACTTTTAGGCAATAAAATAGAGTAAAAGAATTTCCTCCTTCAGTTTTCACTGGAACTAAAAAGGACACTTAAACTTGCGTGGCATTAAATGTGAAAAAGTGAGGAGGTTCCCTGGCTACAGAAGGTTAGCTAAATTGGCTGCATAAGGGCTAATGAAATGTTGACCCTGTTAAGTTAGCCAAGGTTGAACCAAGGTAGGGGGTCTGTTGTGACTGACAGCTATTTGCCCATTTAATGACACTGGGCATGTTTTTTTATGAGCTTTTACTGAGTTGTCATCTGTTTGTCAAAGCAAATGAGTTTGAGAGAGTGCCTAGTTCAGTAATAACATCAAAAGAAAATAAGATTGTGAGATTGGTTAGTTCAGGAACCATGTCTGTGTCACAAGTGGTTGCCACGATTGTTACTCAAAGGAAAGCTTTTTGCTGTACCCTAAACTGAGACACTGTTATCAGTAGAAAGCTTAAAAGACAAATGTGTTGTCCTGTCAAACTGCTGTCAAACAAATGTCAGGGTTTCCCCAGAGGTCCATACCATTTGAAATGTGAAGAAAATTCTGCCCTGGGCCTTGAAAGTTTGGTGTTTGTACAAAAATATCTTAAGATCTACAAATACAGTATGTTGTGTATATGTTGTGTCAGTTTGTGCAAGTAAAAATCTAGTCTCGTCCAAATCCACAAATCCCATCTGTCATACTCGGTTGACTTAATGGCTGCCAAAGATTAGCCATAATTAAATCTGAACAGAGGTTATCACTTTAAAGCTGAAGCAGCAGATGCTTTGGCCTGTACATTGTTTAACCTATAATTATAAGTGCGGTAGTGTTGTATGCTCAATGGCAGCTACTTTAATTTGATACTAGCAGATTTGGCAGTGTTCTTCTTGTGAGACACTGCAGCTTAATTTGAAACGTAAAAAAACACGCTGGCTGCGAGTGGAGAGGCAGTTGTTGAGTTGTCAAGGTTTCTGGCACAACCTCACCTACTTCCAAGGTGCTTGGAGAAAGGGGGGAAAAAGTCAAAGAGGTTAAAACAGAAGAACTTTTTATTAGACAAGTTTCGATGACCCTGATGAAGGCAACATGCCAAACATGTTGGTCTCAGAAAAAAGTTCTTCTGTATACTCCAAAGGTTTTGACCTCTTGTTGAAAGTCAGAAAGGACATGCATTTGGTTTGAATTGGTCTGGTTTGACACGCGTGTTCCGGTCACTGATTTTTCAAAGTATAATATTGAAAAAGTTGAGCTGTGTTGAGTGAATAGCTTTTATATATTTCTGTCTTTGTGTCAGAAATATTCTGACACCGGACCATTAAGGACAGAGAGTCACATTTTATCCCTCAACTGAAATTACACTGTATCTCTGACCTGCAGAAATTATGTACACATGAATGCACTCTATTAAATTTAGTCTGTGACTTGCTGTGTTGGGTGAGTCTCACTGAAAACGGCTAGATGACATTTACTGTTAACTGTTGGTTCCAGTCAGGTCACCAGTCTCTACCCCTTCCAGATGTCTGATAGTACACATCAGGTGTAATTAAGCTTGATAATCATCCAGTGTATCACTAAAGTTGGTGTCCAACAGACGCTCGGTGGGCTGATTTCTAAAACTCAATTTTTGAAGTGAACTGTGGGCAATAAGTCCTGTGTAGTTTAACGAGTGTTATATCTTATGTAGGAAAGAACTGTAGCAGCATGACACCGAAAAAGTACCTCTCACTGGGCAGCACTGCGACTCTTTTATGGGAATGAGTTTGTCTCAAAAGTCACTTGATTTGTTAAGTGCTTTATGTAAGAAAACATCTCTACATGTATCGCTTAGTTTGGCATCACTGGAAAAGCGAAGGCTGTAGACTGCTCACCTAATAAATATAAACACAGAAATACAGAACTAAATAAATGTAGAAAAACAGAAATAAAAATACGGATGTTTTTATTTTGCACTTTTTTTTACATCTGCATTTATTTGTTTATACTTATGACATTTTTGTCTTAATGTAGCAAGAATGTTTTTAAATGAACGTCACATAAAAGATCAGCACCTTGTGCTTCACACTTGGCTGTTGTTGCTCACTGCTACTGGCAGATGTACTCAGTTTTATGTACCACGTAATAACATACACAAATGTATAACTTGGGTAAATGTGACGTATATAATGGCTACAGGTTTGTTCCCTATAAAAGACCCAGTCATGGTTGAGATGGCAGACGGGCCCGACTGCTGCTGGGGTTTGAACTACCAATACCACAGGGCGCCTGTCTGCTGGTGCTATCAGTCTGGGAGTGCAGACTTTGCCTTTCTGTATAAGCTGAGGGATGGTACCTTTTTTCAGATGGAGGAGATGGTTTGTCGTGTTTCACATCTGTCTGCATGTTTTACAAAGGGTTTCAGCGCGATTACCTCGTCTCATGCAGATGTTTGACTCCCCTCGCAGTCACTCATTTTTAGATTGTGTGTGTTGTTCTGCCCCAACACTTGTCAGCTGTGTTGCAGTAGCCTAATAGTGATTGTGCAGATGAGTGTTGACCCAGATGCAGAACAGATTACTAATCAGTTTAGCATCACTATTGTGGGAATTTACTTCATGAAAAAATATCAAGATCTTCGTATCACCCTGTCATACAAAGTCATGTTTGAGGATAAAACTATGTTCTGCATTTCACTGCTGCTGGGAATTAGTCCACGATGTCTGTCTCAAGTTAAAGCGTGGGTGCTCTATGTAGTCTGCAAGTTTTCTGGCATATCCTCTCATAGTCCTGCACCATTCTTCGGATGTATGCAGCAATGTATCTGTGGGTATCCTCTGTAGTCCAGGTCGAGGTATATAGAGAACAGAAAGCTCGGGGAGACTGAGAATTAAGACATTGTCACCTATTCCCAGCCGGCTTGCTGTTTTGGTCCGAGCTCTTTCCTTTTGGTTACAGTTGTGTCCGTCTGTTGATAGGCCCCACATCTGCATGTATCCAGTCTCACCCTGTGGTCACATTAAAAAGATTCAACACTGTTTGCAGTTTGAGCTGCAGAGAAAACCATTTGAAAGGTTTAATCGAAGTCATTCCTTTTTCATAGCGTGTAGTAGCTGTGGTTAGTGTCTGTGGCTGTAAGGTTATTTTATATTTATTTTATTTCATTGTGTTGGAGTTCCCTTTTCCTAAACATCTGGCTGCCTTTTCATCTTTGTACATTGAGGTGCTGAAAATCAAGTCATTGAAATACTTGCTCATTAAATGAATTCTAAATAACAGTATAGGTGGTAACCTTGCTTCAATGGTGGGCACAGGGTTACAGAGGATGTACTTTAAACATCCTTGTATATTGGATATGTGACACGTGCACACAAACTGAAGCTGAGTACATGAAATGACTGTAGGACTTTTTTAAAACTAGGCACTTGAGCAGTGGACTGACCTTGCCAGTTATATTACTAAGCAACCGTCTGCATATCTAACTCAAACTGTCATTAACTGTCGCCACAAAGGGAACCCAAGTGGTTGGTAAAGCAACTACACTGGATTGTGAATCATGGGTCCTGCTGGTTTTTATTGTTTGTAAACTAGATGTCACTAATGAAAAATTGCAAAATCAATGATCTTTTCATGATATTGGAAGATGGAGCCCTGATGAACATGATCTATGTGAGCAGGCGAGGGCATATTCAAATCGCCAAACAAAACATAGAAAGATAGACGAAATAGAGGACTGAACTGTGGAGAGCTGTGAAAGCCCCACGGTAAAATAAAGGCGTCCTGCCGCCATGTGATGGATAAAAGTGAGATTCTGTGTGCTTTGCTGCATCTCCAAACTAAAAGTGAGCTTTCACAGAGCCTGTTATTTCAGAGTGGTTGCTCAACAGTGAGGTTAAGTGATCTTGGCTGGAAACTGGCTCAACATTTTGTCATGCTGCATGCACTGTTTTCAGACACTACCAGACTAATTAAGATGAATTTCAACAGTGAGCCAGAGTAGAGAAGACCCAATTCTACCTGATCAATTTGAAGTTCTGTGTCAAACAAATATTAAAATCTGACTACAATGTTGTCCTAATTTTCTGTCCTCATTCCACATCACTATTTGAATAGATGAGTCCAAATGTATGCTCCTTGTGCATGCCAACATCATAATTAGTCACAATTGATTGATAGATATTCTTCTTTTTAATCCACTCTTTCCGCATCACTTTGGCTATCTGTCAAATAGGAGGGCATTTGCACTAAATACTTATTGAGCGCAGGGATTACAACAAAATCTTGCCGGCATGCATTAACTGGGTGCATCATTTTGTCAATCGGATGTAAAAGCCTCCAAAATCTAGATTTCTGTAAATATATTTTCAATTGTTTCCACCGTTGTTCACAACTTTTCAAAAGCTTAATTTTTTTTTTGTCAGTGATGACAAGTCTGAAATGTTTTATCAGTCCATAAACTTGTCTAATTTCTGTTTCCTCTCCTGCCTCCTTGTAGCTTTCAGCTTGGACACAGAGCAGCCCGACTACGACCTAGACTCGGACGATGAGGCATTCGTCAACAAGCTGAAAAAGAAGATGGAGATCAGTTTCCTGCAGTTTGAGGAGATGATTGATCGGTTGGAGAAAGGCAGTGGGCAGCAGGTCGGTACCGTTTGTGTCTCAATTGTCCCCCAAACACAGTTTGCTTTTCAGGAAGCCCCATTAAATGCCTTCTAGACCACTGCATAATGAGATTTGGAAAAACGATGATACTGCATTCAATAGTTGGTAACACAAAATATAACCCTAACCCATATATGCTATGACGGCAGCAGCAGATTTACCACTGCTGTGATATGTATGTAACCTCTGTCTGTATCTCTTAGCTGGTGAGTCTTCCTGAGGCCAAACTCCTGCTGAAGGAGGATGACGAACTCATCAAAGAGGTCTTCGACTACTGGAGCCGGAAGAGGAAAAACAGCAAGGCGAACTCACTCATCCCCAACGTTAAGCAGGAGAAGCGGGACGGCTCCAGCACCAGTGACCCTTATGTGGCTTTCCGACGGCGCACAGAGAAGATGCAGACCAGGAAGGTTGGTGCTGGTTGTTTTATTGGATGTGGCTGTGAAACTGTTAACTTCGACGTCCAACCATGTGTTGGTCTCACACAAGTTGAATGTTGGACACACTATCATAACTAGATCCTATGGCAGTAGTACTACAGCTGGGTACAAAGAAAATAGTGCATTGTCATCTCATGCTGCAGGAAATATTCAATGCATGAACAAATTTGAAGACAATTACATTTCACTGCATCACTGACTCCCGAAGCTCAGCTTGATTGACCAGATCTGGTTTTTCATATTGTAAACACTTTGCAAGCTGAAACTGTGATGTAGTTGGGGTAGATTGTCAGTGTCTGATCCTGACGGTGACAATAGAGGGCTGATGTCAGGCACTGAAAGAAAGCATTAAATGAACAGCTTCCTACTTCACTCTGTGTGTAGTGTTGACACATAGCTTTGGGTCTCCATCGGTACAGATTTTATTAATGCTGAGTTTGACCTGATAAAATGAATTAAACAGCAGTGTGAGGTTTAGTATGCGTTTTAAATTGTTTTCTGTCTGCTTGACAAGCCAAGCTGGTATGAGAAATGTTGGTGATTTTATGGTTAATATGGAAAGAGGCTCGAGTCCCTCAGATCAGATCAGAAATGTTTGGATACAGAAAATAGCGCATCAGTGTATGAACTTATAAAATGGATCAAAATACCCACCCAACCAGCAAAAGTGAGCAGTCTAAGAGAAACACTGAACCAAATTCACTCCAGCTATTATTTTCTGAACTTTGTGACACATGCTCTGTGATTCCATGAAGCTGTAGTTTCATTTGCAGGATGAATATGCCACCAAGTGGTCATTACACGAATATAGCCTCATTTAGTTTTCATCTTAACGTGTTTGCTTTTATTCAAATTTTTGTTCAAATTTTCTTGACCATTTAGTTTTTTAAGCTGTCTAATAGCTGTGGTTTCAAACTCAAAGCCATATAAATATAAACATTATGTTTACATCTAATTATAATAGTTGACTGTGTTGCTTTTTCTTATGTTTTGCTTACTTCAAATCCTAGAATCGTAAGAATGACGAGGCGTCCTATGAGAAGATGCTGAAGCTACGCAGGGATCTCAGCCGAGCTGTCACCATCCTGGAAATGATCAAGAGGAGAGAGAAGAGCAAGAGAGAGCTACTGCACCTCACACTGGAGATCTTTGAGAAGAGGTGAGCCTGCCTCTGGGGCTGCACACATAATGCATTAGTACAGAAAGAAAACAAAACGCTGTTCAACAGCAGACTGTCAAATAGCAGAAAATCAGATGTTTGCTCAAAGTGTCAAACTTTTTCTATCTTTCTTTGGTGCTTGATATTTGGCACAGCCTCCAAACTAATCCTATGGCTGTAGCTTGAGGAGAAAGCAGACTGCTGTGTGAAATTAATAGTTATGATCAGACGGAGACACTGATTGGCTAATCCTTTGTCCTATCTCTTCTCCAGAAACGTCATGTCCGACTTCGGTGGTGAGGTGATGGCAGAGGTTCTGGCTGAACGGGCGCTGGTGAGGCCACAGATCATTCCTCTGGTTCCTCTCACCAACCAGTACCGACACCAGGACCACATGGACCTTAAGGACTACAAGTCTAAGGTGAGGCCCACTTTTAGGTGCGTGACTCTAGAGACAAGTCTGGATTATTTTTTTCCCTTCTACGAACATCTGATCATCCCATTGGGAAGCCTCTTTTTTTATCTGCAGGATGAAAAAATTTAAGTTTCCGATCACATTGTTGTAGCTGAAGAAGAATCTAGTGTAACATTAAAGATTGACCATGGGCAGCAGTCTATACAGGATAGATACTCTGAAGTCTTAGTACTTACCTCTCCTTTCCCCTGTAGCCTGAGAAGATGGAAGTTCCCCGGCAGAAGAGGAAATACGAGAAGAAGCAGAAGGTGCTGCCTCTGTCTTCAGGCACCCCGCACCATCCAGGTCCTGTTGTTTTCAACCCCAAGGACCTCAACCAGTACGACTTCCCCAGCTCAGATGACGAGCCCTTCTCCCAGGTACACACATGCTTTTGAAAAGATGCAGGCACTCATCCACGCTTTGCTTTTGTTGTTGTTGAAGTTAATCATCAATGAAACTCAATTCCACTTTTTTTCCCCATTTCATCAATTCTAAAGAACCTGATTATGAAATAGTGTTTTTGACAAAGTGCCAACAGTTACGTTATAACTTCTCTGTCAGTGACTAACTAGAGTTCTGGAGAAACTCACAAGAATTTAACTTTGAAAAAGACCTGGAAATCTTTGTTCAACAAGGGTGAGATAGTGAAATTGGGGTCATTTCACGTCTAAAGGAACAGAGACACAATGCAGACTGTTGGATGAAAAGAGTAAAATTGCAATCTCCTGTCTTACTGCAGTTTCCTCAAACCTTTTCTATACCTTCACTGTTGGGGTGACAATGAGTTCAACTTCTCACTGCACTTTGCCCTGTGTCCGAATAAATCCACTCAGAATTGCAAAACCACATGAGCCAATTGGGTGGGAAATGTATTTAAAGCGTAACCTCTGCCTTCAATGTTATTAATTGTACTCATCCATTGACCTTAGACTGACCTTTGACCTTTATGTCCACAGCTGCACTCAGGCTCATCAGAAGCAGAGGAGGAGAACGATCCAGATGGTGCCTATGCCTTTCGGAGGAAGGCAGGCTGCCAGTACTATGCTGTAAGTGACGTCTTTTGGTCATGCACAGAATCTATAACAAAGCTCATTAGAGGTTCATGTTCTGTAGCTAATAATGTAGATCATGATTATAGTGGTGGGTGCCATACTGGACACTTTACACTGGCTGTAAAGTTATTGTCCAGCAGTAGAAAAAAATGTTTTAATGTATTATTAGGCTTTTTAACCCCTGACAAAAGGAATGAAATGGTTGAAGTTCAGCATGCTTTTTCTCTCCAGGCTCGCCAGGACCGTGTGGGTAGCTGGCCGTGGTGTGGTCCCTGGGAGGGCGGTTTGGCAGAAGCTCGCTTTCGCTACAGTCTCACCACGCTCACCGTGCCGAGGCGCTGCCTGGGCATGGCTAGACGACGCGTGGGACGAGGCGGCAGGTCAGTTAACTTCCTGTTTCTCCAATTTCCTTTATTGTCATACAATTCACTCAGTTCGAGGCTTCATACCTGTTGTGTGATGCTCTGCTGGACTTGTAGCACACGAGTGTCTGATTCTTGGTCTCACAGGCACAAGTTGCTAATAGCGTCTTCAGCAAGGACTCCTTAATTTTTATTTTTTATTCTTACTGCACTTAGAAGTGTGTTTATCAATGATTATTTTGGAAGAATATTTAATTATGAAAATAATTTGATAGCTACAGTACTGGAATCAAGAATTATAAGAAGGAAGTCGTTGACAGGAAGAATACCAGACGGATGAGTCTGTGTATTGGAACTGACATGTCTCTCCCTCCCTCAGGGTGTTGCTGGACAGGGCGTACACGGACTACGACAACGTTTTCCATGGACTGGATCCAGAAATGCTCGACCTGCCTCTTCCCCCCTCTCTCACTCCCCCCACAGCTACTTCACGCTCGCCGACCATCGACAAGTTTGCCAGTACCTCAGAAACAAATACCTCGGACAGAAGTTCCTCCTCCTTCAACTCCTCTCTTTCCTCTTCCTCCCCCTCTTCCACGGACCTCAGTCAGATACTGTTGAATATAAAGTCGTGCCGATGGAGGCACTTTAGACCACGGACACTACCACTACACGAGCTGGATAACGCCCACCCGCTATTCAGGAGGTTGAGTAGAGCCCTGAAGCGCCCAGTCTCTGCCTCCAAAGCCGGGGAACAGCCCAATGGCTCTCAACGCCTGGGGAGGGTCGTCCCTACACCCTCGCCCATTGCTGGTAAGAGGCTTGGGTGCCTTCAAAAACACATCAATTATCTCAGGGGCTGTTGGTCTAACTGTTTTTCACTCATTGCAGGTTGAGGTTGCAGACTCAAAGTCTCTGCATTCATTATGAGTGACAGACCATGCACTAACACACTGCTAGCACCACTTACTTACATTTGATTCCTCAGCCCTGGTGATATTTTGCATTAGTTTGGGTTTTATTTGTCTGTCTGCTCACACCCCTCTACAGTGGAGTGTGAGAATAAATGTGTTGTGCATCAGTGCTCAGTTTTTCTCAGCACACTTGCATCAGATTGGCTTGCTTTTTTTTTTTTTTTTTTTTTTACCTCCACATTTATTTTTCTTCATGTATGTTTTTTCTTTACCCAGACTGTTGTTTTTTGAGTGTTTGTTGCTTTGCATTCACACTGTCACCTCCCACCCCATCCAGTCCACAAGGTGTCAATTAAAATCTGTGTTTGATAAATAAATTCATGAGGTTATCGGCGTGTGGACACAGGCGTGGAGCGTTGAATATAAACTAAATGCCACAGGTCCCCAGTGGTATCGCTGTGAGGGCAGTCAGACGGTGGGCATCATGATGTCGCAACAAGCCGATGACATGAGTCGTGTATGTTTTGATGTCAGTGGAAGAACTGGTTAAATGAATTTCTGCATTAATACGTGCAGCACTTTGACTTATGTGATGTGTCAGATTACTTCATCTAAGTGTGAAATGGCTTTCAGATGGAGGCGCTGCCAGAGGACGAGCTGCGACTTTCAGATGCATAGGGTCCTGTCTGCTGTGAAGCAGAGAACGGGTAGACGCTTGGGAATTAGTGAATCAATGTTGCAGTGAGGGGTAAAGCCGTGTAACACCAATCAATAGAAAGACAGTGAAGAAAGACTTCAGACCTTGTTATTTACAGGTTAAATGGTTGTGATGAAAATGAGCCTTTTTTTTTTTTTTTCTTCTAAACCAAGGCTGGAATATTTTAGTGTACAAGAAAACCCAACAGAAATAAGATGTTTACTAAATTACATTTAATCGGTTTGTTTGCACTTGTGGAAAGTTTGAAACACCAGGAGCATCTCTGTGTTAGGTCTGTTATTACAATGACAAGGTGTGGCTTCACAGTCACACTGTCAGATTTTGGGGTTAATAGTAGTGTTGAACTTTAATAGAAACGGCAAACTGCAGGGTCTTGACTCTTGTGCAAGTTATGATAATGTTATTCACTGTAAGATTATTTCTCAGTGTTTATCATTCAGTTATTCATCAGCACAATCTGCAATAACAGTGAGACAACTGAGCTGATGCTGCCGAGCTGAGGAAAGTGGCTGAAGTCTGAGACCTGAGTTGTAGTTTCTCTATCGGCCCCAATATTTTTGAAGTCCTGGCTGCTGCCTTATCAAATTAAAAAGCACTGAGTGGGTGGGTTAACTGTCTGAAGAACCAAACGGGCACAACACGGAGAACCTTGAAATGTTTGTGATTTCACTTGCCAAGAAGAAAAAAAAACAAACATTCCTGTTCATATTTGTATTGTCTAGGAAACCGAGTGGTTTCGAGGTTTTGTGTAAGCGAGAAAGGTGAAACTGTTGATTCAAACAGCTTCATGCATCAGTTATGAGATGTATGTCTGAAGTTAATCTCCAAGGTTTTCATGTGGAGCTGGTGTTGTAGTGTAATCCCCTGAAGCTGCCAAACTGCAAAAAGCTACCAGACATAACGAGCCAGAGAAAATGGCTGCATCATATTTTGCACTCCTTAACATGCATCAGGCCCTCGTGGGTTAAACACGGCACAGTGTTTATTAGCAGAAAAGTTGTTTTAATTTCCAAAAGTATTGCTCTTTGAGAATCTGTGGCCAAACTGAGTTTAAACTAAGTAAATCCAAGGCAGCAGCAACTAGAAGAGTGTTTTAGAGATGGAGCTGTTGGTGTGTATCGTCCTCGTGGGGAAAACAATGTGCTTTACACATTTCAAACATATATATAATGTTGGGAATGTTTTTCCAAATTTATAACACAACTTTTGCCCCTCTTAGCTCTCACAGCCGAACAGTACCAGCAGCATCAGGAGCAGCTGGCCCTGATGCAGAAACAGCAGCTGGAGCAGATCCAGCTGCAACAGCAAGCCAACAGCACCACCACTGCCAACAGCACAGTGGTCAGTATTCTGCTCATCAGCTCACCCGTGGCAGACGGTGGCGTCTGTTCGGTTTCTCTCATGCTCTTTTCTCCCCGAGTGCGTCACTTCTCACGGAGCTTTTGTTCCCCCCCCCCCCCCCCCCAACAGGGCCTGGCGAACACGTTGGACCAGGCCAGCGCTCAGTTCGCTGCCTCGGCCCTCGTCACCGCCGACCAACTGCTGGCTCTGAAAACCAAGGAGGAGCTAGCCCTGGGAGGTGGAGTCAATGGCGTCCTCTCCCCCTCAGGTATGATGGTTCTCAAAGTCAGTGGATTTCAGCTTTTTAAAGTGGTCTAATTATTTCAATAAAAAAAAAAAAACAGGGTCATTGCCTGTTAAATGGAGCTTGAGCATCTGCTATTAATTAATAACTACTCACAACAACAAGCTCCATAAATGTTTATCATTTGGAGCAACTTTGGAGTTTTATTTATATATGAATTATATGAATATGAGCCATTAACGTTCAGAATTATAAAAACTAAAAGCTCTTTCAATTTGAAGTGCACTTCACCCCAGTGTAACAATACAGTGACACTAAACAGACAAAACAAACAATGACACTAAAGTAATTACTGTCTAAAACCCATAATGGACTGCACCGAAAGAGCAGATAACACCACAAAAGCAGACAGAACAAAACCTATAGCACTAACCCTCGAACAACTGATGCCATTTGACGCAGCGGGATTTAGGAGATAAGTTAGAAAAGTGACAAAACAGAATTAAATTTGAGATTATTCTCCAGATGAAAATGGCTGCACCAAGGATCTGTCCTTCACTGATAAAAGAGCTGAAAACCACAAGTGAAAGAATCGTCGTGAGAGGGTTTTTGTTTCCAATACTGTGACTTTCCATGGGGTTCTGGTGCAAAGAAATGAATCTGGCTGATAAATAACCTTGTGCATTGCGGTAGATATTTAACACAACTGTGAACTCAAAGTTAAAGGAATAAATTCTCAACAGCTGGTTTTGGTTGGTTTGTCACACTTTGAAAATCAGGTTAAATTTAAACTTATGTATTTGAACAGTAATTGTATCATAGTATTCAGTCAATCAGGTGTCAAATATATAAAGATTTGAGATTTTTCTTCAAAGAACAGATAATTAAAACCTTCCAACCCCCACCCTGTCACCAACCACCCCACCCTTCTCCCCCTCCTCCACCATCGCCCGGCCTCCTTTTGACCCCTCAGGTGTTTATAAGGGCTTGCACCTCTCGAGCACAGCATCCCCATCCCCCGCCACCCCGGCTCCTCCCACCACCACCCCGACACCCGCCTCGCTCCACCCCTGCACCACCACCAGCTCCACCTCCGCTACCAGTAACAACAACGGCACGGCCCACCCCGCCAACACCACTACCACTAACACCGCCACCACTCAGGTCCTGCTGGGAAACAACAACAGCCTCCGTCTGGGTGTTCCCGCCGGCAAGCGTGGCCACGCACCCCGGACACTGAGCACCACCATGTCAACATCCGCCTTAAAGTTTGCGCACGCAACCGCCAACTGTCAGAAACCCAAGGTCACTACAGCATCGGCCTCGCCGCTGGACATAGTGCCCAGGTGAGGAATTCACAACAGGTGTGACAGACGCTAGCGTGGGGGGAGGTGGGTAGTAGTAGGTCTGCCATTGTATGGTAGCGGGGAAACTATCACATCCCTTTACCTTGATTTTTAGAAATAGTCTATATCAGTTTGTGACAAAGGCTGCAGGCGAATTAGGTCCATTACTACAGATAGATCAGTCAGAAGAAACCACAGGTGTGCAACAAATAAGTTTTGTGTATTTGCTCAACAGACACTGAAGAGAATGACTCCTACAACAGAACAAAAGGCAGTTAATGTACCTTCCTGCTGAGCCTTACCAGATGTACTGCTGTTAGATCAACCTTCTGTTTATGTCCACGAAACTAGTAAATATCACCAAGGGGTTGAACAAGTACTTGTAAAATGACAATGGTGGAGTGTTGATATTCCAAAAACTAAAAGTGGAACAGTTGTTTACATAGTACAATGTCACCCCTTGATGGTGTTATGAAAGCGTCAGCCTATTGTGTTTTAATAGGATGAAATTTCATTTGAGATGAGCCCGTTTATAATTAATCAGTTGTTCAATTAAATGCAGCCTATTGTCAGTTTCCTCCTTTGCCAGATCAGTAGGTGACAATTCAAGCTCCTTTCTACTGCAGGAACTTGAACACTGCTAAATGCAACTGCCAGAACTGTCAGATGCTTAGTGGTCAACAGGACAACAGAAAATTTTAGTTGAAGAACAGCATAACAAAAAAAAGCATCACTGTATACTATAATATATAGATAAAAAAATCTATTGAACATCTGACTCCAACTGTACAATAGATGTAAACAGTGTAGCAGAATATGTATTTCCATGTATCTCAAAACAATGTTGGATTAAGATATAACCCCCACACACATCATATAATAGAAAAAGATTGAGTAACTTCATCACCGCTTCAGCTGCTCTTCACTTACAATAAATGGTGATCTGTAAATATACGGTGGAAAGTCAAGTTAAACAAAATCCCAGGTTATGTGTTTTTTCATAATTACATTTATGAAACTAACTTTTTGCGGACAGTGTGTAATTACCATTTCCTGTTTTTGTTTTTTTGTTTGTTTTTTTTTTTTTGTTTTATTTTGTTTTTTTTTTTATCCTCAGGGAGAATCACGAACAAGACAAGCCAGCACTGAACAGTCTATCAGAGAACACAGTGGCCATGGAAGTTACGTAGCCTCCCGTACGCAGCACGGGGGAAGCGTGACTCCTTTTGTTTTGTTTTGTTTGTTTGTTTGTTTGTTTGTTTTTTTTAATTTTAATTTAGGTGCTATGCATCATTTGTTAGTCATGAATGCAAGTGGTGGCAGAATGAGCATGGCAAGGCTGGGTTTCCATGGCAACTGTTTTGGGACTTATTTGCAATGCTCGTCTCGTACAAATTTTTTCTCCCCCTCCTCCCCGACCCACCCACCTACCCACCCATTTCCCTATTTGTTACTGTTAATAAGAGATCGTCTGTAAATTCTTAATATGGCAATTATATGTACAGTACTGCATATTTGTAATATCCCCCCTCCCCACCCCCTGTTCTTGTATATAACATTACTTGAATACAGAATTGTTCATTTGTGATGTTTTGCACTCGAGATCTAAAAAAAAAAAAAAAAAAAAAAAAAAAAAATTAAAAAGAGAAAACGACAAACTGCAACTGGTGCGAGTATGAGGTGTGAAAGTTGTACCACAGAAAAATGTGTGTCATCACATGCATGGTGCGGAACCTGCTGTTTGATCTATTTATTGTGCCGTGTTTACAAAGGGGTTTTTATTTTCGTTCATGATTATTTTTTTTTCCTTCTCCTTTTTAAAAATCTTTTATACACTGTACCCCTCACCGGTTCCCCGTGCTGTAGTCAGTGTTTAGCTAGATTTAAACAACTCTGTATTTTTTTTTTTTGGATGTTGTGAACATGGCCGGGAGGGTTCCCCCATTTCTGTTGGGCGTCCTTCCACGATGTTCCCATGTGTCATGTTGAATCCATGGAGACATGCTTTCATACAGATTCAAGCACAGCAGGGCAGTAGAAGAAGACGGGTGTGAATTTGTTTGTTGTAGGCATCAGTTTGTCAGTGGGTTAATCAGTTTCCACAAAGCTCTTCCATACGTATATTATTCCTGAGACAAGTAACAAAACAATGGGGATGAAGACTCTTTCCCAGAAGACTTTGCTGCTTCTGACTTATCTAAGCACTATATAATTTTTTTTTTTTTTTTTTAATTGGTTGATGCTGCTTTTGTATGATTTTTGGCCCCTGGTTTGCACCAGTTGGCCTAACTTCCATTTTGTTTTCTCAAAGATGATCCCTCTCACCCTCCCTCTTATCATTTTTTAAAATGAATATTTTTGTATCTCCCACTTATTTTAATTTTTCTCACAGAAGACTTCATTCTTTTGTTACTTGTTGATCTTAAAAAAAAAAAAAAAAAAAAAAAAACTATAAGGGAGTAAAAAAAAAAAATGCAGTAACTGACATTTATTATCATTCCAGCTTCTACATAATAAGGAAGAAAACATGTATTAATTGAAAAAAAATAATAATAATAAAGATCGTTTTCTCTACTTTTAAAACTCTCCAGAAGGCTGAAAGGCCATGAACCACAAGTTATCGGGTGCCTTCATTTGGGAAAAAAAGAAAAAACCTTAAAAAAAAAAAAATCGCTCTCTTCTGTGAAGAGTTTGGTACTGAACAAGGCTACTTGTAGTTTTTCTTTGTCTGTACCACAATCCCAATGCCCATTCCAGTGGCCCAGTTGATTCATGAGTTTTTGTTTTGTTTTTTTTGTTTTTTTGTAGTCTCTTCCACACACACACACACATGCACACACATACACACTCTCTCTCATGGGAAAGACTTAAGAATCCTGAACTGTCACAAAATGAAATAAAAATCCAGGGCATTATGTGTTTTGACCAGCATGTCTCGTTCTTTGTCCTCTTTGTCTTTTAATGTGTTTTTCAAGCAAATGAACTTGAATGCAGTAAAACTTGCAGCCAAATGCTTTTACTACTTTGGCTGTGTGTTAAGTTGTAGGTCAGTCCAGTGGCTACAAGGTTTGTTTTGTTTTTTGTTTTTTTGTTTTTTTTTTATTGTCTATTTTCAGGTAGAAACATAAATCAACCTGCCACTAACCAGCCTCTATCATTTTAAAAGCTACTAATTTAAAAATAACGGGATTGACCATTAACTGTGGGGTTAATTAAATCCTTGAACAAGTCACAATGAGTCACTTTGACTCCACAAGCCAAATTTTATCATTTGGTGTGTGGAAATGTTTAAAAATGTTCAAATACAAGATACGTCAATGTCATTTCTTTAAAAAAAAAAAAAACTACCTATACACTTCTGTTGTTAGCTCCTTATTTAATTACTTTTTTTTTTTCCCTCGGGATTTTAAATCCTCCTTTACTGCAATCAAACGTCCGGTAATACTACCCACCTATTTCTCTCTACCTTTAGTATTGCATGAATACAATAACTACAAAGTAGATGCATAAGTGAAATACCTTCCAACAATATCTAAGCACAGACTGTACATATTTGGACAATTGCACATTTTTTGTTCTTGGGGCTCTGTGCTGCAGCAGATAAAAGAATAGCAGAATAAAATGGGACATTACATTTCAGTGCAAGGTGTCTGCTTTAATCTAAATAGTTTCCTCAATGTTTATGTAAACCTGTGTGTGAGATGCATCCCCTTAAATACATAGTGCTCAAACTGCAAAGGTTCAAAAGTAACTGGGTGTTTGTCTATGAAATGTCTCATGTGGCCGGAAGTTGAACAAGAGTTTCTAATCCAGATCAGGATGGAGTTGTCTGCCAGTATGAGGAGCAGAGAGGTGACCACAGCAAGTGAAGATGAGTCTCAAAAAAGCAAAACATGTATGAGCAGGATCAAGTGATGTGAGTTGGTTTACAAAAATCAGAAAATGTCAAACATCCTAGGTGACAGTTGAGTGGAACTCAAGAAACAGGATCTAGGAGTACACGTTTCCTCATCAGCAATAGTGGACTTCCTTCATGGTCAGATTAAATGCATGTTTACGTCCATTTTTATTAACGGTCTATGGTATTGACAAAGAAAGGGATGTTGAGTTTTTACTGCGCTGTAGTTAAACCTTAACTTCATTAAAAGGAAGCTTAGAAGGAAAAAAAACACATTTGTTCTGATTTATTCTCAGCACCTGAAAAAGGCCAGACAGGAAAACTGTTTAGACGTGGCTCCTATTCACTGCAGTAAACACAGAGTGGGAAGGATAAGAGATGACATTTAAATGTAAATTCTACGTTTTAGAGGAGGAAGAGAGGAAAGTCGATAAGAGGTGGAAAATAAATGAGCAGAGTGGAGTCCGACTCCCAGAGAGATTACCTTTACCGTGCGTCTGACTTGATCATATTTGGATCTTTGCCTGTAATTGCTTGTTCCAAAAAGGCAGAAGGGGGGGGGGGGGGGGAGTATAAATGTAAAAAAAAAAAAGGTTTTTAGATATGTGAGAGAAGATGATATCAGCTCTTGGCAAAGTTTGCATCTCAAGGCAATAAGGTCATAGAAGACTTGTGTTAAATAGTCTGAGCATAATTAATCTGGGTGTAGTCCTGCCCCAGGTTTCAAGGATGCAGCAAGATGCACAGAAGTTATTTTGCAAAGAAAGAAAGCAATTAAAGATGTACTGGAGGTGGGAAAGGAAAGGAAAACAGTTGGGGTTTTGTGTCAAATTACATATGTAAAGTATTTTTGTAAGTTTATATAGCATAAAGTTAAGTTATGTTGTATTAGAGACGTTGGTGACCAGGTCACTTCAAGTCAACTGAAGCTTTTCCATGTGCTTATTACTTTTGTAAATTCTGCTAAAATACCTGAACTTGGCCCAATAGGTTGTGGAGGAAACTGTTGGAAATACACAGCTGGTGTTAGGTGACATAAACGTTAGCTGAAGGAGTTTTTTACAGCACAGTGAGCAAAACATGACATCTTTATGCCCCTCTGTATAAATCCTAACTTATTACAATGCAGCAGTTTGTAAACATCTCTAGAGGCCTCATGTTTACCTGTACCAGGTGCACTTTGTCTTTTTTGAATTACATCGCAGTACAAAGCCGCCTTCTCACATGTTTCCCCAGATGGTCTGGCATCAAAATGATTGGTATAAAATAGAATTCAACAGCTTATGATACATTTGACCTCCAGACCTCTGGTGGTCTCAGATCACCTGAGAGGAGGAATGTTGCTTTTTCTCTTTTTATTATACCCAAAAAAAAAAAACTATTTTCTATGTATCTAAATGGATTTTCTATGTTCAGATTTTATCTGCCACAAAGCTCCACTGTTGTCCAACAATTATTACAACAAACAAATAAACCACACTGTTGCACTGGGTGACATTTTACTTTATCAGACACACTTAAATTTATTTTGACTGGATCCCACACGCACCGTCATGGTGCTGTAGCTACTCACTAGAGCACCAAAGATGGATTAATCCACTGCTGAAAATAGTCCCCAACAAAAACACCATTCCCTCCAGTTTGTGTAATATTTTCTAAAAACTACAAGGCTCCACTGTTTTTAGAAAACCAGTAGCCTCTTTGAAGAATGAACTGATTTATTTGTGCTCACAGACAGGTTCATTATAAAGAAACACATTATTTGTTGACAGATAAATATGCTATAATGAGCCTTAACTTGAAATAAATTAAGTAACAACTCATTTGATGTATTCTGCATTTTCCAGCTAATTTCCTGGAAAGATTCCCCACATTTCATTATTAAAAATTAGCAAGTATTATTATTATCTTTACATGACAAGGATATTTCCTTGTCATCAGTTTGGTATAACCTATAAGGGAAATGTATTAACTGTGACAGTTGTGTTAAGACATGCTTGGTAAGTGAAACAGATGTAAACACCCACCTGCGTTTCCTAGACAAACTTCCAAGAAAACTTCATTTTGAATTTTTCTCGACTTTGAGAAACTTGCGTTCGCTGACGTTTGTTGCTGTGTAAGCTTTGCCGCTGTAGTAAATGAGAGCTTGGTGATGCCGGTTGGTGCTTTGAGCGAAGTTGTTTTCTATAGAGAACAATCAAATCTGAAAAGAGCGGGGCACAAAAGATGCTCTCCAACGCCGGCCTCATCTGTGCTCTTGGCCTGCATGTATACTGACTTTATCTCTCCCGGCCACCTTTATATCTCGGTCTATAGTCACTGCTTTCAATTACCAGGGAGAGCCCTAATGAACAGTAGAGATACTCGGTGGAGATGTTGTGGACCGGCAGAGTCATTAAAGGCTGATGACTCAGAGGGCAAATAAGGATGATCAAGGTTGTCTGCAAACGCCCAATCACTTTGACTCAATAGCCGTCTGGTTTCTGAGCCCACTCACTGTGTGGAGTGTCTCGCTACTTCGTTCTTAGATTTGAAAGTGGAGTATCCGTCGTAACCCATCCGTCTCCCCAATAATGTTGCAGCACATCCAGATGGTTTGCAGCTTATCTGCCTTACAGGTTCTCCGAGGTTTTATAAGTTAATCAGTAAAAACAAAGGAGCGTTTACAATTTGTTGTAAATCTGCAGATAGTTTCTACAGATGATTAATCTCAATATGTTTGCCTTGAATCCATAATCTAAAGTTTGCAGGAACAAATGCCTCCCAGACAGCGTGAACTCCGGCTACAAGAAGTCATAAAGTATCTACACTGAGGTACAACTTGTCCTCCTTAATAGTTTTGTTAAGAAAAAAGAAAACTTGAAATTTGTTGTATGTTGTTGAATGAAGTATACTGATGTTGTTAGGGTGTCGGTCTCTACTCGTCTCCACTGACTAAATACGGTATCAGGTATCGGCGAGGACACAAGTCTGACCTGACACCATGTAATTTATTGATGAAATTTAGACTTTCATACCCATGAGTCAATTCTTCTGAACTACGTGCTGTTTTAGAGCAGCACAGAATTGATTATCCAGTGAATCCTGTAACGCCACCAGCAAAATGGTGCTGACAACATGTCCCACTGGTGTGCAAGGCTTTAGTTTAGAGGGGTGGCGCTGGTGTTAGGACAACTATTCAATCCCACATTTATTAATTTATGATCAAATTAGATGACGAAGGACAGATCCATGGCATTAATTTATCTGCTCATGTTTCTCAAAGGGTTTTACCTGAGCCATGCCTTAAACGATGACAGTAATCATATCGCATCCACAGAGGATTAGTAGTAAACAGTTGTTAAATGTTTTTTTTTTTTTTTAATGCAGTGGTGCTCTGTACGCAGTCTCGACTTCTGACAAAGTGCAGTGAAACTTTTCAGATAATGAGAGAAAACTTGAAGGAATCTCAAGGGCAATCTGAGCCACCGCAGCAGCAAATGAAGCAATACAAAATAAAGAAAAAGTAATTTAAATGATAATAGATGCAAACATCGCACCATTTCTATTATAATTCCAAAACTCAAAAATTAAATGTAAGGAGTATGAAGAGCGGCAGCCAGAAGCCTCCTCCTCCAACACTAAAAAGTGAATTATATTTATTCTTTTGCTGCTCGGAGAGTGAGGACACAGTAACTTTCGGCTTTTAAGACAAAGAGGCAAGGAAGTGCTGCAATTGAGAGTGAAAAGGGGAAAGAAGGGAGCGGGGCTTTGAGTTGGTTCAAAAAATGTCATGTTTAGCCCGAGGGCGGGGTGTCGCTGATGCATAGGTGTTCATTTTAATGCAGCTGGTATGTCAGGCTGCTCTGACTGGGACGTAACTGAACAACCTGCAACACGTGTCATGTTGTTAAGTTACATTAACGCGTTTCTTTTCTCCCAAATTAAAGTCAGGCTTTTAGTGAAAAGTCACTGTGTACTATCTGAAAGACTGATGATTCAGGATGTGACCGTACAGAGGGATCACTCTGCCTTTTTTCCTTTGTCTGTGTCTGTTTTCTTTCTTTTTTCTTTTTTTTTTTTTTTTCAATCTAGTGAAAGAGTACAAACCGAGGCCCATGTCAGTGCGACCACAGAACAAAACTCAATTATGAGTTTTTGATAGTGTCAGCAGAAACTGTCCAAAAGCAGCTCTGTGGCGAGGGAATCCTAATTTCACAGTCGCCCACGTGCTTCGCTTCTGTAGATCTCATATTCCCCTGGATCCCTGGAGGGGAGCAGTCTGAAGACAGGGTTGTTGCATTATGTCTCTGTTAGTGTGTGTGTGTGTGTGTGTGTGTGTGTGTGTGGTTGTATATGTGAGGGTGTGTGTCTGTGAGAAAGTGAGAGGGAACAGCCAAGAAGGGAGATATTTTTAAGTAAACTTGCTAATTCAAGGTGTGAGAGATGAAGGAAAGCGTGACTTTGTGCGAGTGAAACAATGTATTTATGTATGAGCTTGTTCATTCACGCTATGAGGTGTGTGCGGTAGAGCTGGTAATATTTTTTCTTAAACAAAGGGATTATGTCAGTTCTCGCTTTCACTTGGTCTGATTTTACTCTTTTGTGCTTTTGTGCAAAAATGTACCCACCTCATTGTCTCCAAATGAGGTCTGACAAAGACTTAACCATATGATAATAATAATAATAATAATAATAATCCTCTCTTGATCTCTGTAGGAGATATTAGCTTCTTCTCTAAACATCATAAAGTATTAAGCATCTTACAGACTAGCTTGTTCAGTTAGTCATCGCTGAAACACTATTCGTGTATAGTGTAGTACTGTATAGTATGTACAAACTATCCTAACTGGACCAACTGATGCTAACATTAGCGTCTTAATAAATTACCTGGTGCACTAGGGAGTTCTTATTGAGTATGCTGAAATATGTGCGCTTAAACTGGACAAATGATGTTTAATTAAGATGCTAATTGATAATTATATTCACACTAAATTTTACAAAAATATAACAATAGACCATAAAACATGCAAAGAACATTTGGCCTATTAGCCTCTTTTGGGTTAGCATAATCAGATATTTTGGATTCTACATTTCAATGTTTCGCAACTTTATGAATACCTCTAACTTGGAAATACAAAATATTTCTCCATGTATAGATACATAATTGAAACAATGTGATACCTACAATTAGATATTATATGTATTTTGTAGGAAAATGTAGGCTAACGTGGAATTTATGCTAGCTTCTAATGCTGCAGTGACTTCCTGTTGACTGCTCTCGATCGGTCAGCGCTATAGATTTACACATTACTAAAGTCCAGTTGATGTGTTCAGATGACTTTTACTCAACCAACCGTTTAAAACCCCTGGGAGATCAGTTAAGTATCATATATGGGAAAGAAAGTATTGACTCAGTCTTGGTTTTTGTCTTTTCATGGGACAACGTTTAACTCTTTAACTAGGCAATATAAACAATGTGGAGCTTATTTGGTCTTCATTTACCTCGGCTGAACTCACTTTGAACAGTTTTAATGGAGCTACCTCCTACCAAGTAATAATTCCCCATTAAATGTGTTCACCAAGTGTTTTGTAGATTATTCACAGTAATGGGAACATTGTTTTTAGAGCGAGGTGTTGTTTCAATACTTTGAGCTATAAAAATGAAATTCCTTTAACCTTGAATCAGCATGCCGGCAGAAATCTTGGACACAAAACCTCAGCAAATAAAACCAAAACTTCCAGCATAGCTGGATACAACTTAGTGAAACTTGGCATCGCAGAGTTGTATCAAGGGACATTGAGGACAAGGGACAGAGTAGTTTTAAGTTTAATCAATTCTGAAGTTTTTCCCTTTGGTAGATTTTGAATACACTTTAACATTAACATCTACTGTAGATAACAAGGCAAATAACAGACTTGTAAATCCTAGATAGAGATATGACCTTATATCAGAAAATATGATCAGTTGTATAGCCAACACAGTCTGATAAACCTGGTGTGTTTTCTAAGGCAAGGAGGCTGGATACCCCATCAACTACATTTTAAATGTTGTCGTTCAACACAAAACATATCTTTGTGTAAATGGGGCATTTCTTATAGTAACGGAAATCGCTGTTAGGAGTCACCAGCTAATGGGGAAAGGACAACTGCTCTCGGAAACAACTCCTTCTATGAATCCGTTTTATTTTTAAAAGGAATTCAACAATTTAAATACTCTGTCATGTCCATTAAACGTTACCAAAAAAAGGCTCACGGTTAAACATAATTTCATCTGCTGATACTGCTGCATCTAACCAGCAGTATCAGCTGAATCATGATATTTTAATCCCAGAGGATTACATAATCCCACATGTGTTCAGGGATAAAAGGAGGCCCAAATTCAATTATTCCTTAGTGGAAACACTGTGAAGTAGGAAGGCGACAGCAAGCGTGGAAAATCCGATTGTGCCCCAAGTTTGTGTGTGTGTGTGAGAAATTTACAAATGAAGAGAAGCTCAGGAGACCGTGAACTACCCAGCTGCATGGATTTTTGACATCTGGCTCCACCTAGTGGTTAAAAAATTTGTTTTCTAACAGGCGTCACTAACAAAATGTAGGTTACATTTATAATCGTTAAATTGTGTGTGCATTTGTTGTGCAGGCTTTTGAGGATGTACTAGAATTTAGACTGATCTGGAAACATAAGCATATAGTGATCTCAGATTTGTAAATCTTATTAAAAAGTGGAACTATCCTTAACCTTTATGTGCAGTATGAGCCATGTTTAATGTGCTGGCATTCTTAGTATATGACAATATACAGTATGTTTAGCATCTTTATATTCCCATTAAATATCTGTTATGAACATTAGTATGAAATATGAATGCATCAATAATAGAGTGGCCTTGAACTCTTGCCAGAGTGACAGAGACAAAATAAATCAGACAGCAACAGGGAAGCCTTTCATAGATATTCAAACATATTTAATTATTAAGCCTGCCCTGAAAGGACACGGTCTCCTACGTCAAAGATTTGAAAACATATAAAAACATGAAGCATTCAACTATAATATATACAATCTCAATTTCTTTTACGTCTTATTCGTTAGAGCAATGATATGTTGTTAACCAGCATACATCAAATAAAAGGACAGAGTCGCTGTTGATCTCAATTTTACCTTTATTTACTCAGGGTGGAGGAATCAAGCGTCCATTTAAAGTGTTTCTCATGAACGCTCCACACTCACACTGCTGTGTACTGCTGCAGAACAGCCACAGACCTGGTTTGTTAGATATTGAGCAAATACACTGAAATATTTAGAGCTTAGGTGTCCTGCTCAGGTGGAGAAAACCCAACAACTTGCTCCAGAGATTTGTTTTATGTCGGTAAAATTTCTGTAATCGTTACAAGCTTTACATCAGAGGGGAACTGACTGCTACTTTATGTCCGACTGGCTCCTTTTGTGTATGACTTTGTTGGATTGAAGAGATATTTTGTGTTGAGGAAAACTAAACCAGAGCAGTTTATATTTTAGGGGGTTTCCCTAAAACATTTACTTGTCAGATTATTTCCCTGGGTTCAGGCACTGATTTCGACACCATTTCGACCGCTCCTCAAAACAAATGAAAGCCTTAAATAACTCAACTCTCCCCCTGAAACTAAAAGGCAGTATTTCAGAAATGTTTGTTTTGTTAATGTCTTGAAAATGTTTATAGATATTAAAATACTGGGTTAGTCCCTCATAGGCCTAAATAAGTTGTAAAATAATACGTTCAGATGGAGGTTTCTGCTGTTCACAGTAGGATGTAGTGAATTAAAAACACATACCGTAAAGTCATATTCAAAAGATGTTTGCTACTGGCAATACATTCAAACAACCACAGTATCCAAGTGTCAGCCATAGTTATATGTAAAGAAACCAAGACATTATACCAACAAATACAAAAACATCTGCAATCACTGCGATGTGGAACTAAAAAAGTGAAAATATATACAAAAATATATATATTATAAACTCCTTTGTAGTGTTTTCTTGTTAATATTAGTCCAGGATATATACCAAGATATATAATTATCATCATGCACCATCACTATAAACATCTGCCTCTAAACCCTAGATTTTAAGTATAGGAATTGTGAGTGTAAACATGAAATAAAATCTGTAAACATCATTTTACTAAAAGATTCTTGAAAATGTTTAAAGATTAACATAATTAAATCATTTACAGTGTCAATATACATTTTACTGTCAACACAGAGTCGGTCCTCGTACCAAGAACACAGTTTGTAAGGGGATGAAACAAAAGGGAATAAAAATAGTGAGTAAGCAGGTGACACAATGAAAGTAACAGTCACAACCTTCGAAAACAGGTGTCGGGAAACCGGTTCTCATTTTAAAGAGCCACCTTGCTGCCTAGTTGTATCCAGCCATGCAGACATTTTCAATTTTGTGGCTGCATTATCTGAACTCAAAGTATGGACTTGGAAATTGAGTCGCATATATACGAGTTGCTCACAATAATTCGCAGAGCTCTCTGTCTTCAATGTTTTTATACTGACCATTATTTGTGAAAGCCTTGAGCCCTGCAAGTCAAGCACAAGTCAAATTGGTGTGACAGCAGAGGAATAGAAAATCTTGGCTAAATGAGAAAATATGTTTTTGTGAATTATCTGGACTGAAAACATTTTATACACCTGAGGCCTTTCCTGGACTGTCAGCGTCACCTCAGATCCCTGATCTCAGCTGAGACACTTGACTATAATGTCTATATTTGTCTACACTCAAATAACATAATGACAATTAATGACATTAATTAAAACTGTTTTGACTTGATTTTTAGAAGAACGGAGCGAAGCCAGTGAATAAGACATGTTTGAGAACGTTCTTGAAAGAGCTTTACTTCAACTGGATGTAGTGGAATCAACTGGTCACCACTTCGTTTCACTGGTTTTCGAACCTGAAGATGTAACATTGAAAATCCAACATTTCAAAATGTTCAAAAGTCTTTGACACGTTCAGCTCACGTTTAAAAAACTCAAATCCGATTGGACATCATCCTGGTGTTCAGTTTCAGGAAGAACGACTTCAGCTTGCACAGCCGGCACCTCTTCTTCTTCCTCTTCTTCTTGTTGTTCCTACCTTTCTTGTACACCCCTTGATATTTTCCCTCCTCGCCCTCATCTTCGTCCACCCAGGGCACCCAGGCGCCACCGTGCTCAGTGGGATTGGCTCGAGGGTCGTCGGGGGGGAAGTAAACCGGCACGGCTGTCTGGTTGTAGTGAGCGAGCCGGGCCAGCAGCTGTTGGACCACATCTGGCCTCTGGTCCGACAGGTCCTGCCGCTCGTACGGGTCGCCTGTGATGTTGAACAGCCAGATGTTTTTGTGGGTGGAGGATTTGTAGAAAGACGAGAGGGTGCGTTCGAGGTTCCACCAGCGACCAGGAAGAGTGGGAAGAACCTGAGGATCAAAATTCACAATAAATCCTGACGCTTACTTCATGATCACTTTGAATCAGTGGAGTAAAATAATCATAACAATGTGAATGTGTTACAGTACCTGTGGGGGGACCCAGTCTCCATGGCCTGGGTCTCCTGTTAGCAGCTTCCAGTCCCCAACTCTGATGGCAGCCTGGACTGATGTGTCCCAAACTGGCTGGAATGACTGAGGCCCAAACTCAGGCACTGAATGGGATTTGGGCAGGGATGTCATCAGCTGGGACGTGTTCTGGTACTGGGATAACATCCTCCTGGACTTTGACTTTAAATGTAATTTGAGCCGTGTCTTGGATTTTGTCTGAAGTGATCCTAACTGTGTCAAGTTCAAGTTCTTCTTTTGGGATGTGCCCCGCTTGGATTTTTTGGGCCTGAAAAGAGACTGGACCTGAGGCTGAGATTTGAGGCGGGAAGTTCGTGACACCGGTGGAGCGCCACTGGAGTGGGACTTCGGATGTGGGCTGAAGTGGGACAGGAACTGATGCTGAGAGAAAGCTTTGGTCCTGGGTTTAGTAATGGGCTTTGATTTTGGGAGGGGCTTGGATTTAGGTTTGGGTTTAGATTTAGCAACATGATGAGAAAATGTCAGAGGTTTCTTGGTGGTCTTTAACCTGAACGCTGACTTCTGCTTTGGCTGCTGCCTCAGGACCTTCTTCTTTTCTTCCTTCTTCTTTGGCTTCTTGAATGCTGGACCTTTTGATGTGTGAACTGACAAAGAAAACACACAAATCTGACAAATGAGACACATAAAGTTAACACTCCTTTAACCTTTGCTTTTGTCTTTCCTGATGCTGTGTAAGATTATATTTATTCCATTTATCCCATCATAATATCCATCACCACTACGCAAACTCCATCCACTGATAGAGAGATGCAGTTGAAAGTTGAAAGGTAAATAGTTCATGTTTAAGAATAATACTGTACATTTAGAATAAGCATTCCCATATATCTGCTTTTTTTTAACTCATGCCCTGTAACTTGAGTAAAGTCCTAAAATTCCTTTACGGTCAATTGCCTTATGAGTATAAGGACTTTTCCTTTGAGTTACCTGGGGCTTCCTCTGTGCCCACGTCCCAGGGCATGGTTTGGACCGGAGATTTGTGCAGGGGGTCGATGTTGTGGAGGATCTCCTGACGAGGTGACTCCTTCCCTTCACTAATGGTTGGCCAAACATCAAAACCATCCAGGCCCTGACTCTGAGAAGGACACAAGTACATATGTAACAAAGAACACAGTGCAAGGTAATGAGAAGCCTCTTTTTCTGAGTAAATACTATGAAACCATAAAAACTGTCCATGTTTCATGGATTAATGTTGCCAGAAAAAGGACTTGTACATTTACCACACAGGAGTAAATTATTACAAATTCCCTTTGGTAACAAAGGTGATTGAGTGTCTGGATGAGTCAGATTTGAGATGATTGATGAGAGTCTTGTTCATCTTCTTTGGCAATGGAAACCAAGTCAGATTAAGCCAACAAAACTTTTTGGAAGCTGTACACAGGCTGCACTGATTTGCCAATGAAAGATATTAATGTCTGAACTACAACACGAAGGGCCAACGAAGCCAAAGTTTGGAAGAAGCGCACTCAACTTAATAGGTCAAGAGCTTGTTTATCTACAGGGTAGTAAAATAGTGACAGTTTTACAGTAGCACTGAAACCTTAACTTTAGTGAACCCTGAAGCCAAATCAGGGAGCTGCACATTCACCTCTGACTGTGACGACGAATAAACCCATCAATTCAGATAAAACACAGTGAGTTACGACACGGCAAATTATAGCAGTGCACAGTTTGGTGTAGCTTGGATGGCCATGATGAGAAATGCATCTCTGGTCTGTTTTAAAGTATAGTTTTATATACCTTTTCTTTTGCATCTGACCAAAGGCAATAGGACATTCAAAAGTTGTAAAAGGTTTAGAAAATGCAAAAATTCAACATGTGCCCTGACTGACCTGGCTGATGTTTCCCCCGGCCAGGTTCACCAGTGTGGGGAACCAGTCTGTGATGTGGAGAAGATCTTTGGAGATGCGTCTCCTGCGTCTCAGCAGAGGGCTGTGTACAAATGCCACGCCGCGAACTCCACCCTCCCAATATGTACCCTGAAAACACAGTGATCAAGTTTAGTTGTCACAGATTTTGTGTTACCACAACAACTCCACATGTACCACTAAGATTCAGAAGTTTATTTATCTAAATCCTGTAATATCTAAAGGCGCTGCAGGCTGTTAAAGCAGGGTTTATGAATGATGCGAGAAACATAAGTAAACAGTAAAATTCTCACATTAAAGTTGCTGGTACCTGCTGAAAGGATGAGACAACTGCTGTTCTTACATCCTTTACACGTTTGTGTCAAAGCCCATGCTCAATGCTCAAATCACTGGATTTTTCTCCTGAGTACGGAGGCGTCTCAGGCACAGCTCTACGTTGTTACAACCCCAAAATGCTTCACAAAGGATGTGAAAGTCATAATGTTTGGGTCCTAACATGTTAACAATTATATACAATTATTATAAGCAGGAGCCAAAACTACCTAAATCAGTTTCTATATAATACTGTGACACAAATACAATCATTTAATGATACCTTACGGCCTCGCAGCGGCCAGTTGCTGCCTCCCATGAATGGTTGGGCCCCGTTGTCGGTGGAGTAGATGATGACACTGTTCTTGTAGTATCCATACTTCCTGAGGGCGTAGGTGACGTTTCGGACCGCCTCGTCCACCGTGGAAACCATGGCGGCAAACCTTCTCCTGGCAACGTTAGCCATGTCGCGGTACAGGTAGATGTAGGGCTTAGGAGGCTGTAGAGGAGTGTGGACTGCCTGGTGGAAACATTTACAGTTTGTTTACGTGTTTTCACTTTGGACAGTTACAGCTTTTGAAAAAACCTCAACGCTGATCCTCATCAATCAGATCAGTTCTATCAGTTTAAAAGGGAAGAACCGTTATTCTTTGTTAAAGTTGTTTTTTTAAGTCAATCCATGTGGCTCAATCATCTTGTCCGACTCTATTTCAGTTGGTGATTTCCCACGGCACCAACTCATGGTGCATATGTTGGAACTCCTTAATAATAGGAAAAATCAAATAAATCAGCCCTTTATTTTGCTGCTCCTTGTCAGGGCATTGGCTGTATTTTCTGAAATCCCCCCTTGTGCCCAAAGCTTCAAATCAAACGAACAAAGCTTCCCACAAAACTCGAGAACAAACAAGTATTATGTTCTCTTTCTTTGGCATTACAAGGCTTTTAACATCAAGTTACATTTTCTGTGGGGCTTGTTTTTAATTTGACAGTTAGAGCCAAACAGTCTGTAAATAAGTTTCTGATGCTCATAGACCGGCAAACAAACACTTTAATGTGGCATCTGTGTTTTTCCAACTTTCTTGACAGCTCTCATCCAGACGAAAAAGTAACGCGGCATCAAAACACATGTGGGGCTGCATTGTATTTGACCTATTATGTGCAACTACTATGCTGTTCTGTTTGATTTTTGGGGGGTTTAAACCTCGGGAGATGTTTAACTGAGGTGCTGTCACTGACCACATTTCTGATATATCAAACCTTAGCGTGATACCTGGAGGGAGAGCAGCAGGAAGAGCGGCCTGTCTGCGGGGTCGTGCATCTCGAGGATCTTACGAGCTCTCTGCGTGAAGAGCGTGGTGGAGTATTTCCCTTCCTGGCCCCACGCCACGCCCTCGTCGTCATGAAGATCGTACCCGCACAACCCGGGGCCGTCACAGGAGCCATAACTGAAGAAATGTGAGGTAATGAAAAGCAAAGACAAGACAGAAAGCAAACATGTCAGTTGATATGTGGATATGTTCTGTGCACAACCAGCGTATTCATTGTATAAGTAATAATACTCCTAATTTACCTGTAGTAATCCACACTTCCTGTTAGAGAACCAAAGAAAGTGTCGAAACCCTTTCTGGTGGGCAGGCATGCTCTCCTGAAGGAAAAGTGAAAGATAAAATAAACTGAGCTTCAAATTTCCATCACGTTGTTAAAGACAAGAGGCCGCAGACGAATTAAAGGCACCCTGTGGAGTTTTCTTCAGCCTCTCACTTTTCTGTCTATCCTTGAGGATCTGCCTACGTAGCGGCGGCATCCCACATGTGAAACAGTGTGTGATAAAAGGCCGAGGACCCAGACTGAACTTAAGGTGTCGGTATGTTTCAACCGTTGCGTTTGTTGGATGGTTGAACAGCATCTAAACCCCCATCCCCCCCCATCCCTTACACCTTTCAAGCATCAGATTAGGGACAGTCTGTACTTCTTTTTAACCCCTTTTTCATTGTTAACACAATTATTTCTGCCACTATAAATGAAAGTGTGCACCATTATCCATAGTTGAACAACTGCACCCCACCCCTTCCTCCTTTTTCCATAACAACCTTTTAATCCTATCCAATTTGAGCTTCTGATTTCTTGAAATAATCAAGTAAATCAGGTAAATAACTCTGTATACAGTAACTGTTTGTTACTCGTGATCATACAGTGAGAACCTCTGCTTATATACTCGTCCATACTAACACCTGTACAAGCCTCCGTCTTACCTGTAGAAGCCGAGGTGCCACTTGCCGATCATATGTGTGGTGTAGCCGGCCTCTCTGAGCCTCTCAGGCAGCGTGTCCATGTGTGAAGGGAGACAGCTCGGCTGGCTGGGTCTGATAATGGAGTGCTGCAGTCCTGTGTGGATCTGATATCTGGGGAAAATAAGGGACTTGTTATTGGGTTTGTACCAAATGAGCTGCTCACACAGGATCGACCGTTTGGCCTCACAAGAGAACCAGGGACTCATTTATTCTCAGGTTGCCTAATCAATAATCAGATTATTCACAGCCGCTACCTCATTTGAACCAGAGCCCCACACTTAATAGCTGCTCCGCTCTGTGGTCGACGTCCACATCTTTTGTTTTCAGACCAATCTGAAGGTTTTGAGTTTAATTGTCTTCTTCGATTTGATTTATTTGGCTTCACTTTAAATTATTATTTTCCCTTTGCCCGTTTCCTTCCTGTTAGCCTTGAGCCTGTTTCCTGTGCCTCTCCAACATGTGAATTTACCTCCCGAGGATCAGTGAGATAATAATCAGAGGTCGTGAAAAGTACCTGAAAAAAACCCGACAATGAAACCAAAGTAAATTAAGACCAGTGTATGAATCAGTGCTAAAAGTATCTGTCAGTTGATTTAGACAAAAACAACAAACATTTTTTAAAAATTGCTAATTTGCTGTTGGTAACAAAGAAAGGAGTCATTTTAAGACTAATGATCAATATCTGCTACAACAAATCATCGTGGTTAAAAAAAGCTAAAATAAAACGAGAGGAAAAAAAAAAATCAATACTGCTTTAACTCAAGGAAATCAATTCGATCGATCACTTGATTACAGATGTCCCTGATCCAGTCCGCTGCCCCTGGAGTGTGTGGTGTTCCAGGCTGACGGACAAATTAGCCACATTTCCTGCAGGAGTCCAGCAACGAGCCGTCAGTACCTGCCGGTGATGAGCTGGCTGCGTGACGGGGTGCAGATGGGCTGAACGTAGTAATTCTCCAGCCTCACGCCCTCGGCCGCCAGTTTGTCCAGAGTGGGGGTCTTGATGGTCGGGTTATGGTAGCCGATGTCATTGAAGCCCTGTCACACAGAGTTCGGTTAATTCTGCCATTTCGATTCCACAGCTAATCAGGTTGGGGTGTGTTGCTGCTCCGTGTGAGACGTAAACAGTTTCTGATCGTGGTCAAACTTTGCTGTGACTGCGCCATTTGTTTCATTGTCAGAGAGCAGCAAACAGTCGCTACACCAACTGTCATCAATCTAGTTTTGCTGACCTGGAGTTATGAATTTCTTACTTCTGTAATAACGGTTTTATTTAAAATTTACATTTAAATTCGTGTTTAAATTGGACACAAAGATCACACGCGTCAGGGCTGATTTTTCAGTCAGTTAGTACAGAACTACTCAATTACTCAGTTACTTAATCTGCTCATTATGCTTTCAATTAGCTAAATAATCATCAGGGTTATAAAAAATGCCCAAAGTGTGGCCTTTAAATATCTTGTTTTCTCTGTACCATCAGTCCAAAAGGAACTCATTTATTACCATATAAAGCAAATTCTAATATCTGAGAAGCAGGAACCAGCAAATTATTGGAAAATATTGCTTGAAAAATAGATTAAATGATTGTGAGAGTTAATTTTCTATCAATCGACTAATCAATGAATGGACTAATCTTTACAGCTGACTGATCATTCATAGTTCAATTTTGAAAATTTATATTTTACTGCTGATAAACTGAAACCAACCAACCAGTTACTTCAGACTTGGCCAACTTTAACATATTAAAATTGTTTAATTCTAAATGCAATCTTTGAGCAATCCCATAATGTCGTCAGATGAGCATCTTGTAATTTATAAAATGTATTTGCTGCTTGAGACATGATCATCTATATTTGTGATTGAAGAACCAACACTTCACACACCTGGTCGTCTGTGAGGATGAATATAATGTGCGGTTGGTTCTTCTGCTTCTGTTCTGTCTCATCACTCTGAGTGTTTCTGTGGCTCTGGTGTGGTTTGGACCGGAGGGCAAACAGGAAGTCCAGGCTGAACAGGACACCAAGGACACTCAGGGCCAGAGCAGAAGCAGCCTGCATCTTTACTACAGGAGCCCTGCAGGGACCAAAGAGAGAAAGAAAGAAAAAGAAAAAAACAAAAAACCCAAATACGTAACAATGCAGCAAGAACTTCTATGAACCAAGGAAGTAGAACTTAAAAATGTTTGAGTCGGCACAAAGTCACACAAGCATGCCATTGCTGCATGACTAACTGTAGATCATAAAACCACATTTGAGATGGACTTGCCAACTTGGCTGCAACTGTGATCTGAACCACATCCATCTGGTAGAGAACTGAAACGCTGAGGAGGGCTCTTTAACCATTTACAATCTTTGGAGTCGAATAATAACAATAATAAAACATGAAAATATGAGTCGAGCAGAAACAGATCAGTGTCGGCGTGTAGGACCCAAGACAGAACTCTGACTCTTTATTACTGGATTTAAATACACAGTGACACAGTATTTTTTAATCTAACCAGACAGATAGGTCAAAGTAAGTGAGAGATAAAGATAATGGTAAAATCAATCAAACTGCTCATTGATTAACAATATCTACTTCTCTGAACTGCCACAGTTCTGTCTGTCATGTATATCTTTATCTGTAATATCTGCTTTATATATAATTTTGAGATACCATTAAAATTGAAATAATTAAATTTTCACTCCTACGTCCATTTGGCTGATAGACAGTAGCTGCAGGTTAGTATCAAAATTAAGATTTTCAATGAAAAACAAAAGTTTCTAACATCATTTACAAAATTTGATGCATTTTTAAAGAGAAAGTCAGTTTATCTTTTCTAATCAGCAGGAGCCTCAAAGAGGTGACATTTTTCCATTGAGTCCAAAATTAATTATATTATGGCCCGTCAGATTTATCACGTGACCTCAGGTTGATGAAACTGGTCTAACATAAAAACTATTTTAAAAACAAAAACTATTTTAAATAACTAACCTGGCTTATTCACGACTTATTGGTCTATAGTCTGTTACTGTTACGTGTGCGACCTCCTTTGTCCTCTAAGTAAATCTGATGCTAAATTAAAGGTCATTAAATTTTAAATGTTCTTCAAGTCAAGACTATCCCAAAGGGTGGAGTTTTTAATGATATTACAACGGCTCTTAGATCTCAAATTTACAGTTATCGTCGCTCTTGATCGGTTTGTTTAATTTGTCAATTAATGTGAAAAATATTGTTCACACAAAGTCCAAGGTGAGGCCCTGAAATATGTTCCTTTGTATGACCAACAGGTCGAAACCTGGAGATATTTAATTAAAAACCACATGAAACGATGAATCAACCTTCATATCATCACTAGCAGACTGTGGATTTCACAACAGCCGATGGTGTCGGTTGTCTTTCGTCATAAGTCTTACATTATAATGTAATTCAAGGTAACGCCACAACATACTCTGGCCTAAACGTTAACATGGGATTGAATCAATACCTCTGTGTGTCGCAGAGTGTCAACCACAGCAAAAGCCAAGCTTCTCGCATTAGGTTTTACTGGCTCAAGTGGGATTTTACTGGTGTCTTTATTACCGTCAACCCTTTTACTTTCTCAGATAAAGCTGCACTTTAAAATGCAGGAGGAGAAAACAACAGACTGTATGTGTCTATATAATCTGAGACATGTTTACAAACCTCAAAGCCAAGAGCAGGACTCAGTGTTGATACGTGAGAGTTGACTAAAAGCAGCTGTCTCAGCTTGAATGGTCATAAACCATTACTGCTGATGTGATGAACTGGTTTCCCATTAGGTGAGATACTGGTGGTCATGGGCTTTATCTGTAACAGCCTAATAATAAGACTATGACAGCAAAGGCTGGTCCTACAAAAAAAAATAATGCGCTTTAAAGAAAGCTTTAGTCAAGTTCAAGTCATTTTTCTTTAACCTGACAAAAGCTTATTATTAGGTTGAGCCATTATATAAATACAGGATTTGTCATGATGACTTTTCATTTTGATGTTGAGTCTGACATCACAGATAATATAAACAGCCCCCCGTTGTGTTTAAAACCAGCACATTTCCCATTGCATCTATTCCCAAAAAAAAAAACAAAAAAAAAAACAGCTGTTATTTAAAAGCCAGGCCTGAATCAATACCTCGATATAGGATCAATGGGAGTGAACGGCTCTTCTCCCCCTCCTCTCCTCTTCCTCACCGCCTCGCTTCAGTTCATTCTTCACTCGTCGGGTTTTTCTTCAGCTCGGAGAAAAGTTTGGTTTGAGTAAAGTTTGTGGAAGACGCCGCATGTCCTCAAGTTTCCACGGAACCTTCCTTCCTCCGGGCTGAGCGTCCACACTTCCAATGAAAAGCGAGCTAGGTCAAGTCGGACATTATGACGCGGGGACACTACCGGTTTGACCTGTCAAAATAAAACATGCAAGCCCGGGTTGCAGTTTTAATTCAAATCCAAATTAACCATCAATATGCTCTCATTAATCATTTGCTGTTACTTTCAGATGATGTATCAAATTTACAACAAGATGTCTGATTATAAATGAATAATCTCATAATAATAATCTCACAACAATATATCTTAATCTTAATAAAAGTTAATCATCTTCATATGTACCAAACCTAATGACCCCAGATTGGTGTCTTTAATGATAGTTAGCCAGACCCAAACCTTACAGCCTTTATGATGTCGAACCATCTGTTATGAGACATGTTTAGAAGAGAGAAGTGCTAAGAGTTGATACAAACTAATGTGAAATTATGTGAATCGTTATCTCAGTAAATATTTAAAATAATTCATGTCGCCAGGCTAACTAGCTTAGCAACATGTCTAACTGGGTTCGCTAGCTAGTTAGCTTGTATACAGCATCAGGTTTTCTCATATTTTGCCTCTTATACAGAATTTTCTTTACTGTATATAAGACATTATCTGGGTATCCATGAGTCTTGAATAGTCTTTAAAAAGAAGCATTAAATTGATCTTTTAAATCACCTACAAAGTATTAAAATATCTTCAATTTCATTTAGCTTTTAACAAAGGTATTGAATATTATTTCTCGTTTGCTGTACAAAGATCATGTCAGCTCATCGACTAATAGTAAAATTTAAATAAAATGTGATAAATTTTTTTAATTGGTTAATTAAGTCATTGATTTTCTATCACTTAACACTACAACATTAATTGACCATACAAGGAAGAATACATCTGGGAGGTAAAGACAAAATGGGATATAAATGTCAGTGAATTAAAAATGTATTGTTTTGTAATAATAGCTTATTTGTCCCTTATCACATTTTATGTTATTGCTTTGCTTGAGGTTAATAGCAACATCACTTAATGAACATAGAAATTGACTTGTGGTTAAAACTAATCAACTGGTTATTCTCAGCAACTCAAACGAAATTTAATACTCTTTTAACTTTCACACTGATTAAAGAAGGACGGAAAATCAAATGGTGCAATACATTCATGACGTTACATTCATTTACTGACATTTACAGACCATTTCTGGTCGTACTCCCAGTTGTTTAAAACAATGATCGATTGCTGTGACCTGGACCCAGAAAATCCCCAGTTACTGTGACTAAGCATAAATAAATGATGATAATAAATCAAAAACCTGTACAATCCAGTGTAACAACAATATCCTCAGTTTATAGATGTATAGATGTGTAACTTACATATCCACGCCACTAAACACTTTTATTTTGAAGCCTGAATCGCTCAACATCCGCTTCTCTTGAGTTTATTTATTTAACTTGACAAAACAGTTAACTCTCCTAACCGTTAACGCCAAAATGGTAAATTTTGCTTTTGTATTTTCCCCTGTACCTTTTTATTATTGCCATCATAGCAGACCTCCCCGCTGGTGGTCGTGTGACCGCGGGGGGGGGACATCAGCCGAGCCGAGAGGTGTGACTGCAGCCTGGGCTGTCTCACAGGCAGAGGATCCAGCTGGCACTCCGGAGAAAACCAGCAATCTCGCCCTCTTTACACTGCGACTGTACAGATACAAAAACCCCGCATCAAGCCGTGCAAAAATAACCAGGAGGAGACCGGAAGTGGCACAGATCAACGAAGAAATAAGAGCTCCGATAAACCCCTCATGGGATCTACACAATTTGTACATTATCATACCTTAGACCATATAAGTGAATTTTCCAATTATTTGTGTGAAAGAAATCCTGTAGTACAACCAGTGACCATTAATATAGAATTATACCATTAATATATCCCTATATACATTAAAGGTAAAAGTGTGAATAATAGACACAGTATAGGTTCAATAACTTAATATATGTATTATGTGTTTACCCTACATAGTAATAATACAATAGCAAGTTGTATATATTCCATAGATATGTATAAAAAATTGTTCTAGATATATTTCTCATATCATTACTTCCATGGTAGTAACAACAGTGTCTTACAGTTGGGGTCAAGGTGTTTTAAACATTGTTAAACATATGGTATCGAAAATGTACTGATTTCCTGTTGACACTTGGGTGTTTGTTAGTGCACCAGTGCCAGAACATTTTAAACGACACACAGTCCCAATCAGATGTTTGGCTCCTGCTGGTGACCGAGGTAAAGAATGTGATTTCAATTCAGCTTGATAGTATCTGCACTTCTTGTAGCCGTGACAGTCCACAGAGGGCCACACGGGTTTGGACTCCACAGTTATGTTTTCACATTTCTTTCCACTTCTCGGTCTGTTCTTGGGTTTGTCAAAACCCCAAGCAGCAGTTGTGGCTGTTTCCTCAGTCTGTGCTTTTATTTTGAAGGTTATGACCATAAATCCAACTGTCCCAATTGGTGAGGCTTTTTAGGGTGATGGAGAGAATGTACGATTGACAGTGGTTATTTAAAATACCTAAATGAAAGAATGAAGGAAAACTTGCCTTTGTCCCAGAAGAAGGACTCTTTCCAACGAGCTTTAAAGTCCAATTCATTTCCACTGATCCTGTCATTTCAGATACTTTGTCTCCAAACTGTCCAGACTGCAGTGGGACTCTCAGATCTGCAGGAGAGCATCCCCAGACCAGCATCATGACCCACTCCAAGTTTCCAACAAACAAAGCAGTGAAATAAACGGTGTGTGATTTATTAGGGGCTTATTCCCTGGAAGTGAGCAATACATGAAGGAATGCTGCCAGACGTTGTTGTAACTCCTTCAGAAGAGAAACTGTTGTTACTCAGATGTTTAAAGCTCACAGATTTAGCCCTTAATTTCTCCTTTAAACCAACATTAATCCTTCAGAATTTTTATTGTTATTATAATGGATCTTTAAGCAATGTATCCATGAATAGATTCATAACGGTTTATTTTCTGCCAGAAAAAGAAAAAGGAGACGGATGAATAGTTGAATAACAATAAATAGAAATACTCATAACTAATGAATTATGGGATACTAAATCAAAATTTCACTATTTAGGTTTACTTAAAAGGCAATTAAGTAAAACGAAGATTAACAATAATTATAATAAAAAGAACAAATTCAATATGTAATGACTCTGAGTTATAATTTATGAAGTCAGAGCATGTGATTCTACTTTTTAGGTCAGTATTGTGAGATATTAACACACAAATTCGACTTAAAATATTTCATAATTTTGATATAATAAATCCAAACAAGTGGTTAAAATTGACTGGAAACCCCAAGCTTTTGTCTCAAAATGTCAAAGAACTGTCTTACAAACTAATGACAGCTCCTCATAATTTTGACCCACATGAATCTGACATTTGAACATTTTTAAGCATAAACGCTGTATTATTGTATCGAGGTGTGTCTTTTAGGATCAATGGGCTGTTCTTATTCTGAAGTGTGTTAAAGGTCCATTTTAGCGCTGATATAACAGCTGATCTCAGAAGATGCTGTTGTAGTCGTCCCCTTTGGTTCCCTTTAAAAAAAAAAAAAAAAAGGGAGAAAAACTCCACTTCCCGTGGTGCATTTCGAGGGGGGCGTCGTCAACGCACATGTGCACAAGCAGAATAGCGAGCATGAAGTGAACTGTTAATAACTGGTCCATAATATTCCCCTTTTTTGCCCGGTTTCCCGGCGGTGGCAGTCGGGTCCAGTGGGGCAACATGGCCGCGGAGGAGGGCGACGCGCTGCTGTTTTTAATCTACCAGCACCTGAAGGTGAACGGCTACAGAAAAGCTGCCAAGCTGCTGGAAAAACACGTTACTCAGGTAAGAAGTTTGGCCCCGTACTTCAACATCTGCAGCCTGATTCAGGCTACAGCCAGGCTGTCTGGGTCCCGCCTCCCTGATTTATTTGGTAAATCTGATTTTGAGTGATGATTTTTTTTTTTTTTTTTTTTTTAATTGTAAATTCGTGGGCGCACGTGCGTGTAATGCATGTTATATAATAAACTGAATTAAATATGACTTCGGAGGGCTTTTTGCCTCCGTGTTGATGTGTGTGTGTTAAAGCACATGGCTCACTGTTCAGGCCTCCTGCAGGAAAAGAACATAATGTTACAGGAGCTGCATGGCTGTAAAAACAACCCTGCTGGAGGCCACTGCTGCACACTCACTCCCCATTCAAAACCCCCTTGCGTTTTTATAGTATTTAGTGATAACAAGTGTTCATTATTGTTTAAATGTAGTAGAATTGCAGTGATTAGTTGATGAATTTTCCGTACATGGACTAGCTGATCAATCGGCAATCATTTTGATAATCAATTAATCAGTTATGGTACAAGCAGAATTAAAAAAATATTTGATGCCTCCAGGTTCTTAAATGTAAAAATGTACAGACTTTGCTTTTTTGTGTCTTACATTCTAGTAAATTAGAATATTTTTTGGTTTGTACCATTTGTTGGAAAAACACAATATTTGATAAGTTGTGATAGATGTTTTTTACTTTTCTGATGTTTCATTGATAAATTTTAAAATAGTATTGATGAAAATAACAATTAGTTACAACACGAAACCAACCAATGTGCTTATGCAAAAACATGATGCAACCAGACAGACTCGCATGTCTACACGCTGCTCAGTTGAAGTCTTTACTTCTTTTCTCAGTATATTTTTAATATATTTGATTAAAAAAAAAACTAAACAAGATCTGAACTGTTCAGTCTGGTTAGATGATCAAACCTGTAACTGAAGTTACTGTGTTTCTTTATGAGTCGAGGTTTTTTCAAAAATGCTCCCAACATAGTGCTGTATTCTTCTTTCACTTAGATAAACAAAGAGTCCCAAGTTTCAGGTTTTAGGCTCATGAGCTAAAAATATGGACCAATGTTAGGGTTTCCCGAACATTTAAACCTACCTTCATGCACAAAGTTTCATGCACTTTTCCCACATGTTGTGAACATCCCAGATTTGAATTCCTCATAAACTCTCTTATAGCCACTTTCGTATGTTGCTGCCTGGATTCATTTCCGGGAGCATGTAGCATCAAAGTGGTTACATTCCTAAAACACAGGAAATTTGCTATTTCCCTCTCCATCCTTTTTTTTTTTTTTTTTTTTTCTGGGAGAGGGGTGTGGGCTGCAGGAATATTATTTTTATTTCAGATAAAATCAGGCAAAAACTTCTCTTGAAGCCAAGAAAATGTGGCTTCAAGAGGAATTTGGTGCCAACAGACTTTTAAAAGCACTGCACATGATAATATAATGTGTTTCTGTTTGTGTGTAGGTGGAGACACCAGATGAAAGCTCCAACCTACATGATATCTACACGGGCTGGATGAAGTAAGTCACATGTCACTGCCTCACTTTCTACTTCTTATTATTGTACATATAAATACCAGGTTTAAACATTAGACAGATGTTCAGATGGAGTCATAGAGATGAAAAACTTAATTAATCTCTAAAGCAAAACCACAAACAATAAAAACAAATAACCCAACACAATAAAAAATAATAAAAAGTGTTAAATACGAAACATGAAACTATAAAAGAATTTAATAATCTCACCAACACGAATATGTATTAAGTATACATATGTGGTTATAATGGCTATAATGATAGGAGCTAGATGTAAAGCTTGATGTTTACTGAGGATGTGTAGATCTGAAATAGAATAAATACTGGACCATAGACTTTTTATAAAAATGGGCGTAGTCCCTGGGGCAGAAAAGTGAAGCCAGTGCTGAAGTATCTCAAACCTGCATTCTACGTAATGACCATCAGGGGCAACTCCACTGGTTGTTAAAATAAGTCACATTGTATTGAAATCTATGGGAAAATGTCACCACTTCTGACTTGATTTATTAGCTCAGAAAAACATTTTACTAATGAGTTTATGGTCTCAGTCTCTAGTTTCAAGTCTTTAATACAACATGATGTTCATTTTTTTAAATGATGGTCCCATTTAGAGGAAAATAGACCATAAAGCAGAGGATGTGTAGCTACCCTGTGATGGGCAGATACCAGAAAGTATGATATGAAACTTCAGAGGCTTCAACAGCAGCTCACAAACCAGTGAAAGTGACAGTGGGGTGACACTTGACTGTGGAGATAAAAGAGTTGGATCCTCTTCAGTCCACTCTTTGTGTTTTTTTTATGTTTGTGATGACGGTTATTGAAAGTCTGATGATTTAAATCTGGCTTATTTGAGTCAGATGCTGATCATGAAGTGTTGGTTTGTTTACTGTCTTTTCTTTGATCACTGGATTTTATGACTTTTTGAAATTACGACGGCTCAGCATTTAACACAGCCTACAGCTGAACTCTGTGTGTGTGTGTGTGTGTGTGTGTGTGTGTGTGTGTGTGTGTGTGTGTGTGTGTGTGTGCACGAGTGCACGCTCTCCCTCTGAACAACTGTCTGGCCCAGTGCATCCTGGGATTGGCTGCAAACCGCTGCCACCCAGAGAAGGATTAAATGGGCAGCAGATAAATGACTGAATGAATGACATCATCTTATCAGAGGTTTCACAGGTCCTCGAAAACCTTGAAAGTCTGTAAATGTGGTCTTTGAAATTGCTTGAATTGATATTTGTAGTGCAAAAATAAGAATATTTTTTATTTACTGAACATTAGTAAAAAGGCTGCACGATGCTGGTTGCGATCTTAGCCTTGTAGCAGTAATTACCTCTGATCCAGGTCAAACTATGCAGTGTTGGGTGATTGAATTTAAGGGGAATTGGGCCTGAATGCGATTATTAAGAATGTGTGGGAACCCTGTCTTAAGTCAATAATTTTCCAAGTAGATCAAATCTAAACTGATCAATATGAATATATTGGTGTCTGAATGTAAGACAACGTCCTTTTTTCCTGCTGCTGTTGTTGGAAAAAGGTGTTTTGTTTTTTTTTTTTGTTTTTTTTTTTGTTTTTTTTGAAGATGAAAAACAGTTTATTAAACTAGTCAAAGCTACTTTTCCATGATAAACCATGACCCTGACAGCGAGATCCTCATCTGTGAAGCCTTTTCTCTGCAAAGTATGAAACACTTGTATGTTGTCCAAGTATGATTTCAATTCTCCTCCTGCTGATCAGTCATTCCCTCACACATCCCCCCGTCAGGTTAATGTTCTCCGGCTGGCAACACGTTTCACGCTGTCTTTTTACAGTTCCTCATGTCAGTGGCTCCTGGCTGTTTGACTGATGATTTTCTTCTTGGTCTGTTTCTGCAGTGAAAATGTTGGAAGACGCTTTCAGCTTGTTTTCACTCATCAGCAATTTATTTCCTCCACAACACATCACAACCTGACAAACTGCTGCAGGTTAAACTGGGTCTCACAGACACTTCAAAGCCTGACAATCTTTACAGGACTTCAGCTGTGTCCCAAAGCCATATTACAAACCGATTCTCCTCTATATACTATATACAATTATTGATACTATACTAATACTAGGTTAGGCCTCCAATTTCAACAGCCACATTTCCTCATGTTATTGATTCTACCAGATGTTGGAAACTTTCCTCTGAGACTGTGCTCTATGTCGACATGATTAATCGCATCATTCTGTAGATTTGTCAGCTGCACATTCACACTGCCAATCTCCTGTCCTACCGCATCCATCCACTGGATCCAGGACTGGAGACTGGAGGCCACTGAGGTTCGCTGAACTCACTGTCATGTTCATGAAACCTGTATGAGACGACTGTTGCTTTGTGACACGAAGGGTTTTCCTGCAGGAAGCAGAAGATGGTGAAACTGACAAAGTGATAAACATTCCCTGCATCATTACGCCACCAGCAGCAAAAAGTTGTAGCTCATCCACCTCAAGGCTCGACATTCATTCTGAGATGATATTTGGCTCATCACAGATGTGAGGAGTAGTTACTGCAGCTTCTGTCTGGTCTGAAATATTCAAAGAGCCCATCTGGCAACAACAGTCTGAGATTTTGATGTTTGATGTGAACATTGACACGTGTGCACACAGCACAATGTCAATGCACACAGAGAGGGTTGGTAAAGAACTTTTACAAGGCTTTTGTGTGACGCGGTGGACCAGTGGGATTTGTCCTGGCGGGCCTGATGACCACGCTGACTGTGGATGACATACTCGCCGGTTTCACTTCATCAAACCAAAGCTGTGGGGTGGATGAAACCTTTAAACATTTGAGCCGATCTTTATATTTTTATATGGCAACCTAGACCCTGTGGGCCTCCACACTTGGATGGCTGAACGCATTTAGTGTCTTATTTTCAGGCCAATACAACAATATTATTAAAAATTAAATATTGAATACCATTTAGCTTAAATACCTGATTATAGGAAATAGTCTTTATGTATGAATTCCACCTGTTTGATCAGTTTAACAACTAAATCTGTTTCCAAATAAGTGATGAATAAAGTGTGTGTGTGTGTGTGTGTGTGTGTGTGTGTGTGTGTGTGTGTGTGGTAGGCTGTGCTCTTTAGCCCACCATGCCAAGCAGGAAGCAGAGGATGACTCAGCCACTTTAAAAAAGAAGAGCATCAAACCAGAACCTGCCACCAGCGAAGAAGAAGAGGGCGCAGACACTAAACTCTTCAAAACTGCTGAAGAAGTGGACATCAAGCCTCCACTTGGTAAAACTTTCTGTATCTGTTTATCCTGTCATACTCTCCAATATATTCTATTTTGGTTTTATTTAGTTTCAGTTTTGTTTTTTGGTTCTTTAATATTAACCCTGGTATCAGTGCGATTCCCGTCTAAAACACTGTGTATATTTTGCTCTGCTCTGTCAGGGGGTGATGGTTTGGAGTCACCCAGTGCAGAGCTCAGCTGTGAGGGGAAAGACACTGAGACCGTCCCTGAGCAGCTGCTTGCGGCCGCAGGTGAAGCTAAGACAACAAACGTGGACAATGAGAGCTTTGACTCGTCTGACGGTGGAGAGGAAGAAGAAAAGGAGGAGGAGGAGGAGGAAACAAAGACAGAACAAGAGGTGAGCATCTTGTGTGTCTTTAAAAGTGGGTTTGGGTTTGTTTGTCAAACACTGTGTGTGACATACTGACAGTGAGAGAGGCAGGTTTATGATCAGAGGGTTTCTGGTTTGAATCCCTGAAACATCTGAAATGAGGGTGGGAAAGAAAAAAGCCCCCCCCTCCTCCCCTCAGCTGTTGAGACTGGCATTAAACCCTCAGCTGCTGCCCTGGAAGCCAAGTTTTCAGTGTTCGTTTGAGTTTGAACCAGAGCTGGTTCACTCCCTCTCCCCCTGATCTGGTTTGCTTTCCCACTGTTTTATTGTGTTTCCATTCGTGTGCTTCTTGCGTCGTCCTTTTGTCAGCAGACTGCAGCTGTTTACCTCCGTTGCCAGGAGATGAGATTGGCACCTGTAGTGACGTACGCAGGAAATATTGACAACAGTGACCAGCTGGTCGGGGCCATGTCTGCAGCATCCATCATGCACCACAGTCACGGGGAAAAAGTGTGTGTTTTCTTGATAACAATTCAATAAAATCGCTAATTATGTTATTATGACATCATGCTGTCTGAAACGCACAAAGAAGAATTGGGCAGATACTCATGGAGAAAGGACAGAATGAAGTGAACCAGCTCTTAACGTCCCAGAATACAATGCACTACATCTCATTTCTGATAAACTTCAAAATATGAAGGATAAGATTATCATAGAACGCCATGTTTGCAACATGAAATGCAAATGCTAAGTACATCAGAAAATATAAACATAAACCTTTAAGGTCAGAGAAACCTCTGAAGGGGCTTCCTGTGAGTGATGGGACAAACGGGAAGATTATTACAGAAATATTTTATCTCTGGTTTCTTTTTTCAAAGCTGATGCTACAAGAAAGCTGAGGTGACATCTGATGATAAAATGTCAGAAAATTAAATAAACGAGGAGGAAATAACGACTGAGCTTCTGCAGTATGAATCTAAACCAGAAGGAAAAAGTCCAGGACTCTGCTACAGAAAGGGGAAGCCACTGCCGTCATGATCACACACGCATAACTGTTGTCCAGTCACTGTAATAATGAGCCAATAGATGAACAGTAGCTGCAGTGTTGTTTTTATGCCTCTGCACACACACACACACACACACACACACTACATTACATTTTGTCCACATGTCTATCCTGTGTCTGTTAGTTTGTGTTAGTTTGCTCTGTTATCACAATTCTGTGTGTGTCTGTCTGTTTTATGTTGGCTCAGCGATGTACTCGATAACACTGTTTGGACAGAAACTGTGTGTGTGACAGAATGATAATCTTCTGAGACAAATTGTGTATGTATGTGTGTGTGTGTGTGTGTGTGTGCATCTGTGTGTGTATGTGTTTGTGTCACTGTGTTAATGACTCACTGTGGTTTTGTTTACAACTGCTGGAACCCTGTTAACTTTGCTCCATGTCTAACAGCAGAAGAGTTTTCCTCTCTCTGCTAAGTCGACTTCAGCAGCATCACCGAACTGATTTCTCTCAGAACCAAGATGTTTCTACTAAACAGAATTAAAAGCAGACGCAGGTTTGGTGTTAGTTTCTTTTGTTGTCCTACCTCCATCTGGTCTAATTAAACGTGGCCCGTGGCCAGATGAGACAAAGATTAATGAAATCTGCCAAACAGAGTTGACATCATGTGTCTGCAAAGTGTTATTTTTGTGGTCTTTTCTTATATTTCCCAGTTACAGCTTCAGGATTTTTAGCAGGCTGATCTTGTCTGTCGCTGCTCTAGGGACGATCAGTCTGTTGGTCGGCGCTTTGGTTCAGTAGTTTTGACTTTTCCTCTCCCGACACCACAAGGTTGACTTTTGTGGTTTTGAATGAAACATCTCAACAATGGATTACAGTGAAATTTAATACACAGGATTATTATTTATATATATTTTTTTATTTTAAATATCTACAGAACTGACTTTCCAGCTGAGGCTGTCGTTAGTGCTAAATAGCAAATTCTAGCATGCTAACATGCTAAACTCATATGGTGGACTCCAGCTGCGTCCCAGAGCCATACTACAGACTAAATCTCTACAGTGTACACACAATTTATTACCTCTTTCTTTTTATGTTTGTTTTTCAAGATTTGTTTCGGCCAACTTTGGTTTAATATTTGTTAGCATTTAGCTGCTCGTCCACTGTCTCAGGACTGTCTGATACTACAAATTAAAAAAGTGTTGTGTTAGTATTGTGTTTGGTTTGACAATAATTTATTTTGCTACTTTTCCTGTGTGAAATGCTCCTTTAGACTTAATTATACCATTTATATCTGGGACACAGTTAACGGTAAACGTTGTACCTGCTGTTAGCATTTAGCTCAAAGCCCGGCTGTGCCTCATTATAGCCTCACTGAGCTGCTAGCAGGACTGTTAGCCTTGTTGTTACATACATTTGCAGGTAAATTTTAAATCCCATTTCAAATGTTGCGAATGTCTGTTGAGTTCAGCTTTTTTAAACATCATATGTCACCAATGCTAACAGGCTAACTGCCCCTGCTACACCTTCTAATTGCCTGTTTGTATATATTTTCCAGTCGGTGCCTGTTGAGGCTAAGACGACTGACGGGGCACAAAGCTCCAGCTCGGACTCCTCTGACTCTGAACCCACCCCGAGCTGCTCCAGCCTGGTCGACCCCTCTCAAGCTGCCTCTGATCGGACTGAAGATCAACCTGCAGCCTCTTGCTCAGGTGGCGAGAGCAAGGAGGAGCATGAAGAGATGGACGATGAGCTGAAGCAGGTTTGTGACCTGAGGCTGTATTTGAAGTATGTGGTTTTGCAAGTTCCTTCCTCCAATTAGCATAAAAACCTCTTTGCTTTTAAGCGCCTGTATTTTTTTTTTTTTTTTTTTAATGTTTTGGCAGTTGATCATTTTCAATAAAATCCTGTCCAGGAAAAACAACCTTTTGATTTTCTCTGCTCTCAGCCTTGATGCTCACCATTTTCTTTTCCTTCTATACTGTAGAGATCATTGTCTATCACAACACTTTCACCTTAATTTGTCCTATATGCGTGTGACTTGACTTCAACTTAAACCTATATAGTTTCATCCTGCTCCGTCAAACTGCTCTGAATAAATGAGCAGAACTGTTAATTAACCGATTAAAAACAGGAGTAAACTGTTGGTTTTTGGCTCAGCTGAGTCTTGGTTTCCTCAGCTCAGCCTCTGCACATCTGAAACTTATTTTGCAGAGGAGTGGGACAAGCTGAGATGCATTGTTTGAGCTGTTGATTTTCCAGTACTAATCACTGCACACAGTTTTTGTTTTCTTTGCTGACTCATGAGCTTTTTGAGATTATTCTGGCTCCTGAAGTTTTAAATGTCAGCGTACCTGTTGTCAGCAGGAACAAAATTGTTATTTCTAACAAGCGATTGAAAGATTCTTTTATGAAACTCTGAATCCCTGCATGCTGTCGTGGAAATGAGTAAACTATTGCTGATAACTATCTGTTGGAATAATCTGAGCACCGGAGACACAGCTCAGTGGATTACAGCGCTGATTCACCGCACCCAGAAATATTAGAACTATTTGACTGCTTTGGAACTTTGCACAGGCTTTTCTTGCCCCCTGCAGGGCAACTTTTCCACTCTTCCAGTAAAATACCGCTATCAGATGAACTGTCACAAAGCTATGTGCAGCCATTGATCAGTGAGGGGTTATTGAATCACCATTGTGGTCAGGGAAAGGCCCCAGAGGTTCCAGGGTTGCCCACTAAATTAAACATGATGATTCAAACTTAATTTCTTAACTTTCAAGATTAAGATTGTAAAAAAAAAAAAAAAAAAAAATCAGTCCAAGCCCTCGTTTTAGGCACCCACATGATGTAACTGATCCTAGTTGTTTCCATCTGTAACTTCTGAAGATGAAGCCTGCAGCAAACCTGGGTTAATTACAACTTGGACCTTGTTCTCTTAGTTCTGACTTTCATTCTTATCAGCACTAAAAACAGTGGACCCACCAGTTCAGTTTCTCAGATCTTAAAATGAGCCAACATCACTAAGAATAAATCGGACTCTGAGACAGACTGTAAACAAAAACACAGGTTAAATGAACAGTGAACTGTTGCAGACGTCCAGCACAATTTAAAGAGCGACTTCTGGTTCAGATTTCAACTGTGTGGAGATAAATATCAACATTTCATGTGTGCTCACTTCCATTATTACCTCAGAATAAAGCTGTTTTTAATTAGTTCATAGCAGTTAATTAGATCAAGTTAATTTGGTGAATAAAAAATTTTGATAATTAATAGAATTGGTAGCCAAACTTATGATGAGATAAAATGAGATCGAAGTTATAATAAACTACATTTAAGAAAATAAAAACAATATGAGAAGCTGTGGTGTTTTTTTTTTTTGTTTTGTTTTTTAATTTATCTGAAGGGAAACAAAACAAAACAAATCAAAGAAGTGGATTCGTACCATTGAGGGCAAACTTGTGTTAATTCTATATTCTTTTCTTCCTCAGGAGCCAGAAACAGTCATGGACGCCTCTAACGCTGCAGATGAAACGTCTAAACCAGAGCAGACAGCTGTCGATCAATCAGAGGCCACACCTCCCTGCACTCAGGAGGCAGAGGATGAGGAAGGCAGCGCCGCAGAGGTGCAGGAGTGGTTGCTATTTATATATTTGGAGATCAGAACTGTAAATCCTTTTTGATGCTTGGTATCCCAGAATCCATCTTGGGTGAATGATGATATTTAATATAGTGTTCAGTTACTGAAAATATGTTGGTGACACATTTCTGGCTTCATTTTCAAGCTCATGTCCACATTGTTTAGATCACAACTGGCACGTTGATTAGCAAGAATCCAACGTATGTCATGAAAGAAATTAAATCAAGTGAAGGAAAAAAAGAAAGAAACTAAATTAAATACAATTAAAGCCAAAAAAAAAAAAAAAAAAAAAAAAACTAAATCAAAATGAAGGAAAATAAATCCTGTGAGAAACTCTTGGTGCCTGGTGTTGGAGACTGTTGTTGACCTGTTGATTCCTCCATGCAGATGTCCAGCCAGGCCGAGCCCCCCAGCTCAGACCTGACAGCTGAGGAGACCAATGAGCCGCCGGCAGAGGGCGAAGACCCGCCCCCCGCAGGTATGAACGACCAATAGCTGATTGCTAACCAGGTTGTTCTTTACCTGTTATGTATGGCATCTTTTCTGTCTCTTTCTCACTGCGCTGAGAGGAATCACAAGCTGTTGTGAAGGAGCTGCCTGAGTGAAGAGGCTCAGTCTTTGTCACAGCCTCACAGCTGCTGATCAAAGACCACACCACAGTTTCAGATGTTTAAAGTGATTTCTGTTGCTGCACAGGCGTAAAAGTCATGGGAAGGTCAGCAGTTAAACATAAAACAAGACTTTTTAAAGTTTTCTTCTGCTGAAGTAAATGTTTTTGCATCGACAACTGTTTCCTTGATAAATTAATATACATATTTTTAATTAAGTTTTTAAAAAAAAGGTGTAAAAAAGAAAAAGCTTTTAAAATTTAGATGTCTGTAGTTTGATTAATGTTTATACAGCAGTTAAAATCCAGAGGAAAACTAAATAATATATAAAACTAAATTTAAGGATCTTTTTAAACTGATGTGTCACAATCTGAAATGGTTGTTTTAAAGAGTTCTTCCTTCATCAATAAAATAGAAATTTCATTTGTGTTACTCACAGGATTTAAACTTTCAATGAGGACATTTCTTTCCAGAACAATGTCCCAGTAACTCTGCATTTACACGTCGTCCATGTTTCAATGGAAAACCTTATTCTGAGAAAACAGTCTCCATGGAAACTGTTGACTTTGTTTGCATATGTGAGAAAATATTTTTGTTTTTATGGGTAAATTTGACTAAAAGTCTAACAATGAATCACAAATTAACCTGTTCGGCCTTTTAATTTTACACTGGACATATTTATCAAAATGAATTTCCATTTAATTTAGGAGGAAATCTTTCTTTTTGTTGGCAGGATTGTGTATCTAGCTGCTGGAGTGCAAAACTTTTGGATTGACTTTTATTTGCAGAAGGGGGGGAAGGGGAGAAGCAAAGACTTAAAGTTGAGGATTTTACCTTGAGGCACTTGGACTTGGCGCCAGAACTTGTAAAGGTTTTTGAGGGATTGCTGCCAAAGCCCTGAGAAACGGCTCTGCCAGCTCCGCTCAGAGGAGTTTTCCACAACGTCAGTCACTTGTTTAACTTCCCAAAGGGGTTTGTTAAGCTTGTCAGAGCTTGTTAAGCAAAGTGGAGCGATGACTGGTCTGAGAATCGCAGTCATCTGGAGAACAGTCGCCTCATTTACCAAAGTATTTTAAATTGATTGATGACTTAGGTGCAGAAACTGAAGCTGAGTGGACATTTGACAAACTCTTGGATTGCACTGTAATAAATGCTGGGATCATTAAATAATCCCACCTGTGTTTTTGCTGCTATGATAAGTTTGCAGAACAATGATTTCCTCTGTTTGTGAATTTATGTGTCAGCATTGATGCTATTGTGAGTTTGAGCCTGTTCTCCTTGGAGCAGCACCAACTGCAGGTGGAGCTAAATAATAATATCTGGTATGTATTAAATCCCCTGAAACTCAAGTTGGTGAATTTATTTGAATAAGATTCTTTTGTTTGGCCTCATTATGTTTAAGTTTAAGTTACTGTATTGTAATAGTTTAGGTGAAGGATTAAAGCAGAACGTCTTCAGTTTGTCTCTAAATGTCATGTTTGGTAAACACTGAAGTCTTGATGTCTTAACAAGATACATGAGACTATGGCGTGTTTTCATGTTTTCCAGACTCTGACAGTGGCTCCGAAAATCCAAACGAGGAAGCGGATGATGAGGACAAGAGAGGGGAAGAGGAAGAGAAGGAGGAGGAAAAATCCAAGGTACCACAAATCCGTTTGGGTCCGATGTTGTGGCTGGAGACTAATCTGACATTTTGAAATGTAGTGTTTGCTGATCTCCAGGATCAGGGGGGACGATAAGAATCTAAACATAAGTACAGAAACAAAAAGTTTGTTTTTGTCTGTGTGCTTTCCTCAGGACAGTGACCTCACATCCTCACTGAAGCTTGAGAACCAGACGGAGACGTCAGGTGACGCTGCTGACGTCCCCATCGGCGACACAGGTAACATCATTACTGTCGAATATCGCACACGTTATCATCCTTTACCTAAAACGTACATTAACTTTTCAACACATTCTTCACCAAATACAGTCTTTTATCTTTCACCTTTCCATGTTGTGTCTGTGGAAGATGGATCAGATAATCTGAATAGATTGTAGAACACATCTGTGCATAAATTTACAGATTAATGAGGGGACATTAATTTCCTGAATCACCTTCACACTTAAAGTTCAGTAGTTCAGACTAATACTAGATATGTAGCAGGCAAAGACAAACTATTTGTTAATTAATGAGCCATTTGGCTTCATTAGGAGGAAACTGATTTAAACAATAACTCAAGATCAATACAAAGAAGAAACTTATTTGATTAGATTTTTCCTTGCTGCATACATTTGCATATTAATGTGTTAGGTCAAACAAGTCGTACTGTGAGCTCCTGTGTTCTCAAGTCATTTTTACTTTTATCTGTGGTTGATGTTACAGTTTGGCAGATTTACTACTTTAAATTGATTTATATATAGTTCTCTTCTGTTTTCTGTTTTCTAATTAAAGAAATTATGGATTTTAGCAGCTGCACTTCCATTTTTGAACATTAGAAAGATTTTATTGTGACTTTATCTTTGTTTCCTGCAAAATTGGGACAACAGCGAACACTGTAAACGTGTCCTTTACATTCTGCGTGTTGTCAAAAACAGCCAGAAAGAAAAATATCTTCTATTTGTCGTCCTGCTGCGTTGTAGAAAAAGCAGCGGTGGCGGCTGCAGTGGAACAAATAGACCCAGACGACTCCATCATCCTCAACATTCAGGTCGAAGACGGTGAAACGGCCGAGCGAGAAACCGGCCAACTGCCCCCTGTGGAGGCCGAGTCCTGCAAAGACGTGATGACGCCCAAGAAAAAGAAAAAGAAGAGCAAAAAGGAGGCAGAGGCAACCACTGAAGAAACACCAACCACAGACACGTCCACCATAGATACACTCAGTGACACTCCTCCTACCTCCAAGTCTGCCAAGAAGAAGAGAGACAAAAAGAGAAAGGAGGAGGTGGTGGAGGAAGAGGAGGCGGTGGTATCTCAGGAAACTCCATCAGAGAAGAAGGCCAAGAAAAGGAAAAGGGAACGAGATGAAGTGGAGGACAAGGATGAGGAAACTCCTGTCACTCCTTCAGAAAACAAAATTAAAAAGAAAAAGAAGAAGGTTAATGACGTCGAAGAAAAGGAGGTAGTAGGAGTGGTGGAGGAGAAGGAGGTGGAGATTCCAGTGAGTCCGGCAGAGACAGAGAAAAAGAAGAAGAAGAAAAAGAGGAAAAAGGAGGGAGGACAGGAGAAAGAGGTGGTGCAGTCTGATGAAACACCAGCAGGGGGCGACGAAGGCACAGACAATAAACAGGATGCAACAGGTAGGAAAAAATCAATAATTTTTCTTCCATTTTCTCTGAAGTAGGAATATTTAATAAAACAAAAGCAGCTTTGACATTTTACCATTGGTGACAGTTGTATCATTATAACTTGATCGTTTCCTTTCCCTGCTCCTGCGGATGAAGACTCCTCCCTGCTCTCCTCGGCCAAGAAGAAACATCGTCTCAGGAGGAAACTCAGCCTGAAGAAGAGACTGAGGCTCCACAAGAAAGAGGACATGATGAGGAAGAGGAAGAGCAGCAGCTCCCCTGCAGGAAAGACTGAGACCACGGGCAGAAAGAAGTCAGTAGATTTTATTTCACTGCTATCTGTATGTTGAAAAACACACTGTTTTACTGTGATTTGTTATGTGTGGGAGGAGTTGTACCTGTCATTTTAAAAATGTCTAAACAGGTAACTGAACTTTTTAATAGGAAAACTAGTTTGTTTTACACGTCTGTCGTTACTTAACCAGTTAAGTTCACTTTAATTAAGAATGAGACTGTTATTTTACTTCATTCAGATATTTATTATTTCATTTATTATTGTGAACTTTACCATTTCACATTCTGCACCTCTGCTCAATCTCAAGGTTGTATTATCTTAGCTGTCAGAAATAACTAGGTGTACTCACCAAATTATATACATCTTCTAAGGAGATCATTGGGAAATAAATTGGACATTAAAAGTGTTACCAATAAACCACATTGGACATAAATTATCATTTAAAGCAGAGTATTTTTATACATCTTAAAACAGACCTGGAGGGAATCAAAACTCTAGTTCTGCCTTTCACCTCGTCTCTATATGTTCATGAAGTGCAGTCATTTCTTCAGAATATGTACAATCTTAAAAGAAATGCATGTTCTCCATATAGTATATACCAATGTGAAATAAACCCACCCTCAGCAGCTAAAAGTAATGGAGTCTGCAGCGCGTTCTACCTCCATGAAGGTTATAGCGTTCAGTTTTCTGTTATTGTTGTTCAGTAGTGAAAATATGTGTCATGCTCACATTTTTCAGACAAAAGCGAAACCAAGAGGCAGCGGAGGAGACGCCTCGGCCAAAACCAACCAAAAGAGCCAAACCTGGTGCTGCCCAAGACGACGACACGCCAAAGAAGAAGATGCACACCGAACAAGAAGAGAACTCCTCAAAGGAAAACCAGCCTCCAAAGACGAAGCTGAAGAAGAAGAGGAGGAGGCTGGAGGAAGATGAAAGCGGTGCTGTGAGCGAGCTGAGTGCTGAGCAGCTTGAAGTGGTCTCGTCTCCGAGCTTGAGTGAAGGGAAAAAGAAGAAGAAAAAGAAGATGAGGAGGGAAGGCGAAGGTGAAGAGATATCCGGGGATTCAACTCCTGCAAGCCAAGAGATCCCTGCAAAGAAAAAGAGTAAGAAATGTTCTGGTTGTTAAAAACATAGGTTTTAAACAATCACTTTCATAATTATTAGTTTATTCAGTAAAATAATGAAAAATACCCAGTCACAGTTTTGCAGAGCCCAAGTTGACGTCTTCACATTGTTTTTACATGAACAGCAAAAAATAAATGACGAGCAATTGACTATTTGTGCTGGCAGTAATTTTTATTGTTTCATTTAATGTTCTCAAGATATCGAAAGATATTAACTAATCACAGATCGTGTTGGTGTAACAAGGACAGTTTTAAGAAACAGTTTTTAAAAAGTTTGAAAAAGTTTTTAAACATAGTCTCCATCATTGTAAAATGTCAAATATAAAACTTATTATTACATATTTTAAAACATATTTTTGTCGAAATAGTTTAAAAACTAAGTTTAAGGATATTCATGTGAAAACACTCCGACATTGGCACCAAAAGTCAAGTTTTTTTTTTTTTGTTTGTTTTTGTTTTGTTTTTTCTTTCTTTTTCAGAAATAAGTTTCATTATTTGGGACGAGGTAAAAGTGTTTTTTTTTTTTTCTCTAAAACTTCACCATATGCTGATATTCGTGTCTTGTGCTGGCTGATGTTTGCAGAGAAGAACAGACTAAAGGAGAAACTGGAAGAGACAGAACCTGCTCCAGATGTTGCAGCTGCTTCTACGGTGCGTTAACAAACACACATCTGATTTTCAGTAACTTAATTAGAAGTTTTGTTCGCACAAGTAAACACTTGATATTAATGCAAATTATTACACATTTTTCCTGATATTTGCAGAAGAAGAAGAAATCCTCCAAAAAGAAGATCGTCTCTGATTAAAAGTGGGTAAGTAAATACTAAAGGTTTTCACTTGATCCATCCCATCAGCCAGGAGAGAGTTATCTTGGCGTAAAGACTCAAAACAGGGGAGAACCACTAGTCCAGTGTTTCGATGCTGCAGACCAGACATGAACTTTACACTTTGTGTGTTGCTGAAACAAACATATGAAGTTTTAATTTGTGCATTTTCAGATTTGCTGTTTGGTGGATTGTGTTACCTTTTATATCTTTGCTGTATGAAAAACACTAGGTGGTGAAATGTTTCTATTGTGTTATTGCATTTAAGATCCATTTAAATAGGCTCTGAGGCTCTTTGGTGCAGTGCGGAGTATTAATGAAGTGTTGTTCCTGCTTTTACTCTTAAGTGTTGGTGTTCATGGATCGTCTCACCTAGAAACTTTCACACAGATTCAAACTTTAGTGTAGCCTCAGGGATTTTAGCTTCTTCAGAAGATGGTTTACAATAAAAACAAAAACATAAAATAAACACATGAACGATGTTGAATAAAAAGTTAATACAGTTCAAATCAGGCAAAATACAAAGTATCTGCGGACAATAGGCCGTGTCCTGCTCTATTCAGTTAAAGCACTGAGGTCTGTTTTGCTTCAGCGATAACTAATGAGGGTTTTCTGTTTTCCCCCAGCATATTCTCTGGTCAGACGCCAGTGGAGGGACGATGACTTCTCTTGGACCTAAAAGCCAAAAAAAATAAATAACAGGACAATCTGCATAGTGTTGGTGCCTTTGCTCCTGATTCTTCAGCCTGAGATGAAAGGATTTTCTCCTCTCAGAAAGAGACAGTTACTTCAGTGTTTTCAGTCATGTTTCCTTTGCTCTAAAACTGTGAAAACACCTTCAGTTTTTTACATGTTTACAACTTAACCTCCCTTCAGCAGATCGAAGCTTTAATTATACAGCTTTTTTTTTTTTTCATGGCAGACCTGCTCTTCAGTTAGAAATGGGAATAATATTAGAAGTAAACCGTCAAATAATGAGAAGAGTTTAATTAATAACAACTTGGAGTTGCTGTTCCTTTTTAAGTGCAACCACAACCAATTAAAGTTACCAAACCTTTCATTTTTAGGGCTGAGAATGATTTGACAGTATTTCTTATCTAACAAAAGCAGCTGTATAAGGACTATATAAAAATGCTTTTTTTCAAAAAATTGGCCGAATGTTGATCTGAACCTGGAACCATAGCGCTGCAGCTAATCATTGTTGAATAATTTGGTCTGTTAAACTTTGAAAAATGGTGAGAAAAACATGACAAATATCTAATTTTGTCCAAACAGTCCAAAGATTTTCAGTGTACAATGCAAATCCTCACCCTGTTAAAGCTGGAAACAGTGAATATTTGGAGGTTGTGCCTGATTAATCTTTTTAGGAATTAACCGACGATCAAAAGAAAACTAATCCTTTCAGCTCAAATTAAAAAGTCTGAGCTGGAATTTGATGCTGATTTTTGATACGAACACATTTCGATCAGTATCACATAAGAAGGTTTTGAGGTTTGATGCACAGCCAAACTTATTCCTACAACAAAGCAGCTCTGCCTTTGAGAAACATTTGTATAATTAAAGCTGCAGTCGGCACCAAATCAGAAGTGATAGAAGTTCTTACCTCGTTTCTGTTGGTCTTCCTCCTCTGCTGCTTATCATTCTGCTGCTGGTTTAATGTTTAGTTTAATGTTTAGGTGAGATGAGCATTGGCAGCGATGGGCTCAAACTGTGAAACATTTCAGAACAGGCCGAGTTTGACCAACAGCTCCTTGATAGTTGGTTTCTTTGTTTTAAGCTTTATCGTAGAAATTCAGTTTTGTTCTAACATTAACTCGTGTTACATACGACGTGTCTTTACTACTTTTTTTCATTGTGAGTCATAAAGCTGTGAAGCTCTGTTTATTTTTATTTGGACATGGTTTTGTTTACTCACTGTCACTGTTGTTTACACAGTTTTTTCTTAATAAGCCTATGAACGATTAACTATGCACCTGAATCAGTGCTATTATTAGAAAGGTAACAGTCGTAGTTTCACTTCTGGGATGTTTGTTTTCTGTTCCTGAGAACCAACGTGTTTCTGTCTCTGTAGAACACAGAACGAGAAAATAAATGAATCTAATTTAATTTTGTGTCATATTGAGTTGAAACTAAACTGCTACACACTGCAAAATAAAACAAATGTCAAAGTCTGTTGTTAAAGGTAATTACACCCTAAATTTATTGACATATCGTCACCGTTACGATGCTCATACTGTAATTTGTTAACACGGCTCATTTGCACATTACACACACTATAAACTCTTGAACTCACGCATGTGAATGAAACAAAAAATCTACTTGAAGACAATAAAGGATGGATTTTTTATGTGTGGAAAACACTTCAACTGATTTAATAGTAAGAGCGACTCAGACCTTAGATATGCACTCGCCTCAGGGACGTGAAGAGGCATGTTTGCCTTGTGTCTTTGTGTAATCGTCACTGTAAAATATGAGATGATGGTCTAAATCAGGTTGGAGTAAAAATATTTCATGATTCCAACCCCTCAGATGAGAGGTTTTTCATGCTTTTCTTCTCATGTCATTCTAAATTAAATATGTATAGATTTTTCTCCACGTTATGGTCAAACAAAACATCTTAGGACATCACACTCAACTCAGCTCTGTGACGCATTCAAGAAAAAGAGCAAACTTCAGGTATTTTAAGTTAGTGGATTGTGGTGAGGTACTGTCTAAAATACACTCATTATTTACTATATGAAGTTTGGTCGAAACAGAACAGTTCTATTCCCCCACCCTGTGTTGTGTGTTGTTTGGGTCACACCAGTTAAAAAAAAATCTTTAACTGGTCAACTGAATGGTTGTTTCCTTGTTTTGTATTTTTTCTATTAATTTTTGCTTATTTATTTTGCTTGAATGACACTTATATAAAACCACTTAATTTAAATTCATTTAAAGGGATAGTGAATTAATCGAGTCAAACAGGACATTTAGAATAAAGCACCCTGTTCAACAGTAAAATAACAGCAGTAGATGAACATGAAGGGTGAGTAGGACAAAGTCCTAATAATAATAAAGTAAAAGTACCTGCGGTTTGGTCCAGTGCTGAGTAGTATTTCCTGGTGAACGCAGGAAAATGATCTCTGCTGGTGCAGTGTCACAGTTTCTCCTGTAAACGGACATAAACACAAATGTTGCTATTTACACTATTTTACACATTTTCAGAACGGCATTATACAAAAACATTTACTTAATGTAAATTTGATTTCATACACAATGCTCGTTTAAACTTTAAGTAAAAAAAAAAAACTTTTCATTACACTGATTTTCACTGTGTAAAAAACACCCACACGACAAAGTCTAACAATTACTGAGTGACACTCTTGTCTGGAGCTGATTCAGTAATGGTAACAGCAGACAGGATGTTCTTGGCTGTGATTATATATAATTACAGAACTGATGCAGAGGTTGTGTGCGACCATCAGTGGTAAAGTGGCTGTAATGACATCAGTGGCATATTATATTTGCTTTATACAGCTATGTTCACAGTATAAGTTGTCTTCAAAGCCTCACACCTACGTGAGAATAAGAAAAACAGCTGGCCACGACTAAAACTTCGATATTGAAAACCAACTTCTTTAGTTTGTTTTTCTTCACATGACTTTATATTGGGCTTTTTTTCTGAGACCTTTGCAGCAACTTTTCTGAAAAACTGAAAAACAACAGCTTCTCAATGTACCGTTACAATCAACAATACAAGCAATTTGAAGACGGTGGATCGGGATTTGATGAAAGTGGCAGATATGATAATGAAAATAAGCATTAACCTGATTATTTCCAATTTCAAAATATTGGACTTATTATTTTTGATTGAAACTTAATTTAACAGGTCTGAACAGTTTATGAGTTAGAAGGACTTAATGGTGAATGATGAGGTAAACAAAGTATGTGTTTTCATCAGTAATAAACAACAGAATACGTTTTAAACACACATTTAAACCGTCTGATTCATGCTAAGCTGCTGGTTCCACTATCGTGTTTCAATTGCTTTATGCATGACAGGTTGTGCAAAACTCTTTGTGCACTCACCATACACCTGCATGAGAGCTTTTCTTTAGACTAGTTTTGATGAAAAATATAAAATAGCAGCACTTCAGCACCTTTTCAATCTTTGTATGTTAAATTCTGTCCTGCACATTTCAAAGGCTGAAAAGCTGCAAAGCAAATCTTCCTTTTCAGTATAATTTGACCACATTTCAAAACATCCCTGAACAGACTGACTTTCTAACCTCTGCATTCCTTTGTTTTTAATCTAAAATAACAACTTAATGCCACATTAAAGGGCAGAAAAATCACAAGCTGGTCAACAAACCAAACCAAAGCACCACTGATAAATGGTAAATTACAGAAACGGAAAATCAGACTTTGTAAGTTCAGATGAAGGGAAATAGCTTTAAAATGACCAATAGTGGTGTGAAATAGGATTGAAGGAAACTTTGCATCCCTACCTCTCCTAACCCAACTCATCTATTTGTCGACAACAATTTATTATTTTCTCAGCTGATTCTTTTGCCGATTATTTTCTCAGTTATGTTTGTTTGATTAAATTTCCATCATAATTTCCCAAACTCTGTTTAAATTCACATCTTGTTATGTCTAAAGAAAGAAGCAAACACTCTCATCTCTCAACTCGGATCTAGTTTAATTTTTGGATAAAAACAATGACTTTAAACGATTAATCAATGAACATAACAGCCAAATAATCAACTATATACTTTGCACTGTGCGACAACGGGTTAAAACTGAACTTGACCAGTTGTGATGAGGTGCATGTCCATTATCCATCAGCAGGGCTGATTCTATGTTTCTCAATTTAATTTTCAGAAAGACAGACGACAGCTTTTATTCATGTTGCTACTCTCACAGTAACAAAACAAACTGAACTGGAAGGTAAAAGGCTCCAGAGTCTCCCTGAACCTCCCGTCTATGAATCTCTAAGAACAAATTCCAAACAGGCCTCGACTGCCGTGAACATAACTCTTGTTTAGGGAGGCGGGATTAATTTTCTGTGAAGAACTGACTTATCTTTTCTCATCCCACCATTTATTCACCTCTCAGCTAGTTCAAATATTAATGTTCATTGATGTGAAAGAAAACAGACGATTTGCCCAAATAAACAATTCTAAACAATGGATTCATTTGTGTTCCTCCACGACACAGGCATGATAATGAGCTAATGTTTGGTCAGAGAAAAACTTTAAATTTATTGCCGCTGTGTGTAGTTTCAGTCTCTATCAAACTGTGTCTGATAGAGATTGAATGAATTTCTTTCTGGCGTAAAACTGGAGGAAAAAAAAACTTCTTGGGATTTTTTCTCTAAGTTCCTGCTTTTCTGTCATATTTAGATAACAACACTTTATGCTGTCACTCAAGTTGCTCCAAATTGTGATTTATTGGATATGTGATTAGTTTTGAGTTGTTTGAAAACACAAAACCGTTTTGCAGAAGTTCAGGCAGCAACCTGACTGCACCAAGCTCCATTCAAGTGTAACTCTATGTGATCTAACATTAATTTTTGTCACTGAGACAAATGAGAGATTATGTGCATGAATGAGTTTTGGTGCAGAAAAACCAATTATGTGTAATTACAGTGAGAAAAAAAAAAGCTTAGTGATGAGACTGGGAGGCGGGAGAGTGAGAGTAGGGATAACAGCACCAGGGAGAAAAAACTACTGTTGTGTCGTGGCCAGAAGAGGTTGACTGTTCAACGCTGTGCAATCTGAACACTTTTAGCTTAAATCAGTTCTAAATTGGGAGACCAATGTATTTCTCATCTGTGAAAGTATTCCCCGGGGTAAGAGCACAAATACATTTTGAGGGAGAGTGAAAGTCTCCGACTGTAATGTCCAGGTAATGAAAATGTCTGATGATCTACTTTTTATTGCTTCTTTTACCCAAAGGTACTACGGCACCCTAAAGGCATAAATATATTGTGTGGGTGGTAAAGGTACAATCTGAACACTTTACGGTTATTATGAATATTCATAATGCATAGTTTCACTGAAAGCTTTGTCTACACAAAACTACATTATATGCACTTGAATGCATTCATTGTTTCACGAAGTAAAGAGGCTCAGGGCGGCTCAGTGGTTTGCTGCTCGTAAAAGTTCATCCATACATAAGTGATGCACTGCAGAGACGGCAAAAACAACGCATTTCTCAAGATCACATCCTGTGTCTGTGTTTTAATTGCTCTTTCAGCTCTTGGTACATTTCACTGGAGAAAAAATAAACCAGGAAAAAACACTCTTGACCATCAGCTTGCAGACAGATACCACAGACAAACATCTGGGTCTCAACTAGCAAAGTCTTTGTTTACGTTAGATCGAAATACAGCTGTACAGCAAAAGTCTGGGCAAATGACGTGTTTGGTTGATTTTTGAAGCAAAAAAACAAAGCAAACACAACCCCTGCAGGAAACAGATGTTAAAAATGTGCCTTTCTTCAAGAAGTTAAAGAAATAATTGTGGTGTACAAATGCTTTGCCCTATTACTAATTTGCTGTGCCCAAGATAATGAAAAAGTAAAAGAACCTTAACATTAACTTATTTATGTCTGTTTGCTGCAGGGGTTGTATTTACTTTAAAAAAACAAAACAAAGTAAGTAATGCACTCAAACTTTTGTATACATACTGATATCCATGTTTCTTACATCCCTCACCTACTGATCTAACGTGAGTGAAGGAGGTGTAGGTGAAGGCCAGATGTCCTCTACGTCCCTGTATCGGACTCTATTCACAGCCGACGCATTACAGAAGATACCATAAGGTTTGTTTTTTAGACTTTAATATCCAGTGTTTTCAGTTCAGTCAAAGTGTTGCTAACATTAAACTCTCTGTGGTTTAACTTCTCAAGTCTGGCTCTCGTTGCACTACATCGCTTCACAGCGATCCTAGATAAATGGTTATGAACTCGCTCTGTAATCCTGGATTTTCTGATCAAATTCTTTAAATCTGGTGACAGTTTAATGGAGCTTCTTCATCATGTTCGGATCACACCCGCCAAAAAAAAAGGCATCTGTGTCTAATAAAGAGCTCTGAACTCACATTAGGCATCTGACACTGCTATTATGATGGTTTGGTGCTATTTCTCTAATCCTGTCTGGTCTGTCTCTTATGGTTTAACCACCAGTATGGGTACGGATAAATACCAAACTTTTTACAGATGAGACACCAAAGGTACAGAAGGTCAAGATTGTGCTTAAAGAATTGGTAATACTTAAACTGATGCATCTACACATGTGGTGCACAGATGTTCAGAGATGTTCACCTTCAGCAACAACAACAACAACAACAACATATTCAGCTCATCTACAAACCAAACAAGTCGGTGTCTGCTGAAGCGAAACAAAGCATAAACAACGTCAGAGCTGTAATAACAGGCAGTAATTAAAGCTCATTTCACGCCGCTGCAGTTTGTGATGCTGCACACACACAGCTATTTGTCAAAATTAGTTTGGATGCTCAGACGCACGTCACACCTGTCAATCAATGCACAACCTTTCTGACCACTGATCTGCAACACTGATGCTGATGAAGCCTGTATCGCTGTCCAAGCTATTTGGGTTATATTTTTGCATGCGATGAAGTATATAAACCACGACTGGAGTTGAGTTTTAAAAAATATTTTGAGAGCAGTGGAGGGTTTTCCAGGTTTTCGTTCACTGCGTCCGTATCTGATAAAGAAGTAATCATATAATTATCAATTAACCAAATGTTAGCATTCACAATTCAAAGTATGAAAATAAGCAACTTTATAAAAACCTGTGATCACAAACATCAAATTTTAAACTGTATTTCTCACCATATTCAAACAAGCTTGTGTCCTCCTCCTCATCCTGTTGACCACTGGCTCATCATATCAGGTCTTTGAAGCTTTAATATCCTGTGAAAGTAAACAGGGAGGAGAGAAGATATGATGAGAAGTGACACTTAAAAAAAAACAGTCTGTTCCAACTTCAACTAATAAAAATCTCAAACATAAATGTAAATAACAATTCAACCATTTATCACAGAAGATGAAATACAGCTGCACTAGTTGTGATGTGGAAAAATGATGGAGCTTTTTTCGATTTAAATTCTGAAGAAAACGTTGTTAACACAAGTCAAATATCAAATAACTGTACAACCCTTATAGGCTTAACCACTGCTTCACCTCTGCTTGCCTCAAATTCTCCAGTTAGCTCAGCGTGTTAGCATAAACTGTAATAATGACCATTAGCAGTTACAAAATGTGCAAGTTTTATCCCATATATATATATATTCACATTTTGTAATGTCAAATTTCGCCATTTTAGCCCTTAGCAGGGCCTTATTGATGTGGATTATTTGATTTACTGTCAACTGTGTATGAGTTACGTTGACACTGAGGAAAACAGAAAAACATGATGATTCTCAGCGAGGTTTTGCATTTACACGCAGCAAGTTGTTCCTGATTTTAAAGCGGGTTTAGGGACTTTAATTCATAATGGCTATCAGAGATAATGATATACCCTTAAAGTGTATGTCACACTGAACCTAAAAGTTTATCTCTCATGTCTGTGTGTTCAGGTTTGACCGATTGGTAAGTCCTCTAAGAGATTTAAAAGTAGCATACCTCAGCTTTACCTTTCCATGCTCACATTGAAATAACTTTCATTGATTTATAACATTAGTCAGTTTGGTAAACAGCCATTATATGGTAGCGTTTCCAGACTTTTTGGTCAACTTTCAGGCCAATTATGTCACAGCTGCTAACAGCCATTTCCGGTTATTTACACAGCAAAGAGTTTTTAGCTGAAACACACAAAAACTATATTAAAATTCATGGATTATTGCACTAAAAATACTTACATACATTAAAAGTGACAAATATTACAGTTAATGACCTTGACAGCTCAATTTGGCCAAAAATGATTAATTAATTAAGTCCTTTATTTTTACACTAAATCTCCACATCTGGTGTCCTTTGTTACTTCATATATGTAATTTTGTACTTTAAATTGCTTAAATAACAATAAAAGTGCGTCATTGCACTCCACACTGCTGTAGAATAAGTTAGTCTTTTAGGTGTAAAGCCATTTTGAAATGATTCCCAAAACATTCAGTTATCTGTGGACCACTCTCTTTTAAATTCACTGATATAAACATTTTTTTTGTGATTAACTTTTTTTCCACCTCTTTCTCTGACTTAAGAAAAACACAGTATTCGGAGATAATGAGTAACAATAATAATCCTCCCTGCCGTGGTGCTTCATTTTGATTTGTTGGTTAAAAACTCGTTCTGTCCAATAAACCATAAACCTTTTCTCTACATTTTTCTTTTATGACCCAGCGACCTCTCAGTAGAGGCAGAAAGATGCACAAACCCCGTCGGGGTTTATATATGTGCGGTTTTATTCCTATTCCAAGGCCCCAGCAGAGTTATAGATTTTCCAGCAGGGAGCAGTGTTAGCGTGTGTGTGTGTTTGTGATGGCAAATGCCTGCTGAGGTTTGTCCCAGTGATTTGTTTGTCCTACTGAATGAGTTTGCTGGCTGTCATTAAAGCAGCCAAGCAGGGAGAAACAGTCCGTCTGTCACGAAGCCCCAGTGTGGCTGCGCTGAGTTCAGCTTTCCCCCCCGGCTCCCTCTCTGCCTGCCTCTGTCTATATCTGCCTGTGTTTGTCTTTGTCTGTCTCTCTCTCTCTCTCTCTCTCTGCTCACCTTGTCCATCATGTTGCAGACAGGATCTCTCCATCTACATTTCAGGCATTTAGCTGATGTTGTCATGCAGAGCAGGTAAAAGGTTTTCAGTACAAACTAAAGTGCTGAAGTTTCTACTTTTCCAACATTATAGGCAAGAAATAACAGAAAGACTAAACTTTAACAAAAACTCAGACATAAGTAGAACTTTGAGGAAACGTTATTCTTTATTATCCTGCAGGAAATAAAGAATAATGGTTAGTTGCTCATTTACAAGGTAGATTTAGCTAAAACTAATACAGTTTAATACAACATCCCTGCAATAAATCTACCTTCATTAATATTATAATGGTCAGGTTTTGGTGAAACTGTTTTGGAGTGGAAATGTGGAGCACAGGGTTATAGTAAGAGCTTCTGATTAGGTGTATATCTACATCCAAGTACAAAGAGGCAAGGAGTGGTAGTGTAGATGTTCAAAATGTCTGCACCCACCTAACAGCTTTTTTCTCATAGGTTCTGGGGGCAGCTGACTTCAAGCTAGTGCCGTGTTGTGACAGCAAACATCAATATATACAACAGATATAATATATAAATATAACAGAAACTATCGAAGGTATTAGGAAACAACATAGAATAATAACACCCTGATTTAAAACATTCAATTGTTCTCAGTGTGTTAATCATTTTCTTTGTGTAACAGTTTGCTTACAATGTCTCCACCCTAGAGCGGTTGCCGAAATATTTTCCATATACCAGAATTTCAGCTGGTGATTTTCAGGGCTGATGGTATGATTTGCATTCACATGATGATGACATGCCATTTCATAGTCCAGATTCTTCGCGTGAATAGCAGCTTTACGTTCTGCAATGCTCAGTTTCAGAGAGTTTCATTTGAGTTACTGTTAACATTCATTCAACCACAAGCCATGTCCTCCAAAATTACTGTATATTTTTGATCAACTCTCTCTAAAACAGTTTCAACAAAAAGTGAACATTATAATCTTCACGAAGGTAGAATTTATTGCACAAGTGTTGTATTAGACTTTCTGACGTCTGATGTGTTTGCTGTCGTTGATTCCTGTAACTGATGCAGATTTTTCCTTTTCCCATTTTTAAAATTTACATTCCCTGTAAATCTTTTTTTCTGAAGTGGATGAAGTCCTCATCTTACTGCAGTGTTACACCCTCTCAACCAACAGAGGTCAAGACAAATTTTATCTTTCGTGAGCGCCGCCTCTGGTAAGAAGATACAACATGTTTTATACTTTATGTAACCCTCTTATTGGGTTGATCAGATCCACATCAAAATTGGTCAGAAAAGCTTTAAAACCTCGATGAGTTTTTTGTGAAAATTTAAAGTTTTCATCAGTTACAGCAAATTTCTGCCTTTCGTAATGGCAGAGGATGTTGTTGATGTTGATGTTGTAGCCCAAATACACATTGACCAGCCTGCCCCAAACTCAGATGCTAATATTAAGTCACAGCGCCACCTAGTGTCAACAGGAAGCAAGCCTTGTATGACAAGCTTTTTTGATTTACATTAAATCTTCACGGTCTGTCCTAGACTTGACATACAGGAACATAATGGACGATTGGTGTGTGTTCTCTTGCGTCACGAAGTGGACATAAGAAATACAAAACCTGCAATGGTTGTAAAAGTGCACAGCTGCTTCAAAAGGCCCGTCATCACCCCAACGTACATGATAGTGCAAACGGTCCAGTCAACGCTGCTTGCAGCTTTAATTTTCTTGTTGTTATCTTGTGTATGTGTAATTTGTTCTCATGTCCCTCTTGCAAAAAAGATATTGATTGCAACAAGATTTCCTGCATGAATAAAGAATAACGAACAAATGCCCTCAGGCTCGGAAGCTTGTAGCAGACATGACTGTCCATTTGTTCACTCTGGGCATTTTTTTATTATTTTATCCTGCAGTATATAATAAAAATAGATCAATTAATTAAGAAAAACTGATCTTTAGTTACTGCTGTATTTTGATTTGCCATGTTGAGATTTTTTTTTTTTTTACTACTATTACTACAGTAACTGTATTACACTGAAAAAAGTACAAAAGTATTTATTTGAAAACCAAATACTTGATTAGAAGAAGCTATTTTTTAAAACCATATTCTGTAATTTTTCAACCTGCTGAGGTGTTTTGACCACCAGGGGTGAGATCCTGTGCTGAGACAAACATCATCAGTCAGTCGAAGGAGACGCAACTCATCCCTGCAGCCTGAGATTATTCTGGCAGAGATGGAGGGAGGCAGGCAGAGCAGCTGGTTGACTGGTTGGCTCCATCTATATATTCTAGTGTATGGAGATACTATGTAGGTATTCTTAGCACAGTGTCTATTTAAATGTGCAGGTGGAGCGGAGTAGCTATATCAACACATAGAATTCCCCTGAGCCTGTGATAGATCACTCGTGCTGGTTTGGGAATCTGTTTGTGGGTTTTATGCATACATCTGTACCTGTGTGTGAATATAAGTATATATATATATGTGTTATTACCCTTATCAGAACCTCCAGGGCCTCCAGACATTTCATTTTCTGTATATATGGATCATTTTCTGACAGCCTAGTCTATATTAAATCTGTTTATTTCCAACCATCTCTCTGAATAGTGCCTGAGCTCTCCTCCTCCTGCTCCTGCAGACACGAGACTCTCAGGTCTCTCCCATATATTTCCAATGAAATGGTCCCTTCTTTTATGTTCGATGAGATCTGGGAGCCTGTCTGCCTTTGTGGGAAGCTAATCAACCTGTCTGCCTGCCTGCCTTTGCATTGTTGCTCAGCAGAGACAAAAATCAATTTTGCAGCAATTGCAGGACAGTGGAAGCAGCAGCAGATTGTCTTGTACCCAACATCACAAAAAAAAAATATATAAATTCACCACTATCATAGTCATCAAAGCGATGCACGTCTTTTCTCCAGGAGAATTGTATAGAAGAGAAAGTGGGGAGTGGTAAATGTACAAAAAGCTATGTGCAATACAGACAACAAAACGATGATTTTACCCTGCATGTACTATTGTCACCGTCTTTGTCCTCACCAAGGACATACTGCTTTAGTGCTTTTACATTACAAAATCGTGAAAACGTTTGCAGAGCTTTATCTATTTGGCCACAGTCATAGGATTGTCCTTGACAAACTGTCTGAAAATACCCTTGAACCAGGACTGAAATACAGAAGCTGAAAAAGAGAGGGTGTGGAAGGTTTCATGCTTTAAGATGATTTGAAGCATCTTTAAATGTGAATCCTCTGAGCGTGCGTAGCAGCAAACTGCTTATTTCCTTGTAAATGTTATCAAAGGGAGACACAAGGCGAGAAAAATTTAGCTCAGGAGTTGAGAAAGAGGGGGAGATGTGTCAGTTGTATTTTGCAGGAGGGGTGGGAATTAAACAAGAGATGGAGGCAGACCTTCTACAAAAGGTGGATTTGACCAAAAGAAAAAAAGGCTGTTATTGCAGCAGAGAAGATTGTTTTGACCAAATAACTAATTAATATTTACTGTGAGGTATCAGGCCTTCTGTACAGTTTTATACTCACATTAAAGAATCCTGCAGTCAAAGGCATCAGAGTCCTGTCTTCACAGGAGACAGTAACAAATGAACAAAACTAAAAGAAGAACTTAGCCAGTAAAAAGAAAAGAAATTTAGATATATATAGAACTCTGTACAAAGGCTCTGTACATGTGGGAATTGAGCAATGAAGACAAACAAATACATTAATGATATATGATGTAGAAAAAAATGATTTGTAAAGGAGAAGTAGTTATTTCAGGGATCTGTTATTCCCTAATTAAAAGCTCTCTTTATTTGCTTGCTGCAGTAGTACTTAGAAAAACTATGATAAGCTCGAAACTTCAGTACGAGACTTGAACAGCTGCTTTAGAAAATACCTGTTCTGTACAACAACTTGAAGGTGTATTTCTCATTGAAATAAGATAAAAGTGACATATTAAGACGGAGTTAGTGGGCATGCTGTGGTCCTCCCAACTGCAAGAAGGATGTTTTTTTAACTTTAATGTCGCGGACAGGCTTCTGCTTCACAGTAATCGTGACTGAGGCTTGTGAGTATCTAGTATAGAGCGGCGGTCAATAAGAGCTCCTGTATCAATACAAAGCTGACTGAGGAAAAGCTGAGTTGAAAGTAGAAAACCTAATGGCCCTAACATAAACATCAGGTATTATCAAGTGTTACAAACACTGAGATTATCATTAAATCATCTTACCTCACAGCTCTACTGGGAGTGCTGCACCACTCCCAAAGACAACAGGTAATTTAAGAAAAGCTCATTTAAAAAGATGATTTATTTTTGCAGATCGAGCTGTGAACCAGTGATGCAGTGAAACTGACAATGTGGGTGTTTCAATATCTCAGCTGCCACCACAGGTTCTCATCACCTTTTAATCTCAGGTGAGAATAATGCAGATGATTCAAAGCCTCCCTGACTCTGCTACCTGCATGATGACACAAATGTCCTGATCTGTTTCAACATTAAGACGACGATCTCAAAGTTTCTCCTATTTTGGTTGGATTACATAAACAAAGGACGTCTACTTGATAAAGCCATAGAGCTGCCGTTGGACCAAAACATCATTTAACATGTTGGATTAATGGACTAATTCTGATATTAAAAAGACACCGCTGAAGCAACGTAAAACATTGTCTGAGCTACTGATTCTGCTTTACTTTTATTCCAGTGGTAAAATTTTTGTTCATGTTCGTGTGTCTCACGTTTAAGGCAAATGTACAATGCATGAAACTGTCATCGTTGACTCTTGAGAACAAACGATGAATAATAGCAACAGAACAGCTCAGTTTATTGGGGCTTCTCATTAGCTGCAAACATCAACCACCTGTAGATCTGGGCCCATATTTATCAAAACGATAAAAGTAAAGATTTATATTGAAGCAAAATTAAAAAGTAAAAGACTGGACTTAAGAGTTGATCTTTGATGACTATAGTACAGAAACAGCCCATCACATCCCAGTTTTCTGTTTGATAATTACAGTAATAATAGTAATACTAATACATCGGCTAAAGACGCATTAATTAAGAATAGAATAGATTCAGTTTGTTTTTGATGTTACACCTTTCTTTTTTCTTTTATTTAGGGCTGCAAACAAACAACACAAATAAGTCTGGAGTTGATTTTATAGGCAATCACTGAGCATCTTCATTATCTGCACTTGTCAGTGTGGTACTAAAATCTCATTATATGATTCTCTAATGTGCCTCATTTACCAACAGCAGGGTATCTCACAACAGAATTTTTTTTCCCACTTCAGACAATTTTCTACTATTTCAACCCTATTTATATATTTAGAAACTACAAATATATTAGATTATTGTTATTCTGTAAGATTTCAAGACCTCAGACAAACAGATTATTAAAGAAAAAAAAATGTACACATAAGGCACATGTCTTGAAGGTTGAAGAAAATTGACTTTTACACCAGGGTGTGAGTACGAGGGACCGACTGATTGAGTCTTATTGCTCTCACTCAGCCAACACTTTTACTCTGAAGTTGACACCTTACAGACTTCTGTAGAGTCATTATTCAGAGTTTCATAAATAAATTGTCTTAGTATATCTAATTTCTGCATCATTTACTGACACTGAGATCCAAATATCTTTTGTTGCAGTCCATCAAATGCTTGTTGAGCTCTGTAATCTTGTCCTCTTTATCCCTCATTTCCTCCCATCATCCCTTGCTGCTTCCTCCATTCCCTCATATACATTCACTCTTCCTATGTTTCCCTCGCCGCTGTGATCATAGCCTCTTGTTTTCTCCAGAATAATGATGCACTGGCTTAGCTCCATTTTGTTTTTATATGTCCTGCAGTCATCAGTCAGTTGGGTGTTGCAGAGTAAATCACTACTGTTACTGTCACAGCTTTATTTCAGAAAGAGGAATCAAATATTCCAGATGTTCATTGTCTCCATTAGTTGTGTAACTTGAGGGAACTTTGAGGTTGGATTTATAATTTTTATGTTTTCCAGGACTCCATGTCTGTCTTGGACCTTGAAGAAGGTGCCGATTATGAATTCAATTTTCCAGCATACACTGTTTCAACTTGTAGTGAACTACCGGAGCGCTGAATTATTGAAGTAATTACTGTGTTATGTCGACTTGTGACCAGAGGCAAAATGTGGATTTTAGTACAGTGTGAGCTGAATATTGCAAAGCAGCCTGAGGTGAGAGGAGACAACAGAGGAAGAAGACAGATTTGTGGAATTACAGTAAAACCCAGGTGACTATGCAGCACTTACACTTCCTGTTATCCTGCTGAACATTGAATTGGTGAATTGGAGCAAACGTTAATTTCAGGAGTTCAGTAAACACAGCCTGAAATGGAGTTTCTTTATCAGCAGAGTTAGAAAGAGGTCATTTTCAAATTAAAAGCACCAAGCCACCAGGCTTCACAACTGTGTATGGTTTGGATCCTCTGTCCTCACCAACTGGACAACAGAAACAGAAAAACTTGAAGAAGAATGAACACCTGAAAACTTTTCAGCAGTTCAAACAACTCTTCAGTGTAAAGAGAATTTTTTTCTATAGGCCAGATATTAAGGGACTTGACCTCAGATCAGCTACAAAAGCCACCACCATATGGCAGAGAAAAAGTCTTCCCAAGCACACTTTGAAACCCCCCAAAATGGAGGATAAAGAGAGAAAGCTGCCATCAAGAAGCAGAAATGCAGCCCAGAGGAGGGAATCTGACCTGGCTTCAGTGTGTCAGAGAAACGTATTGGATGCCATGGGTTTAAGACTTGAAATAAAGGAGGGGAAATAAGCCCAGAGCACTCTCCTCTTACACCACTTTGAATGGTGCCACAGAATCATTTGCAACTATGAGAACTTTCCTTTGGATTTAATTGGTTTTGTTTCTCTTCACAGGCTGTGCTTTTGCTCTTTTTCAATTCTCAGTCACACAGTTCACATTTCATTGAGTAGAATGAGAAACAAAAACACTGTACCTGACTAAATGATGACTTTGTCGTTTCCTCATTGTGGTCCTTCGTCCATCATTTGTCCAACCTTTTCCTTGAGGTGTCAAACCCCTTTTTGTGCATTCTGCCACCTGCTGTAACAGAGTCAGAAAAAACAAACGACTTAATGTGTTTATATATGGATACTTAACATGTGTCCTCACTGTAATAAAAAAAAACACCTCCACTGTTTGTCTTCTATTTCCAACAAATGTTTTTATATCCCATTCACCTCCAGTTTCTGGTGCCCTTGCCTTAAATTTCGCTTTCTCTCTGCATTAAACCAATTGCTCAGCAGCTTCCTATCAGATACAAGGAGCAGTTTTTCATTTATTTGAAGTTTTTTTAATGTGCATTTCTACACCTTTATTTGACAGCATCATAGAGAGATAGACAGGAGTCAGAGAAACGAGGAGTGAAATGCAGATGCAAGGACGTGAAAACCTGCTCAGATATTATGCGTCCACATGTTATGGACTCTAACCATTCTGCTGCGGGGTCATCGTTTTTAATTTATGACATATTATGTTTAAGTATGTCCTGATTTTAGTCTGTACAAGAATGCACTTGATTATTTGCAAATAATAAAAGTATGCAGGCCCTAAATTCTTAGCCTGCAGCACATAACTTATCTGGGTTTCTCGTAGAGAGCCAATAACTCCCCAGAGACATGTCAGACACTTGAGAGTTGTTGGGGTTCACTGACAGATTAAGGTCTTGGTCAGCTCCTCACCCTGGCCTTTTCTGCCTGCAGACTAAAGCTCTCTGGCCAACCTCAGCCTCAGACCTCTGCACTTTCCCAGCTCTCAGACAACCCCTCCACCTGTCTTCACCCTCCTGCTTCAGTCCGAGCGCTGTCTCTTCCCCTAACCTGTCAATCGCCTACAGCTGAGCTTGTGGATCCAATAGACTGGTCACTGCTGTTTTCAACCTTGGGCAGCAAATTCAATTAGTGTCTCAGGCACTCGGCTGCAAAGCTGCTCCTCAAGTTTCCACACTGTTTTTATTTTCTTCTCCCTGTGACTACAAAACAATCTGGTCCTCTGACCCGTGTCAGTGCAGGTCAGCCAGAGAAGAGATGCTGCAGGACACCTGAGTGTTGCTGTGAGTCATTTGTCCCTGGACTGTCCAAACCAGATCCCGTTCATCCTTGTGTGTTTCCTGAGGGGCTGTATTAATGTCTCTGATGTGGTTTCTCTTCACCCTGAAAACATTTTTTGCATCTATGGACTTAATTTTCTCTCAGAAGAAATCCCACAGAGGACGCAACAATCACAGCTAAATTACCAACAGAGTTAGTGAGAGCTTCCTAAATTGAGATGAGACCAGACACAAATGACCCTTGTGAAACTGTTTAATTTCCTTCAGCTGCACGTGTCCATTTTATTTGCATATGAAATCTGTTTTATTGTTCTCTGATGAGTCTCTTAGCTCTGTGGCATTTAGAAAACACAAGTTTCCACTTCTGATTCCTTTTGCCGAACACAACTGGAGTAGTTTGTTTCACAACTAAATGTTAACAAACAATGTGGATAGAAACAATAAAATATTGCACCTTCCATCTTTGAATGATCACACCAACATGAGAGGAGTGAAACACTTCTCTAATTGTTGGAAAAGCCGGTAATTAAATTCTGTATCAGTGATCTGCTGAAGTTTTTCTCATTAACAAACAGAAGCCCTGGTGGGATTTAATCTACCAAGGAGTTTTGTGCTGAAAGAAGATCCAATCACCTGAGAAAAAACACAAAAACAAAAGACCGCAAGCAATAATCTGAGACTCTGACAACACAGGAGACACGGGTCAATGTCAGTTTTGCTTCCAAACCACAGGGCCAGGAATTCCTTTCTATTTAATATTAAAACTGTTAAATTGAGAAGGTCAGATAAGATCAGGTATAGATGAAGGGATGTACGAAAGGTTCAAAGAGTCAAGACTGACAGCTTTCAACTTTTTTTTTAGTTTGCAGTCCTCTCTGACATTAATAGAAATCTGTGTATGTCCATTGCTTAACCATTTTCCAAATACAGTTTATACCATATTTTAAATCTGCGTTAACTGGTTTTCTTAGCCACTTGGGGGCAGCAGAAACAAGCTCTAAAGACAACTCTAACATATTATGTGATACAAAGCAACATTGGTCATGTTTCTGGCCACGTGGCACCTGGTCCTCGTTCTGTCATCCACCAAATTCATCATGTTGACGGTTTTAGAGTAAAAGTGAAAGCTTGTAAAAGTGCTATCATGAGGAGCAACATTATTCTTATATGTATTTTCAACCAACAGTTCGATCAACTGACATTACTCTTAGTATGCGAACAACCATATATTATCCACGTTCTTGCTGTATCTCAAACAGCCTCCATTTTTCTGGTTTCTATCAAATTTTAAACTCTGGCTGCAGGATTTTTCACCTATTTGGCCAAAAAAGCATGAGTGAGGTTCGTCACTGATGTTGGGCCATAAGGTCTGACTCACACGTGGTGTTGGACGGGTTTGAGGTGAGGGCACGTTGGAGGTCAGTCAAGTTCCATCCATGCCAAACTGGGAGAACCACTTCTTCTTGGAAGTTGCTTTCTGCACAGGGGTGCCGTCACGCTGAAACAAGACATTTGCAAACTGCTGTCATGAGGTTGGAGATATAATGTCATTGTATTTTGTAGCATTAAAATCTTTCTTAACTGGAATTACATGCGAGCCTAGATCATGAGAAACAGCCACAGACAAAAGGTAGCACATTTTCGGTAGAAATGCACAAGATTTGGTGTGATATTTGTCTTTGCTTTTATCTCCACACACTGGTTACAGCAGATCAGAGGAGCATTTGTAGTTATAACAGGCGGCAACAGGGAATAACAAGGTTGTGTTTCTGGAGAATGAAAGCTTTGTTCTGTTTGTGTTGATGGACAAGTGAGTCACAAATGTTTCACTGAGGACACTCTGTTTCTGACTTCATATCCACAGGGGGAATAGAGCAGAAAGAAAAAGCTAAAGGAAGAAAGAGACTGATGCATCTGTCTGTGGGCGTACAGCTGCTGAAGTTTGCAGATTGGTCTATCTGATTGGATTGTACGTAAATACAATTGCTGGGAAGAAAAAGAGAGAGAAAAGGACATCAGGGATTGTTGGAAGGGAGAAAAGAGATAATGACAGCGTACACAAACGGGACACATCCATACACATTGGCTCAGGGTAAAGTGAATGTTGCAGGCTCTTCAGGCTTAAAATAAATGCCAGATGACTTGGAGAGGAGCAGGAGGTGGAAACATCACCAGGGAGTCTCCATTTGATGCAGAGAAAAGGGGGGAGAAAGAGTGGGAGAGAGATAAATGGGAGATCCTTTGGGAAGCTACACAGAGGAAAAAGTAAAACAGTTCCCCTCCTTCACCTTGACAGCATTTCTCCACCTTCCTCCTCCTCCTCTGTCAATTCTTTCTCCCTTCCTCTCAGACGTCCACCTTCTCCCTTCGCCTCCTCCGACTATCACCACACAACACTGCAGTACGCTCTAAAAGTTCAGACTTTTTTTTTTTTGTTAATTGAAGATTTACTCATTATATTTCTACCGCAAATAACACCCACAAAGTAAAACAAAATGTAACTGTTGCACAGCTGTTAGTGTATGTGCTTTGGTCCACATTGGCCTGCGTAAGTAAAGTTTTGTTTTTTAATTTTAATTGCAAATACATATAGCTTGCAGCTAAATCAAGTTACTTTCCAAAGCTACAAATCATATTTGCCTCTAAAGATCTTAGAATAATAACATGCATCTTTTTTTCTCTTAGAATATTAAAATGATTAAAATACATAAGATTATGTTTAAACTGTATCATCACCAGTCTTAAAACCATGGATCCTTTTCCTTATGAAAAGTTGATTTTTTGCAGGTATCAAAAGTAAAAGACCATGCAAACAGTTGATTCGTGGTCAAGATGGTGTGACATAGGTTACTTTCAGGAAAGATTTAAGACTGACGACCAGTTAAATTGGGACACTTTGTCCCGTTTCGGGTCAGTTAATATTAGGATAAGTCTGTCTATTTTCACAAATCGCGACAAAAGCACTTACAGTGTCAAGGACAGTGAGTCTGTGGGAGAGCTGGTGCCAGCAGCAGACAGGGTTTGTAGTCTCAGCAGTGAGCTCACACAGCTACAGTGTAAAGTCACCACCTGAAATGTTTAAGCAAGTTGATCTTTGTCACAACACACCATTTAGTGTTGTAATGCTCAGTCAAAAAGATAAGTTTGTTCATATTCAGCCAGCAATGTCAATGCTGACCTGTTTCTTTAAAGCTAAAACGTTAATAAAATATGGTTGCCAAAGTGTTTCGACAGAGTTAATGACAAACAGCAGCAGCTCTGCTTTAAGGCCTCAAACAGCTTCTGGACGGACCCCCACTGAGGAGAAACAAATCGAAACTACCTAACACACCAGCTGACAGTACGAACCTCATCAGACTTTCATAAAACTGATACCTGAGCAGGACAATCGACTCTGAAATGATTTATGGGACTCTGTTGTTTTCATGTGGAAATTTTTCGCAGCTCCGATGAGAAAGTCAAAGGGGATAGTAAAAGACAAAAACACTTTCTACAAGTGACAGTTTATATAAGTGAAGGGAGGAGTCACTGAGTGAGACGAGAGGATAAAATAAAACAAAGGGAAGGGCTGACAGAAAAGGGATGAGGGGGTGAGAGGACAGAGTGGCGAGGAGGAAGAGGAGGGCTTCAGAGAATCAGAGACACTGTTGGAAGTTCATTAATTCGTCTGTCTGCTGATAGAAACATCACAGCTTCGTACAATGTGACTGAAGGTTGGCTATCAGCCGACTGCAGCCTGTTACGGGAGAGAGAAACAGGAAAAAAAAAAAAAGAAACAAAGTGAAGCAGAAAGCGAGTCACAGTCGGGGTTCAGCAGCTTAAAATTCATTATGCAGATTGCAGAGTTAAAATGCCTCCACTCTGCGAGTCTAATTTCTCTTTCATGGCCTTTTTGAGCATGGAGATGATCCATTACTTGTTCACGAGGAGCAAAATGGTCAGAATAATCAGATTAGCAATGCATCTCTGTGTCCACCATTATACTGTTTCTACTATCTGCACCTTTGAGCAGAAATACAATCAGTGAAAGCTGAAACAAAGGCAGCATGTAGGTTTTCTGTATACTATAATATACTGTGATGAAAATAAACGTGCAGAGAAGCTCAAGGTCAAACACACATACTCCCACACATCAACAAATAATAAGCCCTTTATCTTCTTTCCTCTGCAGCAGAAATTAAATTACTAATTAAAATCAGCATTTGCTTAAGGCAAGCAAAGCAGTGTTGTACTGTACACACACACACATACACACATAAATATATATATATATATATATATGAAATGCTAATATAATCATAAGATAGTACATTTAAATCTGCAGCCTCTGTCTGAGTATTGTTCTTTTTATATATAAAAAACATGGATATGCTGTTTGGGGGGAAAAAAGCTTTCTGTAACATATCAATCAAATTACAGTAAGAATATAGTGAATTATAGTGAAGAATGTTCGACAAAATATTTCAACCATTAAGGATTCACAATTCTAATTAGTATTCACTATCCATCTATGCCTGATTGCCTGATTTGCATACTGTTTAATTATTAGGACAAAAGATGTAAATGAAACACCGTGTTCTTTATTTTAATGTGTGTATACTAATTAGTCCATTACAGTGTAGTGGTTGGGCTAACAGTATGCAGTGGGAAAGACAATTAAACAGAAAAATTAATTGATAACGTATCTATCTATCTATCTATCTGAATATTCTCCTGTGAAGGAATCATCATCTTTTAAGTTGATATGGTAAATCTGTTAGCAAACAGATGCTAACCTTAACCTAATCAAGTAGTTATGAGACAATTGTCATTCATTCAACAGAGTTGTGTTTGTGACCATCTGACGAATGCAAGTCCAGTATTCACTGTCTTTTAGTTGTTTTTTGGTCCCTACAAACTCCTAAAGGAAAAATCTGTCCCTTTAGCTGCTAAATGATCCACTTTCTTCACCTGTCTGCTGTTTGGTGCTGTACAGGGAGTGTTTAAAGATTTTTCACTATAAACAGCTGCTTGCTGCACTTACAACAGCGGTGAGAGCGAAGAGAAACACTGAAGTCTTGGGCTGGGCAGCAAAACAATGAGCTGAAAATCAATATAAAACACAGTAAAGCTGAAGGAGCTGCAGATTCAGGTGATAATTCACTGTGGGTTCATCAGTAGGATTTACTTTCACACTGCCATAATGTCATTATAAAATCAATTATGGCCACTTTAAGTCAACACACCTGAGAAAATAACCAGAAAGCACTGTACAAAAACAAGAGCTGAAAAACTAACAGCCATTAATAAGAATCAAAGTTACTGACTACGTGATACGCCTGCACAGCTGTATGTTCCTCAGCCTCTGAGAGTTTTTCGACCCATTTTCTCACAGGTAAGACAACAACAACAAGACACACTGCTGGCAGCCCCTGGGAAGGTACTGAGCGACAGGCCTGACTGAACTGATCACATGCTGGTCTTGACTTTCCCTTTGGGGCAGATCACATCAGTGCTTTTTAACTGTTAAAGCTTCTGTGGTGAAATCTGTTGAAATCGAGTGATTGATTTTTCAAAAACAAGCAGCTTGAGATCACAGAGGGCATGAGACAGCTGACTGACAGTTTGCTTTACATTTGATTACTTTAACTGATCTTCTCAAGTTACTCAAGTGGTAAAATAAAAGTGTTTTTTAACATAACATATAGCATTATGGTATATGTATGTAGTATAATGTAAGTAATTTAATATAATCAAGTAATTAAATGTAAGTAATTTGTCCATAATCAAATTACAATATAATGTGTTTCTTACATCAAATTAACGTCAAATTTACATCAAATTTTCAAATCAAATTAAAGACTTTTTAGGAAATACACTTAACACTTTATGTTCTCTTGCCAAAGGTTTTGTACAGATTAAACAAGCACCATCAGTGTTTATTAGTGGGCTTTAAAGGTGTTGGGAAGACCAAGACGCGGGCGCCATTTCTCTAGCTTTAAAGTGATCGTTCAGGTTATTTAACGTGGGGCTGTGCAAATATGTGTATTACCTGCAGTATACTCAGATCAGTGCTCTGCCAGTTTAGAGAAGCAGCAGGAGCAGTGGCACAGAAGCTGAGTGATGTGCTGCTGTGGACGGGGACAGTGAAAACGGATTTTAGCCACTTACAAACATACGCATCGAAAAAGGTTCCTATCGTTTTAAATGTTTGCTCTATTTTGAATATTTTCACAGCTTTATCTTGCCCTTAAACAGTCCCTTCCTTTGGAACTACAGTTTTTATATTCCTCCAAGCACACCCAAGCTTCACTGTGCGTGTGAGGGAAGAGCTTTTTGGCAAGATAGAAATATTTAAAATAAAGTGCACATAAAGCTTTTTTCCTGTGCACATTTTTAATTGGCTAAAACACATTTTTGTGGATGGCCCCATCCACAGCAGCACCTGGCTAATCTTCTGCGCCAGTGCTCCCGACTGCTTATCTAAACTGAGAGCGCACTGATCTGAATCTACTGCAGGTAATAAACTGACTATGGATAACTACCTCAGTCAACTACCTCAGCCAACCCCACGTCGAATAACCTGAACTATCACTTTAAAGTCTTTGTGTAAAGCTAACGGGCACCTAATTCCCAACAATGAAATGGCCCGACAAAGGGTCCAGGTTCACATTTACCGTACAAACATGAGAATATCATCAATCTTCTACTCTAACTTCCAAAAATTTTCAAAAATGTCAAACTATTAGTTATTCTAAATTCAGACTTCAAACTCTATCACTACTGACAGTTCACATTCTCCCCAGGAATCTTAAGAGATTTGATTCTTGACTTGAGACCAGAATTATTGTCATTGTTCATGTCTGTTCTGGTCGTTTCCTAATCATCACATTCTGCACCGATGACAAAGTGTTTGCAGAAACCACTCGGCTGAATTGATTACGATCACTTGAAGCTGCTCAGATTCATTTGCACACACAGCCACATAAGGACCAATTCTCCTGTTTTCTGCAGCCGGCATAAACATGGAGCTCAGGAGACTGGAGCGAGGTGATTAGATTCTCTCTTGAAATTTAATGTGGGTTTCAAAAGTCAAGACATGAGGCAGACATACGCTGTAGAGGTGATAAGACTGGACTGAAAAACAGCACTAAGCGTCTTTAGCACATTATTTCCCCTTTTGAATCCTGGAAGCTTCAGGCCTGGAGAGAGTGTTTTAATAAAGATTTAGGCCAAATAGAGGAATAATTATACCAGCAGTGATTGTTTTCTCTGATTGTGAACAGCTAATTAAGACTGAGTGGGAGTGGATTTGGTTAGTGAGGCTGAAATATCAAACCATGAATTAAGATGCCTCTGTCATAGAGAGTGTATGAAAGATTATCCATGAGCCTCCGGGGCCCAGGCCGAGGCATGCAGACAGAGTCGTGGGTGGTCAGAGAGTTGACACAGTAACAAGCTGTGAGCCAGCGGCCTTCTGGGAAGAGGCAGAGCCATGACAGACTGCAGGCTGAATGAGATACAAACACTTTGGATGTTGAGACTGTGATTAACGTCTGCTGGTGGTTTACAGCAGTGAGGAATAAAAGTAAATGACGCGATTGGAGACGCAGTAAAGATGCTGGTATTAGGATAAATAACAGGTATCATTGGAGGAAAATAAATGGAGCTGCAGAATCATTTGTCAATCCATATATTTTGGTGTTGGGCTGCAAAGTAATGAGAAGGTCTGAGAAACTCAACAGAAATGACCCAACAAAGGGTCTTTCTGAGGAGATGTGAGGCTCCTGGGAAATCATCATAATTAAACCTTCTCACCTGAAAACACAGACTGCTGGGCCACAGGGCGATTACCTTTCATCTGGCTGTCTGGATCAGATGGAAAAATGAGCCAGTGACAGCGTGGACAAACACAGATGCCTCTGAGAGAGGAGGGTTTAAGTGGCCTGTAAAAGATCCACCAGTTTTATACAGTAACTGCTCTGGTGCTTTGGTCTTGTTTGAGCTCCTGTCTCAACTCAATACTTGGATCACTCCCACTGAAAAGCATAGAGAAGCACCTTTCAAGCATTAATGTCACCTGTGTGTGTTGAACAGCCTTGTTTGCCACCCCTTGTGGGATCAATGAGATGTTACTTTTGTCAGTGCCTCCCACAACTGTAACGAATCACTGCCTATTACAGTACTGGTTATGTGACAATACTATGGTCAAGGTTTGGTCAGGTTAGGCTTCTGCCAGTAGCATATGCTTGTCTCAAAGATTAAGCCATGCAAGTCTAAGTACACACGGCCGGTACAGTGAAACTGCGAATGGCTCATTAAATCAGTTATGGTACCTTCGTTATGGTACTAAAATGGTACTAAAATAAAATGCCTGATGTTTTGTCCAATGACTTAACTTATTCCTCTGGCCCCAATGACCAGACGTCATTGTCACTTGAACATAAGCATTTGTAATTTTGGGGCTGAAATGATTGATGCCACTGTTTCACTGACTATAAAGCTCCATATAAAACATGACAGCACTGGTATTCCACACATGCCACTTTCCACCAGCCTCCAATGATTCTCTACTGGCATATGCTGCTGCTGGCTATCGCTGTCTTACTGCTGTGTGCCACAAAAGATAGCATGCATGAAATTTATGTTGCATGTACCAAGAGCTGGAAGCTGACACGAGTCCACAAGTTTCACTTGTAGCTTATTCTATGTCATTGGATGGTAACAACTTTTTTTTTGGCAACTGTTACTGATGAAAGCTTTCCAGTATCTAACTTTTACATAGGCCATGTGTTTACATCCATACATCATATACATATTAGCCAGTTAATAAAGAGTAATGTCTTTAAAAGTAGAAACAATGCCCAGTGTCATAACAAGTGAGTATTATTTTTCATTATTAATTTAATGCCGGAACCGTTATATTTTGATAAATGAATGAGAACTGGTGTATGTCAGCAGAACAGTAGTGATGTGCATGTATTAAATTTTATTATACCATTATCAAAGCAGTGGCATATGTAAAATGCAGGTAGAACGTGGCACCTGTTTTAATGTGACTCACAGCAGTCAGTCAGTCAGTCAGCAGTGGCATATGCCAGCGAAGACTCAACATAAGCCAGTTACAGTGGAATTGGAGCGATATGCCACTTGGAATCAGCACGTGACACTAAAAACAGCAGTGTAGCTCGGGGACCAGTGGTTATCGGCCGATAGAGCACGACACACAAATTCCTGGTAAGTCATAGACAGCAGTGGCTCATCAAGTACCATCAGCCTCTTTTCAGTCTTAGGGCTGCTGCACAGTGGGGGCAACAGAAATATTTGATACAACATATGTTCGATATTACAGACCAAAGTGATGGGAGCATGTGCCAACAGAGGTCATACTGGAGCGACGAGAAACAATAAATATAATTAAATACAAGTAGCTCACAGTGACTGACCATGGTACAGCCTTCTGGACATTGCAAAAGAGCAAATCAAGTGTCAGAACAGAAAGGTTTGTCCCTGAGTGTCTATAGACAGAAGCATAGCCCAGATCTAATACACAGCTAATGGAGCGACCCTTCACACATAATGAAAAAAGTCACCTTCACCGACTGGTCATAGACAACGAAATGATACTGAAATGAATATGGTTCAGGTTTTATTATGACTGCAGGTGTTTTCTTTCAGCCACATGTGAATTTATCCTCTCTAATTTGCCAATGCATGTTTGTGTGTGTGTATGTGAGAGAGAGAGATGAGAGCAGATTCCAACACGGTGTTAAATACATGACACTTTTCATCTGGGCAGAGAAAGTGGTTTGGTGTCAGACGGCCGGTGTTCCTGCTGAATGTGATTATGAAATAATGCAGGTCCAGATCTGAGCCATCTGCTCTGGTGGTTTCACTGGTTTTTATGGATCAGAGGAGGCAGAGATGAACCAATGGATGAAAAAATCCTGCTGGATCCAGGATGATACAACTGCAGCTGGTGTGTGAATGCCATGTGTTTATCTTTTTGTTTCAGAAACAAAATTGATTTTGAGTGAAGAATGTTTTTTTTATGAAATGGAACAACAACCAGATTAAGCATATTGTAAAGATATCTGGGAAGAGCTGCTCAGATGACAGCAACAGAGGCTTTCAGATGCTATTGATTAGCTTCCTGCTATTTGTGTGGATATTATAATGAGTACAAGAAATGCAGTGAATAAATAACAATATCCCCATATGACCATGCAAGTGCGGCAACGCATTATGGTAAAATACACTGTTGAGCTTAGCAACAACACAGGCACAGGACTCCCATCCATCATTCTTACAACACAACACAACACAACACACAATGGTTTGCTCAATGGGCTAGTTAAACAGTTTCAGTGACATCCAACTGAGATCAATTACACCAAGTTACACAGGCGCTTAACCCTTTTAAGCGCTAGGGTTTTATTTAAAATAAAAATACTGGCTTGTTTGCACGTCATTGCGTGCGAGCACATTCAGAGCATCTTTCCTCCGCTGTCTTCTCAAACACAATAGGAACATGATGTAGTTGTGGGCTAGAATCAAATTGGTGCATGTCTGCCAACTTTAATTGGAACTGCCCTTTGTTTTATTCAGCGTTGTTGTTTGTCACATTTTTGCAACGTGGCGTTCAGAGGGCTACGTCGACACCCCCAACTCAACCTCCTTCTCGCTGCCACTACCTGAAGAATCAGCATGCAATACATTTACATACTGAATCGGCTGAGCCTTGAAACTTGCATTTTAAACTTGATGACAGTGATTACACTGCAGTTAAGACAAGAAGGTTCTGGGTTCGAACCTGTTAGGCCTTCCTGTGAACAGTTTGCATGTTCTCCTCAATGTCAGCTGGGGTGGCTCCAGGCTCCACTCACCCTCCAATTATTACATGATTTTTGTTTGTTTTTACCTTGAGTGCATTGGAGTGTTAATGGGTAATGCACACAAAGCTCTGCCTGTGTGTCTCAGATGTGCTCAACATTTGGCCAGATTTGTTCAGCATCTGCATCACGATGCTGCCCCTTCAGCAGCAGCAGGTGTGGCTCTAAACAGCTTCTTATGCTGCCTAATGGGCTGGGTCGGCTTTGGTGCTCATGCAAATCTCCCTTGATGAATAAGAGGAAAGAGACAGCTGACTGTTTCGTGAAAGTCACCATGCTGCATCCTCTCCCCGAGACAGGCTTCAGAACCCCGACAGGTATCTGTTTCTGATGAGGATGATTTTGTTTTGTGAAACCTGAGGGGATGGTGTAGGTTTGCAGATGTTCCCAATTCTTCGATACTTTCAACAGACCACATGTTTCTCCATTTTTTGATCTTGCAGCCATGTTTCTGTTCATAGTGAGCAGGCTTTAGAGCTGAGAAAACCCTGAGGAGCGTTGAGCCGTGCCAACTCTTATCAAAACCCCTGAGACTCGAGCTAAAAACAACCGTCAAACCGCAGCAGGCCCATTGAACAAGGAGAGACGATGGTGAAGGTTGATGTAACAAGCTGCTTTATTGTGCAGGTGTGTATTCAGCCGAACCGTGACTGAACATGAAAAACCCACAGCAAAGCCTGGTTATTGTTTTTCTTCCCAGGTGAATCCCCACAGATCTTTCACACCTTTCAAACAAAACAAAACAGATGAACGTGTAGTCGAAAGCAAAGACCAGCATAAACAAGAATCAAATGTTGAGGCAAAACATGGCTGAATTATTATTTATTTAGCGATGGGAAAGAGGCAGAATTGAGTAGAATCGCTCAGGATTAAGTGTAACGGTCCTGACACAAGCTTTAAATGTGAATAAAATAGGATTTACTATTCTTACTCACTGAAAGCAGCAGCCAAGGAGACTATAAACAATCTTACCCCGAGGTCACTATGCTTCCTGTGTTCTTGGAAACAGTTGAGACTTCTCTGACAAATTCTTTAAAGTGGGTAATCCACTGATTTTACATTTCAAGTTCAGTCTACTTGTCATGAGACTCACTTCATCTGCACTCTGCAGAGGTGCACCGTCAGGAGAGATTCTTGGGGCCTCCATGGGCAAAAGGAGCCCCAGGTGGTCCCATATTAGCACATTTTGCAACGACAAATAAAAACACGAAACAGTGCCCTGCTGTTGCCCCAAAACTTTCCTAAGTGGGGCCCTAAAAGTGGGTATTGAAGCAGAAAGAGGGGTTTAATGAAGGATGCCATCTACTTTAAGAGCTTGACTGATACTAGGGACCAAATGTCAGGATTTGTCAACCTCTGAGTTCGATCATTCTTTTGTTTTTTGTTTTTAAATGTGTCCTGTGAGGGCCCCTAACTTTATGGAAGTCGAATTGAAACAGGTCAGACTTTACCCAAAACGCAAACCAAAGATCACCCAGGACCTGAAAATGTTGAACAGCATTGCAAACAGGTTCAGTGCCTTCTGGGCAATATTGGACAGGTCTGATAACAGTTACATCAGAATCAGACAGACTGATGTGACTCCTGGTTTCCCAGCTGCCCGTCCTCTTACCTATCCAGAAATCACAGGAGAGGGACAGGCAGTCTCCATTCTGTCTCACAAAACAGGAGGGCACCGAAGGCACTTTCCACTCAGCTGGTGAACAAGCTGTCGCAACTATTTCAACTGTTGCTTGACACTCACTTCATCCTTTAGGCAGAGAAAGAAAACAACTGTCATGCCAGCTCCAAACCAAAAGAGTTCACATGCAAAGATCTTCAGCGAGGGGCAAACTCATGATGCAAGAGGCCTGTCTGCAGTGAAGGCAGTGCTATTTGATATGAAGGCAAAGCAGGGACTACAGCAGTCATTCTGTTAACTTTATCTTAACTTTTTATCAACAACATAAAAACAGGAAAAGCATATTATCTTTTTTCTTTTGGTTTTCTTGTAAATAGCTGGACAGTTTTAGCCCATCAGCCTTTTAAAAATGAATCAAGATAAAACGATCTGTGGTTTAACTGATCAGCACATCATAGCCACATGCTACCTAACTTTGATTTAAGGGATCACAAGCCAAAAGGTGCCTGGTGTCTGAAGACACTATTTGAGGCCCCTGGACATAGTGGTCACGCAACTGCTTTTCAGGATTTTATGCACAATTTTTGGTTTTATATATTTAACGGTTCAGAATTTTTTTAAGGCCTTGAAAAATATTTTCTCTTACTGTGAGAGATGGCATCAGAATTTAAAATTAAAATCTGATAACAGTCGTGGGTTTGTCAGGCCATTGTCAATCAATGGTTCAATTGTTAAATGAAATGAAAATATATCTATTGTTTTTTTTAAACTTTAATTAATTCTGATGTAGCATGAACGTGTGATGTTATCTGGCAAAACTTAAGATTTGAGACTAAGTATTTAGGGGCTTTATGGAAGAATGGCCCATTAAAATAGAATTTTCTTCATTTTCATCCTGGTTTTCATTAAAATCTTTGGTGCAAAACGATATGTCAATTGCTTGTTGTATTGGCACTTTGTTGCTGACATCACCTACCATTCACTGTCAAGAGGTTAACATGGACAATATGTGGTTAATGTAGCCATATTGACCTATTGGTCATACAGTATTTTTCTTATTCCATATCTGTCATTATTCTGTATGACTCTTAGGACGCACAGTATGTGGTTCACTCTGTCTCGGCTGTGTCAACCAGAAGTAAAATTTGCTGCACATGATGATCAAAGTGATTGTAGCTGTGGTTCCTCGTCCCCCTCAGAAGAGCACGGTGATCATTTTTCATTCAACTGCCCTACTGTTCCAGTGTGAAAGATCCCAGAGAAAAACAGCCATTCCCCGAGTCCCTGAAATCTGTCTCTGTCTCTGCAGTTCAAAGCTCTGTAAACTAATAATCCATCACTATGCTGTGACCTTGGAGCATAAACAGCGCTGCTGATGCGTTACATAGTGAGTAATGGTACAGCGCGGTGGGCGACCTTTTACACCCAGTCTGAGCAACACGCTGCCCGTCAGCACGGATAAGTAGAAGTATGGATCCAACTAGGTGGGCTCTGAATATGGATGTGATTACAGCTGTGATTACATGGAAAACAAAGTGATATTGAATCGTGAGTCTAAACTAGACTAGAGTGGATACACAGAGAGGGGTTTTAATATGGTGGAACATGCTGCATGTGCTGAAGATAATTATGATGAAAAATCTGATTATATGTAAAAAGCGTGTGGGTGGTGATACAGAAGGTTTTCATCGCTGATGCATAGATATGACTGACACGGTTTTAAGTTACTCGGATGCAACCAGGACAAGATACATATTCTGACTGATATTCTGGTGATTACTGATGAATTCGGGAAAGTAAGAGTAAATCATTGATTTTTGAGGATCCCCACAGATCCACAATGTCTGTAGTTTTACTTCAGTATCTCTTCTACTACATTTCACTTTCAGGTTCTGACATGTAAAGACTTATCTTCCAAAGGAAACCAGGGTTGTGACTGTAATCAAAAGAGTTTCTATTAATGTTTCTATTTTGGGCATGTGCACAAAAATGGGGGCGTCTAGCTTTTAGAAATTGATGAGATTTCTCAGAACTATTTTCTTTTAAGCAATTTGTTATAAAGGGTTTTAAGCTGTATAAATTGTACGTGTTTTAATGCTGGTAAAACACTGACTTTTAATGCACTCATTACTAAATATGTGACATTAATTCCCATATATGGTGAGTGCTAATTACTAAAGTAGGACATACTGTATGTCAACCAAAGGGATTTGTACAATGTTGAAACTCCATAGTTGTTCTTATTAATGACTAATTATTTATCTATAATATGAAGCATTGACAAGTTATTTATAAAATAATTTCTTACAATCTATAAATCACTTGTTAAGTATGGTATATACAACAACAACACTCATTTATGGTTATGGTAAATCTTATTAATCTTAGTATTTAGTATTTTTTGTTGTCTGGTTGAATGTTATTATTATTTATTATCATATACTGCATGGGAAATATTGTTTTTCCCTTGGTGCAGAGAAAATTTTAAATTCGATCTGAAAGCTCAAGTTTCAGTTTCTCCACGTCACACAGTGGAGTTTGTGTTTACCAACTTGGCCTGTCTGTTTATTTTACACTAAATGATAGAAAAGAGCGAGGAAAAAGGTTAACACTGGTGAGTTTAGTTTTCTCTAGACAGAGCACTCAATCACAGATGTTTCCTTTTCCTCTCTTAAGTTTCAATTTGTCACTTGGTGTGTGGAGAAGATTCCTCACCCGTGTCCGCATGACTCCTGAATATCAATGAGGAAGTCAGGGTTAATGTATAACTTTCCAGTTTTAAGGATGGAATACACGTCGGTGCCGGTGCTGTTTTCTATTTATTGATTACACAACTCAACACCCTGCAGCTTTAAACACGCTCTAAATATTCCTACAAGTCAAGTCAGTTTAATTTGTACTGCCTTTAATCAAGGTTGCAGTCTCACAGGGCTTCACAACGCCTACATTATGAATCAATGAACAAAAACAAAGATAGCAATGCTTTCTAAAACCAAAATCTGCCCGGTGGGGAAATTAAACTGCAACTGTCAGCTCTAACTCAGCTCCACTGCTCCCGATGTAAGCAAAACAAATAAATACAGAAAACCCATCTTAAGTTAAATACATCTATTTTGAAAATGCATTATTCATGTTCGTTTTAGCCGACATTAAACTGGCTTTAAGATGTGGCTAATAACATTTCTCTTGCCTTTTGGGCGAATGCATTGGCCTTTTAAAGCAGGGCTGGGTTGACACAAATGATTCCTGCAACACGTGACCATAATCTACTTAACTCTGCTGTAGGTTTGACGTATAAATCACACTTTACAATGGGAGAAAAATCAGTTCACCTCAAATATTTATGGTTATAGTTACACAGTTTATTTCCTGTGTAGCTTGACTTAGTAAAGCTGTTTTCTGGGCATCTTATCAGTCACTAAAATACACAACAGATGTCACAGTAATGCTGTCTATTCTCATCCTGCCAGGCTACTGTCAGAGCATCTTTGTCCTTCTGCCTGTTACCTGGATTAACGTTGAACTGAAACTAAATTGAACAATATACCCTGCTGCTGGTGCTATGAGTGTCATTTCACATTAACTTGGTAAAACCCTTATGAAAGTGGTGTGAAAAAAAAAAAAAAAAAGAAAAGTTGATGAAGTTAAGGCACACAATGACAATGACGAGGAAATAGAGCAGCAAAGTGAAAATGGAAAAAAAAAGAAAGAAAAAGAGAGAGAAAGAAAACAGACAAAGTAATTTGAGAGAGAACGATGTGGAGGCCCCTGCTGAGCAGAAAATAGCTCACCATCTCTGGGAGATAACAACAAATAGGAGGCTTCTGTAAATGTCAGCCTGTAGGCGTGTGTAATGGGAGGTGTGTCACAGGGTAAATGAGAGACTTTAGCAGGAGAAAGCCTAATGATATCGACTGTTATGGGACAATTTAGGTGACACCTGGAGGAAAATGGAAGCTTCCTCCTTATATATGATTGAAAACGTGGACAATTTCCATAACCATCTTAAAAACTTGAAAAAGAGTTGGGCCTCATTGTATATCACCTCAACATAGTCCAAGTCATTTAGGCTGAACATGAGCAAATTGGTGTTTGGGCAGGTGGAGAAATCTTTTCTGAATCGCATTACTGAGCTGAGGTTTAAATAAACTGTGGCTGCAAACAATGAATCTGTGCTTGTTTCTTTTAATATATTAATACACATTTTTTTCATGTAGCCCAGCCTGATATTGCATGAAACATTAGTATTGTCCAAAAATTATGCAGCTTCCAGTCAAATAGAAATTCTCTTCATGAGAAACAGTCACGTGGGGAGGAGTCATTAATTATTTCCATTATATGAAACTGTGCTTATTTTATAGATGTCTATTGATGTTTGACTGAACACATGATAGAAGTACAGACACAGGATTTTATCTGTGGAAACCAAGTTGAATCAATGCCCAAAGTAAATATATTGCAAAACAAACTAGATTATAAAATATAGAATAATACAGAAAAGTATTATATAAATAATCTGAAGATTTCACTTTAATCTGTGGCTACAGATACAGACTGTGCATTACAGTACATTTTCTGATGTGACAACACCCTACTCCCAATGTACACAATCTAACAAGATGGCTTATTTAATGTGTGATCTGTGTAGTTGTCAATTAGTTGTCGATAAAGCCACATACTGCGTAAAGTAGTTTGCGTCATATGCACTCTCAGGTAGACTCCAATGGGTACATGTGGTGCTACTAAGATAAATGCATTCTTGCTCAGGGTATTTGTCAAGGTATCTGCAGATAAGAATAAAAAGATAAAATCATGCATACAGCTGCTGGCTACACATCTGTCAGCACTGTTCAGATTACCTGACAGCTGCTTGAGACAGGACACTTTGTATGTGTGTACTGTATGTTTGTGATTTTGTGGCTTATTAACCATTTCTCTCTTGTGACTGATTGCACCAGATGTGGCTTTTGAGAAGTTTTGGGAATAACTAGTTCTCAGTATTGTCAATGAAATGCGTGAATGAAACATTTCTGCATTTGATGGTTGTCGCCTGTTTCTGGTTTACCTGTTTTTTGAGACAGACAGAGGAAGGTTAGAAGACAATGAAAAGTAAAAGGACAAATCTTAAGCAGAGCAGAGCTTCTCAGGGTCTGTAGAGAATATTTATCAGATTGCTCTGCAGTCCCAGAGTCCCATCTTAAGAGCACCTTGACTCTTCCCAACTTTCCTTCTTAATGGGAGATAAGAGTGGTCTAATCTCTAATGGGAAAATAACAGTCCCTGGAGAAACAGAGCTAATCTGTAACTGAAATAACAGCAGTGGAGGACAACTTTTTAAACATGGCTGTCCGCAGATGATGTACTTTTAAAGGATTATCCTCACACTCATCACCTTCTTTCTCGAAGCATTTCCTGCTTCTCCTCACTGTCTGCCTCCACACAGAGGAGTCAGTGTTCATCGTGATACATAACAGTTATCACGGCCGAGCCACCTTACAGCACCGCTATCCAATAATAATAAATTGATTCTCCAAAAACATTCTTCAGTTTCACCACTGCATGCTCCTGAGAGGCAGATGAAGAGCTGGGAGGAAGAGGAAGCAGGCCTTCGACGACCTTGACTCTTAATTAAGATCTTTTGTCTCCTAAAAACCCTGTCAGCTTTAAATCCCTGTGATAAGACAGTTAAGACTTAAATCTGATAGAAAGTGAAGACATAGATCATTCGAAGTGGATGCTCTGCTGATTAAATCTTCAGGTTTGTGCGGGGGAGGCTCGATAAATAAATTCTGAACACACCTCATGTTTACTGACATACAGTTTTCCTTTTGTATCTGCATTCTGCAGACACACCTGTGTTTGTCCCCAGCAAACTACTAGCCGCCATAGCAGTGTAGCTGTGCAATATTGTAGTGGCATAAATGACATTTCCCTGACAAGCATAAACAACATATCTTTACATTTGGTCCCGAAGCAGGATATTACGATGTTGCTATAAAGAGGCAAAAAGCATTATGACCAATATGACTCATGATGACCGAGGTGAACCGATGTGACACACAGCGCTTGGGAAGTCTCTCTCAGACAGAGAGAATTAAGACGCACAACGGGAGAATAACAGGAAGGAAGGACAGGCAGAGATGTTTGTATGTATTTGGATAAAATCTGTGCATACATAAACATAAACTGCCACACGACCAAAACTAAAAGGCAAAAATATAAGCTTCACAGCTCTCCTCTGCCGGCTGGAGAGTCACATTCACACACTGAAACCCAGAGAGAGTTTCTCCTGAGCAACATCTGTCTGTCACAACGCAGCACAGTCCACCAGGAGAGCCAACAGGTGACAAAGCAGGCAGGAAACTCATCTGTATTCCTGCTCTCATTCAGGTCATTCATTTAAACCCCACAGCTTTAACTGAAGCACAGGGGTGGTGCAGGTTTTATTTCCAGCTAATCACATCAGCAGGTTCCTTCCCTGATGACCTCTTCCCCTCTGCCCGAAGGAGTGAAATCAGGGAGTGAAGTCACTGTTTTTCAAAACAAGTGGTGAAAAGCTTAAATTAAATTCTACCATGGCACCTCCTCTCTTGCTGCCGTTTCATTATTGGCTGATACAGACTTAATGTTATCTGCCTGCACTCCATTTAAGTGGGTTTCCCCGACCTTTCCTTTAGTAAAAAGCTACATGCTGGCTGGAAATCCCTAAACTAGATTATGATGAAAGTGCACACTGTGAGCCATCCAATGCAAGAGTAGAGCTGCTGTGACTCTCAAACTTATTTGCTGTACAGGTTTTTTTTATACAGAGATTAAAACATAATGTATAAATTATGATCACATAAGTTCACCCTTTACATTTGACAACATGATCTCACTTTTTTACTCCATCTCACAGTTGATAAAATGCTGTAAGAATGAGATTTTCTTATAAATATGATTTTTTTTAAAAATTTAAAAAAAAAAAAAATTGTTGCTAAAAAATTGGCCCTGCCCTCTAATATTGTCAGGGACAAAGTGAACACCTCCTTGATTGATTGTAATGAGCTGTTAAGTTGAGGCTCCTACAGTTAAATGTCTGATCTTGTGACTTGTGTGTTCACCAGATCCGTGACTGAGGAGTGACTCCGCTCTGTCCTGCATGCTGTAGGTGGGCTGATGATGAGCAGGACACACTCCGTCATCTAATTACTCATCTGATTCAATTCAAACTCCACAACGAGAAACATCTCCACAGCCGCTCAGATTATAAACCGTAGGTGGGCTGGATAATTACCAGCCACCTGCTGGGAGAGAACAGAGCTTTTCCCTCCAGCAACATCATGACAGAACATAAAGCTGAGCCAGAGAGAGGCTCAACTGTTTCTCTGACTGCTGTTTAATGAGACACCCTCTAATATCTCCACATCTCCATGGACAACAGCCACAACAGGATGCTTTCATAAACTAGAATTATTGTCTCCTAAGTGTTCTCCGTGACTGTTGTGACATTTGACTCAACGCTGCTGACACCCAGAAGAGGAAGCGGCTTGATGCCTGCGCAGCAAACAGAAGCTGTGATGACAAATTACCAGTTAAATGATACATTGCTCAAGTAGATGACTGTGATAAACCGAATAATACAGAACTCCAAAGAGTCCTAATCGAGTACTGCATTTGCTTATGCCTCCTGAAAAGCTGTAAAATAACCACTGAGTTCATTGCTTTCAACTTTGTTTTGAGTCCAAACGTGAATTTATTTAGGCTGCAGACTGTAAAATCAGTGTCATCCCTGACCTTCATGTTACACAATTTTAGGCTCAGTGGATCTGAAGTGCAACCTGGAGGTTGTACAACATTTCTAACCCAGACTCGTACCTTCAACTTTTTAAATGCAACAACTTTCAACTACTTCCCAACTCATCATACAGCAGCATACTATTGTTATTTCAGACTAAAGGCTTTTTTATTAAGTGGTCCTGATTGTTTATCTGCCCACAATAGCCACAGGTAATTATTCACCCCCACTGTGAGAAACACAAGAGGAAGACTTGATGGAATTAGCCAGAGACTTTGAAGAAAGAGGTGGGAGACCATGAATTCTATTAGGCCTTTCAATACTTCTTGTTATATGGAGGAGAATCATTTTCAACATATGAATTGGAAAATAACTGCACTGACAACACAGACGTCTGTTTGCTCTGTTCAGAATGAGTCACTTTATATGGCAGACATATTTAATAAAACAAGCTCAGAGAGTCCAATACGCCAACCCTAACCCCATCAGGAATCAATTTTGTTTTTTCATTCAGTGCCACTGAAACTGTTTCCCTTGAGACATTGTACTGTAAAATAATAAGATAATAACAAGAAGTATGCTATTGAATTACCATAATCCAATAATATTACAGCACCAGGTTGTATTGCCAAGGTTTAAAACACTCAGTGATTGTATTTGTTCTCCTAATCTCATTGCCTCCTCTAACACACTCATGTTAAAGCAGATCTGACTCTTAATCTTTGGGAAATTTGATTCAACACATCAGAATTAAAATGAGTGATGCAAAATAAATCTCAGTGTTGATTCAATGAATTCACCGAGTTCACTTCCCTCAAAACAGTGAATTAAATAATAGATTGATAACAAGATAACATTGATCTCCAGGTGCGACAGTTGTATGGCTTTTTTATTATCCATGTAACCTCCCTCTGTCTCACTCTGGTCAGCAAAAAAACCTTAAAAGACCTTAAAAGATTAACTGCACGTGTCATCAAAAAGTAAAGATCCACAGCTGAGACCTATTTGCATCAATGTAATATAATAATAAAACAGCCAGTGCTAGCACTGAGCTTACTTAAAATTACTTTAGTAAAGTACCAAGTACCTCAAAATTATACCTGTAAAGTATTTGAGTAAACAAGTATTTGAGGTTGAAAATGAATTATTGATCGTGCAAACAGCAGTTAACTTAATAATCACCTCCATGGACTGCAATTATACAGATTTTCTATTCCATCGACCACTACAAGCACTTTACAACGTACAATACGTCTCACTGACACACACATTCACACACTGATGGTGCAGCATCCGGGGCAGTTAGGGGTTCAGTGTCTTGCTCAAGGACACTTCCACGGACTCTGGGATTGAACCAGTTTACTAGATAACTGCTCTACCTCCTCAGCCACAGCAGCCATCATTCACACGACCATACAGTTATCATTTTTATATCCTGAGTCTTTTAATCAGGAAATAACAATGATTTTTATCTGGGTATGACAAAGATAGTTCTCTCATTATTTAGTTATTTCTCTTTCTCATTTCAGCTGATGATGTCAGCAATATAAAATACCACAACAAAATATTACACCGTCATATCTGAGTATCTTAGGGAGACGGGATATTATCGCTGAATACATACAAACTCAATCATCGCAAGAAAACAAAGCACTTCCAAAACCACACTGCCTGCTTCAGCATGCAGATCTGCCCCACTGAAATCACACGCACCCCTCCGTCATCTGAACAGCCTCTAATACAGCTGGATGCATCTGTAATTACAGTTTTGTAAAGCTGCTGTTCACGCGTTGGAGGTGAATAATTGGGGGATTTAAGTCAACAAAACAATCAACATGTCAATCGAAGGGAGAAAACAGAAGTATGAATGATGTTGGATTGTGGTGAACATCAGGTTTTATCGATTTCTGTGGTTTATAGATCAAGCTGACCTGTCACGTTCACTCAGCAGATATACAAAACAAAGAAAAGCAAACAGACTCCGGTTAAGCATGAATTATTCATCTACACGCATGTATAACTGTGTATCTGCCAAAAGGCTCATGGTGAAACATCGTTCTGCATCTGCTCAATCCATCGATTTTTGTAGCACGACTGTAAGACAAGATGGCATTACGATGCATTCATTTTATACATAAATACAGTCTACGGCGGCTACTTTCTGACACAGTGAGAAATGTGAAACGGTTTCACTGAAAAGGAAAAACGTTCCTCACTCTTCATGAACCGGATCCATCAACCAGGCCAATGTTTCCTACTGACTTTGATGAACCTCTTCGTTTGGCTCTAATGGCACCATAACGCTGACATATGTGGTTTTGAGTGAACTTTCTCAATAACTACTAGAGGGACTCTTATATCCCTCGGGATGAACTGTACCTTCCTCCTACTTTAGCTCCATCGTCAGGTCTGAATGATCATTTGTCCAATGTTGTCCAATACTTAGGTTTATAAAACCAAAAGCCTACAAAACCAATTCCCACTGCAACCAGAATCAGTTTTAACTTGCATGTAGTGCTACTTAGCAAATGTGAAGACTGTAAACATTATACCTGCTTAACATTCACATGGTAACTTAACATTTATGTCTCTGCATGCTCGCATTAGCATTTAGCTCAAGCACAACTTCACAAAGCTTCTACAATGACTCTAAACCAGGCACCGGATTAAGAAATGCAGAGGCCCCTGGGTACAAAATGTTGAAGTGTAGGTCCTCAGCATAGGCTGCTATCAGTTGGAAACACCTGTATCTTATACAGGATTTACACCGACAGGCTACAGCCTATGATCACACCCTGAGGGACAATATCAACACCCATAGATGTATTCTATCATACAGGATTTACACCACACGAGTGCAACAATACTTTCCTGGGTCAGTCTGTAGCTGAATGGCATCCGAAAGCACATCCTGCTCCACCTCCAACTATGGTTCAGAGTCACACATACACAGTGATGGAGACATATTGCTCTGCATAGATTTCCATCATATTCCACATACTGAGGCACAATGATACATATAATGTCAACTACTATTGTACGCACACAACGTATTGGAGACTAGAACAATCCATAAATATGTGAATAAAAATATGAGCGAAAGCCGAACTCATTTTTTTCCCCTGGCCTTTCTTCTTGAAAAGCCCTCAGGTGTCCAACAGGTGGAGTAATAAAGGAATTAAAGGGGCGTTAAGCTGGTGACCCGATCAGGTGGACATGAGGGTGGCGCAGTTGAAACCGGCGGGTGTTTCGTGCTGAGGCTCAGCCGAGCGACGGTTGGCGGCCGCAGCCGTTACCGTTGACACTAGCGCCCTCCTCTTTGCTAATGCTAACTTTCCAAAACAACTCGAGATAAATCTTATGTTTGTCCGAAATTTCAGTTTCTCTGGTGGCCTTTTCCTTTTCTTCCTCTTTGGTCGTCCGTTGCTCCAACGTTTGTTTTCCAAGACTTTTTTAAGCAGCTTCTTTCTTCCGCAAACGGTTGCCTTTGCCGCTGACGGCATCATCCAGTGAGCCAATCAGAATATTTTACCGATGCGCAAATAAAGTAGCTCTGAACCCATCACAAGCATGAGTTTTTTTTTCTTTGACTTACTTAAACCTATAACAATAAAAATAAATAAATAAATAAAATAAAATAAAAAAGGAAACGCATGTCAGAATGAGGCCACAGCTGGTGGAGGTTTGGGCGCCCCCTAGAGGTCAGAGGCCTGATCTGTCATCCGCCTTGTTTCGGTACAAGGTTTTAAAATATGAATTATTGAAGCCTGTTTGATACTTAACCTTCTGCAGATCATGTTTTGAGCCACAGCTTTTGTTGTTTGTGCATTTACGGTGACATATAGGACGTACTGAGTAAGTCTATACAAGTAAAATACCTTTCAAATACAAATATAAAAATCTATAAAGCACTGCTTCTTCACATGTAGGATAAATGTTCAGAGTAAATAAAAAACAGTAACAGTAATTATAACCTCAAATAGGTATATCAATTAATGTAAATATAAAATATTCAGTATATTAATCAAGACATTAGCAACTAATCATAAAAGTGTCATTGGGAAAATCATTATTATGAATGATTATGGAAAAAAAACCTTTTGAATAACTTTTTATACTGAAATGAAATACAGTAAACAAAATGTATTATAATGAGAATAATTAAATCACTTTATGATAAAGATGACTGATCATTGTTAAATTATCTCACAAATTGCTTCATTTATATATTTTTCAGTATTTATTTGAATATTTCATAATGCCTATATTTAGTTAATGTTGAACACTTTCCATATACTTACACATAGCATTCATTCAGCATTTCAGTATAAAGAACTGTATTTGCTTCACATTTTTGACAAAAGAAGTTAAATATGCTTGTTAAATATGTGTTCACATGGTTTATATGTGCTCAAACTGGACAGACGCACTAGTAAAAAAAAAAGAAAAAAAAAGAAAAGAAAAGTGGCCCATGCTAACCATTTTAGCATTTAAATGTAGATTTAAAAAGTGCACATAATGCACAGTATGTCATAACCCGCTGTGGAAAAAGGAGAATGCACAGAGCTCTACAATGTACAGTTAGTACAGTGTGAATTAGGAGCAGTACGATGAGCTACATATAGTATAATCCCATTTGCTATACTAATGCCATCACAGATCAAACGATTCAGTACATCAAAGGTTTGTCAAATGTTAAACCAGACAGCAGAGTGGGAGAAATGTTGCAGTGGTATTTACCATCCTAAATCAACATATTAACTGTACACCGCACTGTCTGCAGATTACACCGAAGCTTTTATCACATTCAAATTCTACTTGGCCGTGGAGATGAGCTGATCCTTATGATGTTGGTGTTTCCTTCACTGAGTCTTTGATATGTCTGGTGCTGCTAAAGATCATAAGTGAGCTCCACGTCTCATCTCTGATCACGACCAATGAGTGGAGATTTAAATGAATCAAACAGGGATCACTGATCTGAGGCAGCTGAATCATCTTGTAACCTCAGGCGTCTGAATGTTTAAATAGGCAGAGGGGCTAAATGGGGCTTCGCAGAAAATCACTTTGACATCCTTCTGCTGCTGGATGCTTCACAGCTCTACATATTTCCCTCATGTCTGATCTGCAGAATCTTAATAGCCACCAGAAGTGTCAGTAGTGAAGGATGTGTATCCTCCCACACTGTGGTTTGGAGGAGCAAATATAAAAGATGTAAATGCATGTAAATTGTTGCGGTTGTTGAGGGGGAGCCTTTGTGTCAGCGTCACTTAAAGAATCCTATTTAAACAAATGTTAATTTTCTTTCATTTTGTTGTGGAGCTGTGTGTCAGCTTTCTGCAGAATCCTTCAGTCACGTAAATATAAGAACAAATTTGTTCACAAGCTCCAACTGCACAACTTCAGTGTCTCTTCTTAACATTTTGTCTTTTGGCAATTCATCTGTAAAGAAGAAGCAACCTTCCAGCTTAAATGAAAAACAGGATTTTTTTTTTTTTTTTTCAAAAAGTATCATTATTTATTTTCTTACAGGATTTAACAGGATTTTGTTGATACTCAAACAACCAGAATATGAGTAGAATCTGTACACTTCTATGGCAAGTCACTCGCACTCACAACATCACTGTTATTCACCAACACTACAGTTACAGTGACAACACTTCAACTTTAAACCAGCGCATTGTCAGAGAGAAACTACACCAGTCAGTCAAAAATATCCACTCCTAAAAGGATAAAGTTGATGTTATTCTACAATTTTGTCATTGTCAACAAATCCCATGAAAAGACCAAATTCAACAGCCTGTTAATGATTTATTTCTGAAATCCCTAACCTCAGCCAAATGGTTCCTCCTGAAGATATATTTAAAAAAAAAAATAAGTTAAAAGAAGGTCACAAATATATAGTTTCCATTCATTTCCAAAGACAGTTGGACATTGTATATTTTTTAGCAAATGTTACCCAAACTGGAGGAAACAATGCATTAATGGGGGACTATTTTCAGCTGTGGATTAATACAGAAATTGTGCCCTAAGTAATTATTTCTGGCAGCAGCCTGGTTGCTTGCTCTCGGTAGGAATTGTTGGGTCTCTGTAAGTTATATTTTGCTCTATTTGGAAAGTGAGAGACGGCTGTTGTGAATTAGTGCAATATAAATAAAACTTGACTTGAGAGCAATGAAATTCTGTGGCATAGAGGGAAAAGATAATTATCAGGCTTGAGCCATTAAGTTAGTGGGGGCAATTTATTGTTGGAATTTGATGACAATGACCAAATTTCAGAATAGCATCAATCTAAAAGCCAAGTCACACCAGCTTTTAAAATGGCTAAGGTTTGTGTCAAATTCAATAAATAGTTATTGAAAATAATAAAATCTAACAGGGTCTTGGGCGTGAGGTCTTTTTTTTTACTTTGATGAACTTGCAAATTTGGGTTGTTGACCAGTAACATCTCGACAGTGCTGCCAAAATGAAGAGAAGCTGCTGTAGTTTATTCGTGGAGTTTTATTGAAACTCCTTTGTCAGATTAAAAACTGCTCCAGTAAATATTGCAGACAGTTATGAGACAGCATAGTATCGGTACCTCTCTTCAATAAACTGGGAGAACTCACCCTGCCCTTGTCCCATTAGCAAGTCATTATAAAGTTTATTGGCTTTTTATTGAATAAAATAATACACAGTCCTGATAGCAAAATGCAAAGGGGAGTAAACAGCACAGTACATAAAAATAGAAAGGAGCTCTGAAAGTTATTGTGACCGCTTGCATGTCCCGGCGGACTAGCATGCTGGCAGTTAGCTCAGTTTACCAGCTAGCCCCATGAGCAGTCCCGACATCAGTGACCCTCTGGACCCAAAGTTTCACAAAGATGTGCGGCTTAATTTTGTTGCGATACTCTCTGATACTAGTGTGACTAGGCCTTTAAAGGTTTGATGCAATAATAACCAAAATGTTCAGGTCACAGGTGCAAATCAAACAAGTTCAAATGTGAAACTGTTATAATGTTGTTATTCTGTTGCTTGAAAACGGTTTGAAAAACAAAAAAGATGTTGTTCACAGTGACACTAGACCAAGGGCTAACATGCTTTCTTTCTGCTTTGTGCAAATGACTGTGTACATCAGTGACTTGCTGCTGATGTTACGTGGACACTGGAAAATTCAAATGTTCTTCTCTGGATCTTTGTTTTGCAGTATTTTCATCCAGTGTCGTCCAGCCGTGCTCAACGTGAAAGATTATCTGACTGTCAAGATAAACCATTTCAGTTCTGCTCAGCGATCAAGTGCTGCACTGCAGTCGGCTCTGCAGCAGGACGGAGGACAGTTACTACTGTTTCTTCAAAGGGTGAAGTCTCTGAAATCAAGGATGTGGCGACACCGATGTGTGGCCTCAGCTGTTGTGAGGTATGGGGGTAGGTGGGTGGGGGGACACACAATCAAAGTGATGAATAATGCACTTTGAAGTTTTAGCAACTTTTGTCATTAAAATCCCATCTGTGCTTTGGGGTCTCGCAGAGAGACGGCGGTGTATATTTGATAAACAGCTGCTGTCGATGCTCTTTCTGCTTCTCGGCTTCCCTCCATCAGCAGCACTCTCTACACATGAGCTGAATTAACACATGGAGGGATTTGCTTCATTTTCAGTGTTAATATCAGAATGTGTTTTCATTACATCCATGTCTGCCTGACACTCTGTCTCCTGGATTATCTCACGGTCTCATTCCGATCATCTCGCTGCTTTCCATCGAGTCACAATCCACCTGTCAGAGCGAAGCAGATCAGCATTTCAAAAACACATTAACTGTCTCTGCGTGCAGTGAAGGAGGTGACAGACAGGCACTGTGTTACAGAGCCTGTGCTGCTGTGGCTGTTAAAAGCCTTACTGTTCAGATAGCTGGGGGAGGAAGCTCCCAGCAGGCGGCATGCAGCGGGAAGGAGAAAACGTTTATATTATATTATATTGAACAACCTGTTTCTAAAAAGCTGGCAAACTTATCGGAAACTGAAAAAAGTTCAACGCTCATGGATGCAGTTTTGTTCCCTGTTTTTGTTGTGCTTTCATGTTACGATGGGAAGAAGTTACAAGAGAAAAGAAAGAGCTGCAGCAGGAGAAGGGAAGAAAAGAATAAAAATGGAAATGAAGTAGAAAATCAATCCCGTCTGAATAAAAGTCTCTTAGTCTCTCAACCAGTAGCTGCCAGACTGCAGTGTACCATTTCTCAAACAGCACAAATGCACAATGTGCTCATGGCGATGAGCATGACTGGAGTGAGTAAGTCTGTGTTGTCTTTGAAGATGCCACTTGCTAACACCAAAATTCTGTGGTAGCACAATGTTGCTGGAAGTGATTCACTCACGAACATATTTAATTCATGTGCTGACTGGAGTTGGAAAATCATCAAAAAGATGTCCTGGCATTTGGTGGGCGTTTGTCGGCTGCAGGGACTCTGACAATACTTGCAAATTTTCCAACTGTACAAGTGCGCACAGGTTTCCCTTAAGCAGGTTTTCATGGCTTTACAGCCTCTAAAGAGTGCAGTCTGTTATCCCCCCGCAGCACTGCATACAATAAAAAGGCATTACACGAACCACCAAACACCAGCTCTTACTGAAGTACTTTTCCTGAGGGCTTAATTAAGGGTCAAACATTTCCACTTCTAATTAAGTAAACATCCATTCATCCTCACAGAGAAGCGCATCAGCCAAATGACTGCAGTGATGATTTAAAGTCCCCCGACTCAATGAAGAAATAAAATGTTTGAATACTCTAAATTAATCCATAAAACGATATCAGTTCCCATTAGGAGTATTTCAACCCTTTTAGTATGACAGAGCGGCATTAACTAGAGATTGCTGCAGATGACATGATTCCAACATTTACATTTTTTAATATTTACAATTTCTGAAACAAGGGTATCCAGTCCAGAACTGTTTCAGTATATACATACAGTAAAAGACAGCACTGTGTGCATTGTTCTTTTTTTGCTCGCCATATGTCGTAGAGCCACTTCTACCAGTGAAGTCTCAAGTGTCTGAGTGCAGTGTAAAGTCCTGAGGCATGACAGGACACCCCGGTCTGCACCCTCAGCTCCAAAAACCCACCACTTCATCGGATCACCGGTCCTCCAGCTAAATGAAATACTCCTTTCGGCTTTCACTGGAGACGTTCTGGGAGTCAGTCTGGTTGTTGAAAGTAAAATCTTGGCTGTCCTCCTGTTTGACTCCCTTCACTTCCTGATTTCGATACGTCTCTTTTCTCCGGTACAGGAATCTGGCGGTTATTGCCAGGCCAGTCACCAGCACAAAGATCACCACCGCTATCACACCTGCAAGGTAGAGGACATTTACTCTGGCGTTTTTATAGATTTTTGTTTAGAAAGGTCTTTGTTATTTAGCCTTTTAAAAATGGGGTGGGCAAAATAGTAAAAACACCTAATGCAATACAACTCAATAGCACCGTCATGCATTAATCAACGTCTCTCTAGTTTTCACAAAAAGAGAAAATTAGGTTGATTGAACAGGACCGTCGTATTAGACTGCATTGGAATTAACTAACTTGCAACTCAGTGTATATCTGTGCTCTGCTTAGCCACCCAGATGAGGATATTGATATATTTCATCTCTAGGAGCTCTGTGAGGTATTTAGCCTAGATTAGCATATCTACTAGCTTTGCACACTTTGCCAACTCTTAACGAGGCACCCGTTGGTTTGTGAGCTGCCATTTCGAAGCCTCCAGCTTGTAATTTGTCTGTCGCTATCTTGTTTTTTTTTTTTTAAACCAGAAAAAACCATATTTGGAGGAGAAAGAGGAGTGAGCGGTGGATCTGACCTGCTCTGTACTCCATCCTTTGTCAGGCAGGTTACCATTTCTGCTACAGTCTGTCAATCACATGGTGGCCACACCCTAACACATCCCCTGCTTTATGGTCTATTTCTCAAAATGGGACCATCATTTAAAAAATGTACATCATGTTTTGAAGACGACCTGAACCTAGAGACTGAGACCATAAACTCATTAGGAAAACATTTGCTGAGCTAATAAATCAAGAGAGAAGTGGGGACATTTTCTCATAGACTTCAACAGACTCTGACTTCTTTTTAAAACCCATCAGAGTTGTCCCTGATGGTCATTAGATAGCATCCAGGTTTAAAGCTTTTCAGCATTGGCTTCACTTTTCAGAGCTGGAGACAATGTCCACTGAAAAATATATTAAAATATATAAAATTTATATATATAAATATATTACAACGTAATAGTTACATGCATTTGTCAATGAGAAAATCAAATGGATTAACTAACTTAAGCAATTTGAAAATGAATAAAATATAATAACAAATTGTTTTTTTGAAAGGAATAGAAACCAAAATGTACACTCTGGAGCCAGTTTGTAAAATTTCGTAATTTTAATTATTAAGGTAAAAGGGTCAAACATCCTAAATATTGATATATTTAACATATTGTAGCTCAGCTATATTTTGATGTGTGTTCATATTGCTGAATCCTGGTCGTTTTGCTTTGCTGACTGACACACTGACCCTGTGTTAAGCACATCAATCACCAGTGGACTTTGGTCACACAGCTTTGTGAAATGACTGTGAAGTTGCTACATGATTTCTGCTCATCTCCCCCCCCCCCGGGGAACTGCGATTCTTTCGCCCCGCGGCCTGCTCGTTCTAGTAGAAGCTAATCTAACTTTAACACACAGCGAGCAGAATTTCACACATTTGGACTCCGTTCTGCATATTTCATTATCCAGAGAAAGTTTTGTCTAATTGGAATTCCAGAATATGGCTGAAATTAATTTCGCACTTTATTACTGTGGTTATAAAATGTGCGCACATTTGTAGATAACAGTGTGAAAGTTTCTCCATCAGCAAGTCATTTCAGCAGAGGTTTAATTAGTTCAGCTGTGCTTTGTGCACTGAGACACAAAGTCACAGAAACTTAATGGACAGTTTTAAATGACTTTTGACTTTTTTTTTTTTTTTTTTTCTATCGACACCTTATTTTGTAGGAATCATCTACATTGAATCAAACTGCCTGGGCAGGAGTATAAAACATTTTTTTTTTCTTTTGATGGAATTTTTTTTTTTTTTTTGCCCATCACATCACCTTTACTGGCTTTCAGCAAAATATCGGTCATCAATGAAGTATTGAATGTAATCTCTGACCGTGAGAGAAGTCCAATACAAACATAGAGAAACAAGATGACACAGGTTCCAACACAGTGAAAGATGGTGAAACAGTTCAGTACCTCCAATCAGAGCCGAGTCAGTCCTGATGGCATTGACTAAAGGCTGACCTGAACCCACTGAACCAGACTGGTCTACAGAAGAGAAAGAGAAAGTAAATGTGGACGATAGAGAAGAAGAAAGAAGAAGAAGAAGAAAATAGACAGAGGCAAGAATGAAAAATCAAAAAGTTAGAGGAGGATATGTTGTGGAGAAAGACAGAAATACAGAAATGATTACAATGGAGAGGAAACATGAGAAGAGAATGAAAGAAGATAAGAAGACAACAAGAATTATTTAGAGAATAAATCAAAGCATCATCATTCACAGCAAACAGGGAAAACAGCAGCATCTCTATCACAGCTACGTCGGGCAGGAAGAGAACAGTCCTAGAAGAGAGAAACTGGAAACTCCCATCCTTGGTCCAAATTAATTATCTCATCAAGCACTTTGTCAGGATTCAACAAGATTTACACACTTAATGAGTCCATTATAGCAGCTCCCATCAAAAACAGATACACTCTGAAGCAGAGGGAGAAAGGGATGTGACATACACTGACTGATTTCTATGCACACGCTCATTCTCAGGATGACAGTTCAATGTTTCATTTCAGTCTCTATTTTTTTTTTTAGCCTTTCAGCCAACCCACTATTAAACATTTACTGAAACATAATATTAAAAAATGGTCAGAAATGAAGAGCAGTGACATTTAAACCACCGTCTGAACATCCTTTTGCTTTTCACATGATAGTTCTGCTGACAAATATTAATGCATGGATGCAACTCCAAACAACTATCATTCAACTATGAAACATCTTTACAGCCATGGTCAGATTAGCTTTAGGAGGGACTGGGGCCCCTATTGATGTCCTCCCCACCTCCCGCCCTCTGTGTATTCTGTATAAATGCACCTTGTCCTCTCAATGTTGCAGCAGACGACATGTGGCAGCTTGATAATATATGCTGTGAGCTGGAATGATCACCCCCGGCTGCAGGTCTTCACTTTATTTAAAGAGGCTATAATCAATATTTTTTATAATAACTACTTGTCAAAAGACATTGTAAAAACAAAGCTTTAGAGGGAGTTTTAAGCTGTCTGGCTTGCAACTTTACCATCTAGGGTGACACTCACTGCAACAACAAGCTCTAAAAACCCACTGTAGCAGACACACACAGCTAGCAGCTGGTGAGCACAGTGGATCATTTAGCAAAGAAAACAATGAATAATGGACTTATGTTCATCATGCGGGCCCAAACATGACTCTAAAGGGGTCCCTCCTCTTACCTGACAGGTGGTGCGTGTTCTCTGCTGCGTAGGGATTGGCTGAAGAAGAGGACCCACAGTTGGACTGGACTAAAGGACCGGTGATGACGACAGGGCTGGTGTCTGGGTGGAGCACAGCAGCTTTCAGAGGACTGATGAAGTTAAAGCGGACCACTGACAGACAGCCGGTAAAGCCAAGAGACGCCAACTTTGCCAGGTCTGGATCCAAGTCATCAGAATCTGAAGAGAGAAAAACAAGACGGGAAGATTTGATCAAGTTCAATTCTTAAAATAAGACAGATAGTTTTCTCTTGAGATAAGCATGTAGTCCAGCATGTATTTCATGAGAGTGCCATTGATCTTCTTATCTATGTCTTCGCAAGATAGTGAATAGCTATTTTATTTTTAATGTTTAGATACTTCATTGTGTTTTAAGATACTGACAAGAAGAATGTGTAATAGTTGCAAAAGTTTCCGGAGCACAGGTTAGCGAATTGAAAACCTTGAATAACAGAAACAGAGCTCAGAAATGAAGTGTAATTTATCTGGACTGGCAACTGAACTTTTAACCTTTCATTTATAGACTGCACTTAGTAGGTAGGATGATTTAGCCCAACAAATCATGTCATGCACTGACAGGTACATTGACTATGCTGCACGCTATCCTGTTATCACAGTGGGACAACAGTGGCAGTGTATTGATTCTAATGATTAGCACACACAAATAACCTCACACACCCTCATTACAGTAGACAGACTGTCAGTGATTTCACCCTCAAGTCTCCATCTATTACTCCACCAGACAGATGCACACTCTCGCCCTCTATCTGTTCATTTTATTGACTTGAATCCCTCCATCATTCACCTCCACTCCTTCACAGCAGTGTAAACAGCAGCTGTGAAAGCCGACATTACAGCGGAAACCGGCTGCATCGGTGTCAGATGACTGAGAGGTGACTGTGGTTTTACCGGGACACATCATGTTGACGAGAGCGGCAGGAAACATTACTGCAGCCTGTAAAGCTCCTCTCAGCTGATCCACCCCCCACTCCATCACCTCTCTGTATTCCTTCTGGGTCCATTAGTCATCCTGATGGATGATAGAGTTGACAGAGAAAGACAGGAAACACACTTCCCTGCTGCTTTCCTCATCTTGATCTGACTTTGTGCCTCCTCTGGTTCAAGAGAGATGAGGACCGGTCACATGCTGACATGACGGGGTTGAAATACACTGAGCTGAGTTACTCACTGAGGATTTACATTCAAAAACACAAAAGATATTGAGAGAACACTTACATCATTAAATGCAAGGTCTGCCAGCCATGACTCATAGATATTGTATCATCATAAAAGTTGTTGAGCTCAAGTGCTGTTACTAGATTTTCTCATGTATGGGTGTTTCAAGTCCAAAACCAAAGAACAGCATAGGTAAGTAACGCAGCCAATGACAATTTTGTTGAGGACAGAAGACTCTGACAATATTTATGCACAAAGATGCTAGTAGTTTCAATTTTTCAACACCAGCAGAGCAAAAATCCCATGAAATGAATAAATTAAAATACATGCAAATGTGGAGCTCAATCAAAATTTCCTGAATTCTTCTAAAACTAAAATAAATTAACTAATAAATACTGGAAAAATTCATTTAAAAAGCACATGAGACTAACGTACACTTGTTTTCTAACATTGTATATCATATCGTAATATTAATATTAATAATAATAATAATTATTATTAATAATATATCATTATTGTAGCAAAGAGCAACTTGAATAAAACACTTCAAAAACAAAATAATTTTCTTACTTTCTTACAGTCTTTCTTACAGTATTTGGTATCACCTGACTCAGATTTTACTACTAAAAGCCTAGTTGTTCCCCTTTAAACTGACAGTGTGCTGTGACTCTGTCTCATCAGTGGACTGTGACTGCCGCCTGCAGCCTCTCAGCCCCTCATGTTATTAACGGCTTATATCTGAGTCTGTCTCTGATGGATCCGCTCAGAGAGAACATGAATAAGTCATGACACAGCCAATTACTGTCTCACCCCGACTCTGTTACATGTCCCTGTCCAGGACTTGAAACAGAAGCTCAATGACGATGTGGTTTAACCCTCTCAGAGGAGGCAGATATTTTCCTCTCCAGGCTTAAAACCTGTGCGGGTGCTCTTGGGAAGGCATCCTCCTGGTTTAGCTCTGTGATCTCTGGTGTTAAACACATCCACACTAGCCCTAAGGCTTCTTAAAGCTGACTATCAACCCCCCCCCCCCTTTTTTTTTTTAAAATCTCTTCTGGTTATGATAGAGAGTGGTAGGTGCTGCAGATGATGTTTGCAACATCTCATCAAGCATCGAGTTTTGTTAACTTGAAACCAGCAATGGTTCATAATCCTCACTGGTCAATTTGGAGATGCGCTCAAGGGCAGCACGATGGTGCAGTGGTTAGCGCTGTCGCCTCACAGCAAGAAGGCCTGGGGCCTTTCCGTGTGGAGTCTTCCTCCCATAGTCCAAACACCTGCATGTTTAGATTAATTGTTGCATCAAAAATTGCCCGTAGGCCTGAGTGTGAATGGTTTTCTCTGTATATGTCTATATGCCGGCGCTGCGATAGACTGGTGACCTGTCCACCCTCACCCAATGCCAGCATGGATTGGCTCCAGTCGCACTGTGACCCTGAACAGATAAGTGTTATAGATGATGGATGGATGGAAGATGCACTAAATTTGTCCTCTCAATGAGATGTTAACAGAGACAGAGACAAGTATGAACATACAGTATACATTTCAAACTTGGACAGATGCACAAAATTCACACATACACGCTGCTTTGGCTTCACTTTAAGACCAGAAATTACAAATAGAACATTTAGAATAATAATAATAGAAGTATTTGAGTATAGTATTATTTAAATCATCAGTGAACTTGATCCACACGATAAAACCTTCTTTCTGTTGTGTAACAGTTACTTGTATAGTAATTAGCAGTCAATGTTCAGTCCCTGCTAAACCCATATGACCTACTGGACGCCACTGTTACTTTAGACTCTTCTGACCTTATGAAATGAAATACTTGTAATGTAAAAGAATAAAAAAGCTGAAGTGTGTAGGTGGATCCATCTTCTTGCTAAAGTAGTTCCTACATTTCGTCTCAGACTTTCTCAGACATATTTGCATGATATTTCAGTGTTGGTGTAAACAGCTGAAGCTATGTGTATTTCATTAACTTTTCCTTAGCCAAGCCTCAACTGAGGCCAAACATCTCATATCAGTAATTCAAATCAGTTTAAGTCTAAGGCCTCTCTAAATAAAAAGGCCACGTCTTTCCTTTTACTGTACTGCCTCCCCTCTTACCATGCACTCTGCCCAACATCAGAGACTTGACAGCATTGAATTCTCCGTCAGATGTCAGGTTGAAGTCCTCTCTGGCATTCTGGTTAATCTGAAAGAAGAGAATCATTTCCTGAATTCATTCCTCCCAAGACTGTGTTTTCTACTACTAGAGCCTCTAAGTGCAGCATTTCAAAATCTCTAACTTTGGTGCAGTAGATATCCAAGGGCTCATAAAGAGTCCAAGACGGGAAAAGTTCAGCCTGTGAGGAGAGTAAATGTGCTCCAAGATCATTAGGATTTGTCTTTTGGCAACAAACCACATTTAATTTTTTGTAAATCTATTGTAAATGTTTGTTGAGATGCCACCTTATGCCTTCACAGCATGCTACTAAATATAAAATTATTCAATATAATGGAAGATGATAAGATGAGATGCAGCTCATATTTCACTGGAGCTTCACAACACAGTAAATCAAAAGGTGGCACCGATGCAAGATGAGGTCACCTTGTTATTTATCTCACTGTGCTGATAATTATACAGACGTCCAGGCTTCTGGATCCTGGTTAGATGAAGTTAACCTCGTATATCATCTGATGCTGCCGTTAACAAGATAAGAGATTCAGTAGATCCAGATACGATTAAGATGCTTCATATTTCATTTGGAGCTGTTTTAGTGTGTAGTCTGTCCCTGGTGCCCTGCTGTGGCTGCATCCAGGGCAGCAGCTGCTGGTGGCTCAACTGAAAGTGAAGTGCTGACCGAGGCTTTACTATAGAGGGGAATATTACAATACTGTACCATAGTACACACAGGGAGGGGTGGGAGGGCAGATGGGACTGTGTCTGCATCTGTATGTGGGTCCTTGAATATACCCTTGAGATAGGTGACTTTTGCAAACATGAAAAAAAAAAAAAAAAAAAAAGTTCATGTTACGCATCTTTACACATTGTTCACTCAGGCTGCTGAAGAGAGCAAAACACGAAAAGCAGCAGCTGTGGTTTTACAACACTCACAGGCCAACATACACATACACAACATACACAAACATGAAGCACAACCCTGTGTGTTGAAATAAAACAGACGTGAAGCCCAAAATCATATGGCAACACTTAACTTTTAAGTCCCCCTACTTAGCATTTATGAGCAGAATATAAACGATAAATAATCCATGATTTACAACACACTAAAATGTAGTTGTAAATGTTGATCGATGTATTTGTCCACAACTGTAATTCCTCCACCCACAAATGGGGGCTGCTGCAGAAACAACTAATTAATGACAATACAGTAAAACACAGCTGTAATATAAAGTATCTCTTCATAGGGGAAGTTTCCTGACAAACAGTGTGAACTAATTACCTTTGAGGTTTCAGGCCACAGTGAGTTGCAGGACACTGTGTGTCTGGCGTCAGAAGATGTGCTGATTAAAACTCAAACATTCTCATGCCAACATTATCCAAAAGGGCAGGAGGCAGAGATGTCTCTGGAGTATGATGGTTGTGGAATGAAGATGCATTTCCTGTTTTTAATCCTGCATTAAGTAATATGTTTCATGTCACACCTAAAGGAATTGACGTTGTGTAACATGAAGTGCTGAATTCAGAAGAATGAACACTTGAAGTTTGCAGCTTTCCACAGCTCATTTCTTGAAGCTTATTACTATATTATTATATGTTCTCAGTGGTTGACAATAACAAAGTACATTTACCTGAGCACTGCACTATTATTAGTATATTTTTCATACTTTAGTTGAGTATACATTTTTTGGAAACTTATGACTTTTACTTCTCACATTTAAAAGTTGGTTTAAATGTTGTTCAGAGTCATTAGCCTCTGTAAATGTAGAGGAATACAACAGTGTGCTGAGATAAAAAATGTACTTTTGAATACTTCAGTATTTTAAAAGCAAGTACTTTAACTCAAGTAAAGACAGAACGGAACAACTTTCACTTTCACGTATGAACTGTAGCTTTTTAGCTTTTGTTGAGCTGGATCCACAGACTGTAAATAAAAGTGGACATGGACTCCAGGTCTGAGGCCAATGGATTCTATCTAACACCCATCTGGGGGCGACTCCACTGGTTGTAAAAAGAAGTTGTATTGTATTGAAGTCTATGGGAAAACGTCCATACTTCTCACTTGATTTATTACCTCGGTAAATGTTTTCCTAATGAATTTATGGTCTCAGTCTCTAGTTTCAAGTCTTCTTCAATATAACATGATGCTAATATTTTTAATCATTTTAAAGGAAAATAGACCATAAAGCAGTGCATTAGGGTGTGGCTACTGTCTGATTGACACACACACGGCGACCTGTCTGACAATCAGGATAGAGTACAGAGCAGGTCAGATCCACCCCTCACTCCTCCTTCTTGAACTATTAAGGCATTTTTAGTGCATAAATAATCCATTGTACTGTGTGTGTTACCTGCACAGACACAGAGTCTGCCAGTCTCCTGATGGTAACAGTGTGTAGTTGTCCATTGGCCAGACTCCTCACTCTGCTCCCCAACACCTCTGCTTCTCTGTTGCTGTCCAGCTTGTACCTCACCTCCAGCTCATCTTCACACACAAAACACACAACGAACACAAAACCATGGGGTTCACATTTCAGACCTCACCAAAACGAAAACATGACACAGACAGAGCTACAATTTCAGTATAAAATATCGCCACCATTTCAAACTCGCTACTTTCTAGGTAAAGTTTTCTTCTCCTGAAAATGGCCTTGCTTTGTCTCCTAATCTTGGCTAAAAGGATAAACACAGTTTTAATGCTTCAAAGATAAACGTGAATGTTTCAAAGAAGAAGTCGATCTATTAATTAGAATTAATTTTATGTTAATAGGATAAGAGATAATTCCCCATCAATAACATAACTGATCTATGGGAATCTAAAGAGTTCTCCTAGTATTCAAGTGCAGATTTAACCCAAGCTCTCTGATGTTTTCAGTTCAGCAAAAGGAGAGGAAAAAAAGTATTTTAGGTATTTTTCCACAATATGTAAACAAAAACAATAAATCTAACAAAACCAACAAATACATCAAACGTTTCCGATTGCAACTCACTAACTGTTTTTTACAGAGGTGCAGAGAATGTGCAGAAGGACCTGCAGATACCTGATGCTGCTCTTTATTTACTCTTCCTTGAGGCCTTGAGTAAAAAGTTTTTTGGTTGGGCTGAAGAGGTATAGCTGCAGTGAAGGGTAAAAAGAAATATGCCATCTCAGGGGAAACAACACAGAGCTCTCAGAGTTTAATTGGACACTTCAGTTAAGGAACATTTACCTGACAACTCCACGGTCGCCATGAAACCTCAACACTCTGCTGTCCGTCAGCTTTGAGTCATTAATGCCAGAAAAAAATCCTTTTACAGCTAATCTAGCAGCAAAGTGCTGGTTTTATTAGACTCCTAGATGGTGAAAATGTAATTTTAAATTCAAAGTGCCTCCTCCTACTCTTAAAAGTTGATAAAACACACCAGTGAGTTTTCTGCTTTTTTATTCAGCAGCACATTGACCGGCCACATTCTAACCTTTATTCCTTCAACATCACTCATCATCTCACCAGTAAAACCAGTAAATGCTTTTCTTTTCTTTTTTTTCTTTTTTTTCAGCCAGAGACAAAACATGATAGCCGGCTCAGCTGGACAGATTAAAAGGCAGCAGAGGCTGACGGGGTGAATCCAGAGAGAGGAAAGGTCTGAAAGATCCTGAAAGAGCTGGTAAAGCTGCAGAGCAAAGGAAGGCGAGGAAGGACAGAGAAAAGGAGGGGGAGAGGTCGATATCATGAGAAGATGACAGGAACGGGAGAGAGGAGATGTAGAGGTAAGATGAGAGGCTGGAAGGAGATGTGAGGGCAGGAAAGTCATTGAAACAAGTTCAGGGTTGAAAATGGGGAGAGACAAGAGGAAACTCTTCTCGAGACTCATAATTGGAGGTTTGAAAACTAAAGTAAAAGGCTGAGGAGTGAACAAAAGGCAATACGTAAGTTATTAGAGGTAAGAATGGGTAAAAGAAAGGATGAGAGCAAAATTGTATACAAGTGAGGAAAGGAGAACAAAGAAAAAGCATTAAAGCCTCAAAAGAGATAAAGACTACCAGGGAAAACAAAAAAAGAGGAAGAAGACTTACATCAAAACAAGCCAATCCACCTTAGGTCCGAATACAACAACAAACAAACTCCGTCAAAATAAAAGCCCTGTGTCCTCCTCACCGTGCTTGTTGATGAGCAGGGCCATGTACTCTCTGTAGTAGGAGCTGACGTAGAGCAGCAGAGCCGGACTCTGGTTGGTCCTGAAGCTCAGGGAGACGTTCTCTCCTCTCAGCGTCATGTCGGAGTAGATGGAGGACGACAGGGCGCTGCTGTTCCTGATTAACTCGTACGGCTCCTTAAAGGTGTAGCTGACAGATGTGCCTGATTTAAAGATGGCCGACACCTCTGGAGGAAAAGACAAGAGAATCGGATTATTTATTATTTTGCTGATGAGCAGAGTTTAAAGTGTGTAGTTACTGGTTGAATTACAACCATTATTACATAATCCCAACTGTTATCATAGATTTTGATAATATTCTGAAGCATTAAATGACATTTATCTTTTCCTAATTAACATATAATGCAAGTTCACAGTTTAGGATATTTTAAAGTGTGTCCTTGTAACATTGCTGTTAAAGAATCAATCCCAGACAACAAGTTTGCTTCTGTGCAGCCTGGAGAAGCCTGTGACAATGCACATTAATAAAATGCCAGAGTTAGTCATCATTTCATCTGTTGTCACTGGAAGGACATTACATATTCACCTCATCTAGTTGTCTAGAGTCCATGAAATATTAAAGTGAATGACAGCAACACCAATCAAAGGGCAGAGCACAAAGTGATGAAGACTCGAAGAAACAATTCTAGAAACAGTGAAAAGCAGGAAAGTTATTTTATTTCAGAGGCACTTTTTTATGGATTGTTGTGAGTCAATCATTTATCCTTGATTAATCCTCCTTTCGTTTAGCTAATTGCCGAAGCATTAACCGGGATTAAAGAATAAACTCATTCTGCTTTGAAACCCTTGTAAGTATTTTTTTCTGGTTGCCCCAAACTGGTAAATTCTGCCTCTAGATGAGTGATTAATTTTCAGGACACGCTATGATACATATATTTAGATCCTTACAGAGTTTCTAAACTTTAATTAACTTTCATAGGGAGGCTGTGGCATCAAAGCAACTTTGCTTTAGTTAGCAAGAGAATAAAAAGATGTTCTCAAAATAACTGCAGCAGATTGAAATATTTAGACATTTCTAATCACAGGAAATAGTCCCGAGAAGTACTGAGTCCTGCAGAGATGACTTTTTTAATATCAAAAACATTGTTAGAGTGAGTGACTGTGATTCACAATGAAATCACAAACAAACTATGTATCAGCATGACAGGGAAGATAAGTAGGGACAATAGATTCAGTATTTCGGTAGGAATGAGGGTTAAGAGTCAAATAGTAGAGATGGCTGAACTCACTTATGTTATTGAACTACAGGTCAATGTGATGACACATTGTTACAGAGTTAACATCAAACAAATGACTAAAATAGACACTGGCACATTAAACAGACACTCACTGCATCAAACTTTTGGTGTTAAATGGTATCTTCATACTTCATGATGAGTGTTAAGTGCAGCAAAAGCCCTTAAACTTTAGATAGCAGCAGATAAACACCCATAAATGGAGGTTGCTGTTACTCACACTTTTGTTTTTATTCCCATATGAGCTTCAAAATTGTGGCGCTGTCTTGAAAATGAGATATTAGAAATCAGAAATGTTCCTGCGTCGACTATTTTGTTCTCCTCTTTAAGGATCTGACACATAGAAACTGAAGCTGTAACTTGGAGAGACACAGAAACTGACTACAGTAAATGTTAAGAGGCGAAGGGTTGGAGAGATGAAATGACATTGCAGGATGTTGTAAAGTGGTTAGATAGGTCTTCTCTTGAGGTCAATGCAGATCGCCCCATTGAAGGGTCATCCACCCAAAGTCAGTGAGTTGATTCTTTAAAAAGTCCCTTTGGCTGTACAAAGTTTGTGCTTTGATCTGTGAATTGTTGAATTCAAATAATGATCAGTTTCATACATTCATTGAGCTGTGAATGTCAGAGCTGAGTCTTTTAGCTGTCTTTAGTCTGATGTTTGGGAATCAAAGTGGAAATTTGTGCTAAATTTATGCAAATCCCTAAATGCATTACTGGGATATTGTGTTCACAAAGCCAAAACATAGATTGTATATAAAAGTGGACAAAGACTCTGGGTCTGAAAAATGAAGCCAATGCTCAAAAGTCCCTAAAACTGTTTTATATCTAATGACCATCAGGGGGCGATTCCACTGGTTGTAAAAAGATTTATTACCTCAGTAAACGTTTTGAGTTTATGGTCTCAGTCTCTAGTTTCAAATCTCCTCTGGATGATGGTCCCATTTAGATGAAAATAGACCATAAAGCAGGGTATGCATTAGGTAGTGGCGACCCCATGATTGACAGACTGTACCACCCAATCAGGATAGAGTACAGAGCAGGTCAGATCCACCCCTCACTCCTCCTCAGCTCCACCTCCTCCTCCAAATATGGTTTCTTCTGGTTTCAAACACCCAAGATGGCGACGGACAAATTACAAATTCGAGGCCTAAAAATGGCAGCTCACGAATCAACAGGTCACATTTTGGGACCTGTATTTTCTACCTGTATGGCAGAAGACTCCAGTGTAGGCTGACAGGCCACAGTCACAGTGGAAGCCGTTGGCTCTCTCCACACAGCGGCCTTGGTTCTGGCAGAGCGAGCCGTAGCTGCTGCAGTGACCTGGGCAGCCGGGTCGGACCCCGGGGGTGATCTTCGCCCTCTCTTCTAGGTCCAGGGTGACGCCGTTCAGCTGCAGGGAGCGAATACAGCCCCTAAAGCCCTTCTGCCTGGACGCCGTGCCTCCTGACAACATCAAAACAATGCATGACATTAGGACTACATTCACAATTTACACATTGAATGTTAATGGACAAACTCAACCCAATGGTGGTGCTAAAGACAAAGTCAGGATCAACAGTTTTAAGAGTTTTAATCCTCTGGGGATAATGAATGTCTGAACCAAAATATGTCCAAACCCATAATGTTGATAGATGTTGAGATGTTTTACTAGAGAAGTGAAAACTTTGGCCAGCTGCTGGTGCTATCGGAGATGTAAAAGGAATCAATGAAGTCACTGAGTTCAACCTCTGGAGATCACGAAAATCTGAAATTTAATTGCAATCCATTCTATAGCTGGCAAAATATATTATTTAAAACTGAGACATCCTCTGTGTTGCCCTCCCTGTTCCAGACCTTCCCTTATTTTTGGTGTTTTTTGTTTTCTTTCTCTGTGGTTTTTCATCCCTCCTCCTCCTCCTGTCATCAACCTCAGATCCACATGTCACCTCTGCTCCTCTGAAGCTCCAAACTGTCAACAGTCTTCTTATGAAACGAAGCGATGAAACAGCAATGAGGCAACGAGCTGAAGGTGAAAAACGGTTTTTGGGGACATAACTTTCATCAGCTGTCTGTCTAACAGGACCCACTGCATTCACTCACTTCAGTTTTCTTTAATACTTCAGTTCACACTTTGTGCTCAACATCGTACATTCTCTCTGAGATGTAACATGGTCACCTATTGTTCGCTCATATCAAACATGACACCCTCCTTTTTCTCCAAAGATCACAGACTGAGAGTTGTTTTGTTCAGATCACAAATTCTCTAAGTTTTTGCTTTGAGTTTGAAGGTGACAACTCCCTATTGTACAGCAGCAGCAACCAATCACAGCAACCTCTAGGCCTCTTCCCTCTCATCTGATTTGACTCATGAATTATTGAACCAGCTAAGTAACAAGGGATATGAACCTGCCCTCAATGTTACCTTGGACAAAACGCAATGAAGATCATTGTTCAATGAGATGTCAAGACAGAGGAAGCTATTTCTCCTTGGAATTAGTAATCTTTAAATAACCATTCATAGAGTTGACACACTGACCGCCCTCATGTGCACTCTAATGATGTGACCTTACTTGATTAAGGCACAGCTTGCACTTCCTATGTAAATGCATTTATAAGTTAATCATTGTCATAATCAAAGCAAGCTTAACACAGTCATTACACCTTCTGCTTTTTGTGCTTAAGATATCTAGGTCACATGTTTAACCCTAACTATGGGATGATGTATTTCAATGTGCAACCACTTCACGATAAAGCAGAATTAATGTATATTAGCCTTAAATATATCATTTGACATCTCACAGCATCTGGTTATGTAAGCACATATGATGCAACCCTGTCTACTAGAAATTTAAAACTTTGTTAATGTAAAACTTTCTATGATTATGGATAGACACTCAAAACACCTGGTTAAGTTTGGTGACTGATCATGATTTGTTTTAAGTGACTTCGGTGCAACTTGTTTATTCGCATTCAACCAAAACCACAATTTTTCTTTTCTTGTGCCTGTCATCCTGGTGACTCCACTGGTATTAACCAGATGTAACACTTAAGTTTCTCATTAAGAATTCACTAAATGTTCAAAAATAATAAAAAGTAAAAAAAAAAAAAAAAAAAAAATTCCAAATCATGTGTTTAACAGGACGATGTGAATCAAAGCCGGTGCTAATTCAAAGCCCTTTGCTGTTGCATTTGGCAACAACACAATTTACAATACTTTCAGTTAATCTGAAAGCAAACTGATCCTTAAGTTTCAATCGAGTGTAATCTCTATTCTGCCATCACAGTTAATGCGGTATGCAACAATATTTTAAACCTGTTGATCAGATGTTTCTTCTGTCTTTACATTTTTATTCTTGCCTCTGGCTTTTTAATCTAAGAACTGCATATTTTTTCAACAGTTTTGTAAAATTATGTTCACAAAAGTCAATCAGGATAGTTTCATGCACACCAAGCTTTTGGAAGTGCTCAAACTGCTGGTCACATAAATCAGTCAATGTAGGAGAGGAACAGATCCGTTGCTTCTGAAACCCTGGATGTAAAAAATAACTTCTCTCACTACCAGAAACTCTTCTTCAACACGACGGTATAATAAGGAGGTGGATCGTGCAGGGACCAGAGACGCATCCCTGAGGACCACCACCTCTGATCAAAGCTACAAAACAGAGAAAGGGATAAGTTATTAGAGAAGAAACCTTTTAAACAGGAAGGCAGCCTGCTGTAAAACTTCAGAATTACAGTCTGTACATCAGATGGAGACGCTGCCTACAGTTAACACTTAAAAGAGCACGATGAGAGATTTAAAACAAGGAGATCAAAGAAAACATCAAAGAATCCAAACACAGATAAACTCCACCTCTGACCAAAGGAGCAGAGCTATCAGTGGGACCTTCAGGAGAATTTCATCTTCACATCCAACAGCACAGTGTCAGCTCTAAGAAGACGACTCAAGTCTCTTTACATGAGATCTGCATATTGTGTACTAATGCACACATGAGACCACTCGGGACTGAGGAGACAACAATTAGTGAAGTGGAGATCAAAGTGATCACCAAGGTGATGCAGGTGCAAGTCCCAGCATCAAACTTGGGACAGGCACGTAGTCAGAATTAATTAAAAATCACATAACTGACAGTACAGCCTCAGCCCAGATGAAACAGGATATAGGACGATCTGAACTGTGTATGTACAGTGTGGTTTGCTGATGTTACACATATAAGGAGTGAACAATCTGTGCAGGGATCAATAAAGATGCTACAGCAAATCCAGTTAACCCTGACCTATTTATATGTAATGTCTATTCCACTATTTCCTTTTAATTATGTAACTGAGCTTTGTTTTACTGCAAAGAATAGAGGAGCAAACAAAAGCTCAACAGTCACCGTGTCAGGATACAACGTACATTATGTATTACAGACTCATCTGACATCAATACTGCTGCATTTCCAGGGATACGCGAAGCACTGATCAAAGGAACGATGAAAATCCTTGGCCAAGCAAGTGCTTTGTCTTCACCGGAGACAGAGAGAAAGAATAAACTCTGTGCATGAGCTCATTGGCCGGCAGATAGCGAAGCAGCACAACTATACAATGGCTTAACTATCCAAACAAGGCAAAACAATAGATTGTAAACCTCCACAAAAGACGTTCTGTGTTCATTGCATGCTCACTCAAAATTGCTGCGTATGGATTTTTTTTTAGCACCCACAATACAAACAGCATTAAAGGAAGTGGAAAACGTACAATGTTGTGGATTATGAATTCATGCAAGGCAATAACACGGCTTATTAATCAAAACAAAGGCATTCACAGCCTAATAAAGCAAGGCAGGATTATTACTCATAAATACAGTGTATATTGATATATGGTTTATGAATTTATACAAATCAACACAGCGGTTTATGAGTCAAAAAATGGGACAGTTTGCATTGGCAAATAAAGACTTACAAATACAATGCATTTAGTGAAGATGGTTTATGAATTGAAAAAAGCCAGTGCTGAGTGCTGTGAATCCAAACCACTCAGTATTTTGTTGTACATACAGCGTGTCTGCTCAGTGTGTACTCAAGAATAAACTGCACATTAAACATAATAATCCTAGAACATTTGCTGAAGCACCAATACAGATCTTTTTATTAGTCATGATGAGTCCTACACAGCCCGTGTTTTTAAGAGAAAGTTTGAAGGTTAAAAACTGGGCTTGTGGACACCAACATCTTTGGAGCCAAACTAAGGACAAAAAGTCAAAATATCTAAGCCTCTGCTGCGTCTGTTTTTAAAAACACATCCTTATCTCCATTGTTGTTGTCCCCTCCTCCTGACCTCTCCATCCCATACATCTGCTCCAGCCTGTGTTCAATAAAGTTTCCTTTTAAAGCTGCTTTTATTTAATTTATGTCCTGCTCTACACTGCATTTCTGAGCTCTACTACTACTTTTTTATTTTTATTTTTGCTTGGGCCGAGCGCTGGATAGACTCCGGACAGGTCACCAGTCCACAACATAGAGACAAACAACCAGTTAATAACCTACGGGTAAATTTAGAGTCACCAATGAACCTAATGTGCAAGTCTTTGGCCTGAGGGATGAAGGCAGAGAACCTGGAGAGAACCCTCCAAGACTCTGGACTGAGTGGGTGAGGTTTACTTGTGGTTCCTAGAGTCTCCAAGAGTAAAACGGGCACCAGATCCTTCAGCTACCAGCCTCCTCCTCTGTGGAACCAGCTCCCAGTGTCGGCCCGGGAGCCAGACACCCTCTCTACATTTAAGATGAGGCTTCAAACCGTCTTCTTTGACAAAGCTGATAGTTAGAGCTGAATCAGGTGACCCTGAACCATCCCTTAGTTATGCTGCTCTAGGCCTAGACTGCTGTGGGATACTCTCAGCATCTCTCTCTCTCTCTCTCTCTCTCTCTCTCCTTCATGCATTTATATCACACTACTACATGTCATTAACTTTATATCTTCCCTCTCCCGTAGTTTGTCCTTTTCCCTTCTCTCCTCTCTCTCCCTGTCTTCACTCTGCAGGTACAGAATCACAGCTGCCCACATGTTCCTGCTCAACACCTGCTGCTGCAATAATAAAAAAGTTATGCTGCTATTATTGCCTCCTCTATTATTTTAACTTACAACCGTTATTTACTAATGTACTATTATTATTAGTCATTGCCATTATCATCAATACTTTTTACTGTATGTTTTGCTTGTATTCTATTATGTTCTCGTTTCTCCTGCTCTCTCTCTCTCCATATCTCTCTCTCTCAGCCCAACTGGTCGAGGCAGATGGCCGTCCACCCCGAGTCTAGTTCTGCATAAGGTTTCTGCCTTTTAAAATGAACTTTTTCCTGCCACTGTCCCCCAGTGCTGGTTTATGGTGGGATATGTTGAGTCCCTTTAAATAATTGTACAAAGAGTTTGGTCTAGACCTGCTCTATATGTAAAGTGCCTTGAGGCAACTTTGTTATGATTTAGGGCTATTTAAATAAAATACACTTGAATTTGAATTTAGTGTGATTGACAACAGATCCAAACAACAGTAACTTCATTTGTATTTCTAATATTTACAAAATCTGGTTTGTGTTTAAAAGTAGACAATGTGTGGAGCTCTGGTGGCTTAGAGTGTGTACTGAGCCCTGAGCACTCTTCCCCCCATTTCCTGTGTCTCTTTCCATTGTCCCTTTCAAATAAAGGGATAAAATGGCCATAAAAAAAAAAATACAACTCACTTCAAACCAGTGAAAAGAGCACAAACAAAAACTGAAATACAAAAACTTCTATTATAGGGATCACTTCCTGTAACCAAACATCTGTAGAGTTCAACACTGCTTTGTTTAAAGATAATATTGAAATATTTACAGGAGGCTTTGTTTGAAATTGAATCATAAATTGGTCCATTGAAGCCAAACCAGAGTTGTTGGTGCTTCTTAATTGTTTGTGTTCATGGCATTTTCAGATTTAATTGATAATTACTTGGTGTATACAGGGTTTTACTCAGTGGCTGCAGATGGGATGCATTGGCTTTTGTTACATGGATCAAACCCGTGACTATCTTTTGGTTTCTGGACCTCAATGTTGCTGAAGCCAATGTTAAGTAAAAGCATTGTGGAACAAACATCCATTACCAAACTAGTCAGGGAATAAATACCAGCACATTTCCATTCCAATCTATGCGTCCGTTAGGCTTATTCCACCACACTGTGCTGATAATTCAGAGGTAAACACATGCAGGCCTAGGCTGATGGTGGCGACCTGCGGGCTATTCACAGCGGATTATCGGATAAACACATCCATCCAATCAATATTCACCTCGATTTCTCCGCTGCCACCACCGCCTTCGACCAATCTCATCAGTGTTTGATGGTTTGTTTTCTCTCCTCAGTGTTTACTGATATTAAGTGACATACAGTACATAATATTTACAGAACGATAAAACCTGATAACGAGTGATGGATTTTAATTATTTTTCCTCCCTGCAGATCCACATGGACTCAGAGGTTAAGTAGAGAAATAGACTTGTAGAAGTTGAAGCGATGAAGCTGAGATGAACAGAGGTGCAGTATTGATGAAGTTGGTAGTTCTGCAGTGTGCACTGCGTTAATTACATGACCGCTAATGAGTTCAGATTCATTTACAGATTATTTAAAGACCCGCGCTGCAAGAAATCACATCATGCACTTTGTATAATCACTGCTCCCTGCTGCATGTTTATTTACCGAATGTAATCGCTGGTCAGAAAGCATCGACTCAGCACTTTCATATCCAGCAGTGCTAAGCAGACAACAGCTTTGAGCTAACAGTGGTTTATCTCAAACATTTCTTTCTCTTTTCCAGTATGTGAGACTGTGAGCGGAGAGGACGTCAGACTTTCAGATTTACTGTCTTGGGACTGGAGTTTATGTTCAAGGCTAGATATGCAGACTCAGCACTTTCTTGTCCAATCCTTCTTAGAAAACAACAGGATTTAGCCAAAAGGAGATTAGCATTTGTGAGAAAAAGAGAATATTTGCAGCTTTTTTCTGAGGATTTAATCCCATCCTGACAGGGAGACACTGAACAATCAAGGATCACATCCTGCACTAGCTCCTACTGATCTCAAAACTTTATGTTTTCTGTCAGATACAAGTGTAAGGACAGGACACCATTCATATCAAATATGTCAAAAAAAAGGATCACTGTTCAGAGGAAGTGTGAAATGGCACTGATTTTTAAAGCAGAAGAGTTGAACTTTTCTCTACCTACCTTTTCTCCTTTGTGAATCAAAACAGCAGCAACTGCACAAGCAAATACTATAAAGTGTAAAAATATAAAACAAAACAACAGCAGGAGTTTGAAAAAATCATTTAAAAAAATCAATTAATTGTTTCACATATAAAAACTTATACCGTGTTGCCATGTTCCCCTGTGCACATCCTTTGAACAAATTTATATAAAAAAAAAAAAACATGCATGAGGCTCAGGTCCTCTACCAGAGGCCTGGGAGCTTTAGGGTCCTGTGCAGTATCTTACCTGTTTCTTAGACTTCACTCTTCTGGACAGAGATCATGGAGATTATTCTTGGAATCTGCTGGACCCCCTCTCCCAGTTTGAAGGTCACAACCCAGAGTGTTCAGATCACCATGGGGAAAACTGTTGTCTTCACTTTCCACACGTTTTCTAGCGCTTCTCTCAGCCCTTGGTATTTCTCAAGCTTCTCATGTTCCTTCTTCCTGATATTGCTGTCTCTTGGGATTGTTACATCTCTCACCACTGCCTTCTTCTGCTGTTTGTCCACCACTGCTCTGTCCTTTTGGTTCACCATCAACAGTTTCATTCAATCTGTATCTGGAAGTCCCACAGGATCTTAGCTTGGTCATTCTCAGCCACCTTCAGAGGTGTGTCCCATTTTGACCTTGGGACTTTGAGCCCATACAGATGTTTCTGTACACTATACCAGCCACTTGGTTATGGTGATCCATGTACACCCTGCCTGCTAGCATCTTATCTGCTACCCAGTGGATACCCATCCACTATACACTATATATATATATATATATACATACACACACATACATACACATGCACACACATATTCATGTACATACATTAGTATTACAGTTGCTCATAATGTATCTGTAGTGCAGTCTGCAGTGTAAATGATAACTGGGACGCAACCAAGGAGGACTGAGCTATAATGTACTCTTGTTCTTTTTCATGTTGGACATTTGCATGATGAAGTGCTGATCCAGTCCAATAAAGTTTTGAGAGCTTTAATCCAGTTTGCAGAAACTCTGTAAACTCTGTCCTGCTCCTGGTATGAATATATTACAGAGCCACTTTTCTTTAAAACTCTAATAAAAATGTTGACTGCCAGAGCTCAAATGAGCCGGACACACACTGCTAATTGGCATTCGGCTTGACATAACTCCACTGTTACAAAATACAGCCACACAAGTGAGCAGTGAGGTAATTCTACAACAAAAATGGGACATGATGAGCTTCACCCATTGAACGTCATGTTGTGGTTCTTCTATTTTATTTATAAACAAATTGTGGGAAATATCCTGTAATGCACAGATGGCTAAATGAGCTCCTAATGTGAACTACTGTGGGAGGAAGAGACTTTAACTACTGGGACCAAGAAAATAATCGGACTAAAAGTTCTGTGATCAAGCTGCTGACTGCAGGAGAAGCTGCAGAGACAAAAAACACTGAACTATACTGGTTCAGTGGCCAACGAGGATCCTGTATGAGGAAATGATGTGTGCACTAATGTGGTGTGCGCGGGCGAGACAAAAGATCAGAGATCAGAAGAGATCAGACAAAAAGACATCAAAGACAGCATCACTGTCACTAATGAGGGAAATGTTGTCCGCATGTGCCTGCTCCTCACCTATGAACAGCTGACTGTTGAGCTGCAGGTGGAAGTGTCCGTCAGCAGGAGCCTGCTGTGTGGCGGCAGGAAGCTCGTCCAATCGAAGCGACGCCTCCTTGACGTTGCGCTCGGCACGGACTCGATGCCACCGGTTGTCGTTCAGTGGGATGCTGGACTCCACACTGACCTCCAGCGGGCCGTTACCCACATCGAAGGAGAAAAGCACCTGAGTGGAGGCTGAAAAGAAAAGAGATGAGACAGGAAGGTGGAGTCAGAGGAAGAGGTTGTGTGTTTTTTATAACGATGGTGACAAAGGTGGGAAACAAAACGTTGTGGTGGTTTTACCATAATTCACAAAATACACAAGAGATGTTTGGTCATTTAGAGACTCAGACTGACACACAACTAATTCAACTGATCATCATGGTCAAATAGAGGTGAGGACTTCCTCGTGATTTCTAGTGGGTGTTTGCCAAGTGACTTTTGCTTTATCTTCAATGTAAGTAGCATTTCCTTTCTCTTTCTATTAGGATAATTCAAATTGAAATTGAGCTTGTTTAATCTAGTGAGGCAAATTATTATTTGTAACATTCAATATGCAATATTTATGATGAAAAGGACAGATTATGGATTTGCTACTGTGATGATTTCTTTGCAAGCTTCCTGGAAATCAACATTCCCATTAAATAAACTAAACCATTGATTGTAACCCTAGTTTCCTGGTGGTTTGTGGCTCTAGTTCGAACTTTAAATAACCAACAAGTACACATGTTTGTGTGTGTGTGTGTGTGTGTGTGTGTGTTTGATTAAGCAACTGTGTTTCACCTCAACTTCAATAACTATTGCTTAAGTTCGTCAAGCATCAAATTTAGTTTGGGCACAGTTTGTTTACTCTGCTGTATTTGGTTGGTTACAAAACAATATGTTTTGTAGAAAAGCAACTGAGAAATTGTTTTTGGATAAAAATGCTTTTGGCTAATACCTGACAAAGCAAGATGCAGTGAGCGGTTAAGCTCAGTGATCAACGTTTTAATACATGTAAGTATATACAACATCATATCCCTGAGGAATGATGGGACAATGTAATAATACTGAGCAGGAGCTGAACGGTTCTACCCACGCTAGAAAATTTTTCACCTTTCAAGCAGTCTGCTCTGTTCACAAAATCCCTCTTTTGTTCATTCCAACAAAAGGAGAGGATCTTGGAAAGTATCTGCGTTTCTGAAACAAACCCTCATCCTTCATGTTTTGGAGGGAGAAGATGTATTACTCTGGGAGTACAGAGGAAGATGAAACAATATCCCAGCTTCCTACGGTAACTTCATTTAGGAACTGTTTTCGGGCCCAGCTGCAGTGTTACAGAGCGATCTGAGGGAGCTGCCAACAGAGCAGCAGTATTCAGAGCTGCAACAACCACGCCGACGATGATTTCCCTGAGGAGAGCGACTCTTGGTGCAGTGCTGTCCCAGTATTAGATTCTCTGTGTCTCCCCTGAAATCCCATCTTTAAGAAAATACAAAATGCTGCACAAAAACAGCAAAACTGAACTTGGACTCAACTGAAAGGAGCTCATTGAGCTTCAAAAAGTAACTGCCTCTAAAAGCTGATTCAAGGCATCTATAGGAGACTCTAAACACCACACCATGTCTGCTCGTAAAGGTGTAGCTCTCTCCGTGCTGCATTACTGTTATAACCATAAGAGTAAAGAACACCCTTGGGGATATTACGTGCTATTTTAAATGACACCACAGCAAACAGGGCTGTAAATGCACTATACCTGCCCAGCAACAATGTTGAGGTACCTATAAAGTAAATTAACACCCTCGTGGTTATTGCTGTCATATTCCCAATGACACACACAGTGGGGCCCCCGGCGTGGGCGACAGTTAGAAAGCTAAGCAGAAAACAGTGAGCTGGAGAAGAAAAAGTTGTTTAAGTGATGAACCAAGAAACCTGAAGTGAAGAAGAGGGGATGTTTGTGTCTCTGAGTCTCTGCAACTAAATCATCATTGAAGCAAAACAAACTTTTTGTCAGTACAGTCATTTGACCTTTGCAGCATGTAACTCCTGAATGTAGTTTTCTGTAAATACCACATTAAGGTTCTACTAGTTTTAGTGATAGTGATAGTCTTTTAATTGTAATTGTATTAGAATTGGGCTTTGACAAAACTACGGTCAATTCCACTGTAGTATTTTACTCTATTTTCATATTTGTTGTGTATTTAAGTGTTATGATGAAATTTAGACTGTACATGCAAATACCCAACTAAATGACAGGAGTTGAAAGTTAAATTAGCAGTAGCTATAAACTCTGCAACACATCAGTTTCCTTTTTCCTTTTTAAAAATGTCACCAAGTCTCCACATATTCAGAATCAGCACAACCTCAGCTAATAATATATGTGACTCATTAAACACTTTGTTCACTGTAATAGGGGATAGTAGCTCATCAAACAAGAAAAACATTGAACCTTTCCTTATTTTCTAGATAAAAACACTGTAAACCATACTTCACATACTTCACGTCTTTATCTGATCATAAATTGTTCGATGTAGAGACGTGACTCTAGATGTCACTCACAAAGAGGGACAATGAGAATTGAAGGATAAACACACAGGAGTAAAGCAGCAATGACAGACTGATCCATATCTTACCAAACTTCATTCACAAGTTTATCGACCAAAGCCAGTGTCACACAAAGAAATCGGGGCTTGTTAGAAAGAGCTGATTCTCTATTTCAGAAGAAAAAAAACCCAGCATGTCTCCAACTCAAACCATCACAGAGCAATGATGCTCTAAAGACGACATGATTTTGGTAAGTGTATACACTCCTGTGGGCTTAGTAGAGTTCATTGAATAAATAAACTAAACATCATGTTGAGTAGTTTGCTTTATATGTTGGTCAACATTTCCCCACCGTGGAAGAAGTCAAACTGAGTGTTTCTGTCTATATTTACAATATTTATATTGAAAAGCTCTGACTCCAGGCTCATACTTAACACACAGACAATGAGGCTGATGTTAATCTTCTCATCTCGCTCTTGGAAACAAAGTGTGAAGAGCAACATATTCTCAAATCACAGGGGGTTATAAGTTCAGGTTTTACTGTAATGAATGAAATGAAATTAATCATCTGTATGTTTTACATATAAAATATAATAAAAATATGTGTACACGTCTTTTGGGGGTTTTCTTGTTCAAGCAAGGCCTCAGATCCAAGAGAGGACAACTCTTTTTCTGAACCAACGTCTGTCCGCTGAGTGATGAGTCAGTTTTGGTTTCAGGTGAAAAGTTTGCGTATTTCTCTGTGCTTTTCTCACTGGTTTGAAGTGGATGTGGATCAGTTGGAAAAAGGTCATGTTGTGTATTTATGTGCTTTTGAATCAAAATGTCCTGAGTTGTTTGCTTTGTCACCAGCACCTGCATAGTTCTGATTAGAGATTTTGAGCTTTTAAACTCTTATCTTATGAATATATCTCTGAATAATGTCTTTGACGCTACAGTAGATGATGGTGTTTCTTTGTGGTACTGGTTTGTGTTTGGCCTTTATCTGGATGAACCTGACCAGCCTGCATAGATCCCTCTCTGATGTCAATTGCGAGTCAGGCCATATCAGCCAAAATGTCATAATTGATTCTGCTCTCGTAGCTGAATGGGAGTAAATCCCTGCAGCAGAGAAGTGAGGGATGTTGCATTGTTTTAGAATGAGATGTTGAACAATTACATGTTCAGTCTGTAAGTTAAGACTTAAAATGGGATCAGGAAGGTCAGGACAACTGAGTTCATCCAAAGTAAAGTAAACAATGTTCTCCCTCCAGGGCAGTTTGATATAGATTAAGTCTTTGATTCCAGATTAAGTCTTTGACTTCCAAATTTCACTGAGACATTGCTCTAATCCGGATTAAATCTTTACCCTCAAGATCCTACTCACAGCTCAGTTCGATGCGGATGAAGTCTTTGATCCCCAGGTTTTCCAGGAACACACCAGAGGAGGCCGTGGTTTTAAACAGGAAGGAGATGTCAGCACTCAGCTCCCCGTGGAAGGTGGGAAAGTGGAGGTATGACGTCTCCTTGTCGAAAAATGCAACATTCCAGAAGTTCTCTGAAAAATACAACAAAAACTCATAGTCAGGATCTTTAAATGTAAATCAGGCAGGAAACAAATGAGCCAACGTAATCAGCTAATGAGCTCACACAAGGGTATGATTTCTGTAACGCTTTGTTTGATTAATCATGACAAATATTTATTCATCTATCTACCAAAGTACATATAATTGGCTGTAATTACAATTAATTGAAAGAAGGAAAGGCAGCATGCTACTTTGATTTACCTTGTAATGCATTTAATGAGAAGCAAGTATTAGAGTGTGAAAACTTAAATGGAAATAAGCATTAGAAACAGTTCTGCTTATGATAATAAGCTTGATGTGGAGGTACAGTACCAAGAGGGATTCATTTATCACATAATTGGCAGGTGGAATAAAATCCTGCATTTCCACATCGGCAACAGGTCTGAGAAGCATTAATCTCTCAGAAACAAAAGTTTGTTGCTCGATAGCTGGCTGAATGTGGATTTACCTATCTAGAAGAACAAAGAAGAAACAGGTGACAGCGCGTTCCATGTCATGCCTCCGTTAAGTGTCATCAGGTAACCAGAACGGGACTTACTGTCTCCATGGCAACGAAGTGGTCCCACCTTGTAGGCGGCCTCTGACCCCGGCCTCTGGATATCACCCAGCACCAGAGACCTGACAGGGAGGCTCTCCTTATGGGTGAGGAGGCCTGAGTCTTCAGCCCTGCAGGAGAAGGCAGAGGAAGAGGAAGAGGGTAGAGATAAAGATGAAGAAGGACAATAAGTAAGTGGGGGGTAGAGGTTGCGAGGAAGAAAAAAAAAAAAGGTAAGAAAGGGGGAAAAAAAAGAAGGAAAGAGTTAAAAGAAAGTAAAGGAGAAAAGAGAGAAAGCAAAATAAAAGGAAGAATGAAGGAGGAAGAGGAGAAAAAGAGGAAGATGGGACAATTAATGGCAAGTCAGACTGTATCAGTGTCGATCCTGACACTCAACACTCCCGTCTCTCATCTCGGTAAATTTGTGTGACAGACGTTTCCAACGGCGCCATCGATACAGACAGCTGAATGAGCAGCTGAGTCCATTTACACCCATGTTCAGCCGTATGCACTTCTGATGTTTCAAAAGCCAGCGGTGTATTCTCTGAGCTCTGTGAGAATCTGAGGACTGGTCTGTAAAGACAGTGTCAGCCCTGAACAGCTTGACACAAGATGAGGGAAGTGATGTGTGATGCAGAGTAATGGTGTGTTTCCTCTACAAATATCTTCCTGTGTATGTAGGTTTTAGCTGAAGCTTCACATTCAATACAAGTTCTAATATAAAACTTTTATTTGTCCTTACATTTCAGAAGTAATTATTTTTTCCTATCTAAAAATTATTTTGCTGCTGTTGCACTTGTATTTTATTTTCTTATTGTATTTATCTGCACATGTTATATTCCTGTGTGGCTTTTAATATAAATCTCCCTGCGTAATTATAATAGCCCCTGATAAGACCAACTGCCGCAAAAGTCTCATTATAAGCACTAATGTTTCCTTTATTCATTCATATACTGCGGCTAAAACTAGAAAGCAGAGCATGAAAGAGTAGACATACTTCTGCTGATGCAGCATAATTATTTAAATCATCCAAATCCAAACAAACACTCAAACCACTGATTAGCAGAAAGGGAACCTCAACAGTGAAATCACCTGCTGAGGTGACTAAATAAAACCCTGCAGACTGGCACATGGTTGGCTGCCCCTGCTCTAGATAATGTAGTCCAGCAGAGCGAAACCACCAACCACATCCAAAAATTACATAAAGTAGAAGCAACATGACATAGTTATCAACTGTGGTCCTTTATAAAGGTCAGTACCACTCCACGCGGTCGGCGTCACAGTTGCAGTAGTGCTGTGGGTCCACACAGTCGCCCTGCAGGCCGCAGGCACACTGCTGGCTGCCTGGGTGAGCTCCGCCCCAGTAGGTCTGGAGACGACCGGAGCCGGGACCGCCGAGCCACCAGCTGAACGGAGAGCCCTCTGAAACGCACACAGGAGAAAACACACCCTTCACTTCCCAGAACGTGTTTAACAATATTCCGCTGTTTTGTCTCTGGAAACCTGTTGTCATCTACTTGAGCTTGTAATAACACTGAGCTCATGTGTCATTGCCACAGTTTGTTCTGTTATAAGACCTCCACCTGCACCTTGTTCAGACCTGCATTAACAAGCGTGTTCAGTGATGTGATCAGCTCTGAGTGTGTCTGTTCAGCTCTGGCGTTGAAATGTGTCTCCACATGCATCTCCAGTGACTGACTGGGTCTCACTTCTCTGTTTTAGATGCAAATAAACAGATATGCAGTGCTGTTTTTAGCCAATGCATGTGTATGTGTGTATGTGAGTGGGAGAGCGGTACGGCTTGTGCTCTACATTGAAATATGGTTTTATCCATTTGAAATAGCAAAACATTTTTGGTTCGTTATGACACTGGAGGGGGCGGCACGGTGGTGCAGTCGTTCCCCTCCAGGTACTCCCTTCCTCCCGCCCTGATAGACTGGCGACCTGTCCAGCGTGTACCCCGCCCTCACCCAATGTCAGCTGGGATTGGCTCTAGCCCGCCCCTGACGGATAGACAGTACAGATAATGGATGGATGGGTGAAACTGCTGGGACTAATCAGACTGTGTCAGAGGATGTCAGTAGATGTGGCCAGGATGCATTTGCATTCAAACTGCTAAATGAATGTAGCCACATGAGGCCCGGACCATCACCAAATGTGGTGAGTGATTGGCTCTCAACTACCTTCGCACCTTAGAGCTGACCACTGTTGACTTGGATCGCAGGAGACGGATGTTAATACCAGATCTGAACGAGGCCTTTGAGGTCGTTTTATGTGTTTTTTAATAAATGCACACAGCAGCTTAACTGAAAATGACATGAGGGTGTAATAAAAAACGGGATGCAGATCATCGTTATTGTTCCATACTTTGTGAGACCACAACTCGCTGCAGCCTCTTCTACCTGAGATGCTCACAGTGCGTAAAGGTTGCAACACAGCTCTCTTTGGAAATAATGCATGCTGTATTGTGTCCCAAGATGAGCTGCGTTGTGAGAAAATAGCTGAGTGCTGTATGGAAAGAGTCCCCATCTCTCAGCCTCCCAAGATGAATTCAGTATTTGAAGCAGAGGGATGTTTGCCAGCTCCTGCCCCTAACACTTAATATATTATTTTGGGTGGAAGGCAATGATAGCATATCGTGAAAAATGTATTTCACATTCTGAGTGTGTGTAGGTGGAGAGGATGGAGAGAAGGTGATTGGAAAGGTCTCTGTTGAGTCAGCGCTTCTTTATTTTCCCGGACAGCAGCAGGGGGTTTATAATGGAACCTCAATTTCTCTACCCATTCTTCCTTTTCTACCACTTTCACTATTTTCATCCATCATTTTATTAGTCACCCCGGAGAAAGTTGCTTCACCACTCACATTTCTCTCCTATATAATCTTTGTAGTTGAACAGGAGATGGAAACTTTGGAGGTGTGTCCTTGACATCAATAGTTTTGTAGATGCCTGCTGTGTAATTGGCAATCTAAGGAATGCTTGATTAGATTTAAAATGGGTTAGCACTGTCACCACACAGCAAGAAAGTTGGTTTCCTCGGACATCACCATGAGTTTGACGTTTGTGGTTTTTCAGTCAAACTATTCGGTGGACTGACTGATGATGTTTAGTACAGACATTTATTTGCCCTTCAGGGTATCTTGTAATAACTTTGATGATGATCTTAATTTTCACCAGGTCAAAATTTAATCATTATACACATACAGTTACAACTCAAATACGGCAAACTAGAAACATTATACAGGCTAAACACGAGCAGGTTAGCTTTGTTATTGATTAACATTTGTTAACATTTAGCTAAGAGCATGGCTGTGCCCAAATACAGAGCTGCTAGCTTGGCTGTAGACCTGCAGCATTGAGACCAAAAGCAGCTCTGTTGTTAATGCAGCACAGGGGCCATTTGACTTGTTTAAGATACTGTTGAGACAATGAAATACAATCCAGACAATTTAACTGGAGTGAGAGATGATGCATTTAAAGGCTTAGCGGGTATCATAAACACTGCACAACAGCTTATAAAACTCAAACAGAATTTTATGACCATGAAAAGTTATAAGAGCAACAGCTATTTCATCATTTGTTACAATGATTGTTGAGTAAACAGGAATGTGTGTTTGGATGTGATGTTCAGATGATGTCGCACTGCAACGCAGCAAAAGGTGAGCAAGGTTCACCCCGGGAGACTTTGTGCTGTTTTCCCAGAACCATCTGCTGCACTGATGGGCTCTCTCCTTTCACATAAATTAGAGGTCTGCGTTGTAACACACACGGCTTAAGTCAGTTTGAATGCAGCCTCGGTTTTGTTTCTGTCTCTGAACTAATCAGTTACTTGATACGTTGCTTTAGCACCGGTGTACAGGGCCCAAATATACATTAAACTATTTAGCTATGACAGTGACTGTGATGCCATGCTGTTCTTGTATATAGACATTTATAAGATTCACTGCTACGAAGAGAAAAAAAAAAAAATCAATGCTTGGTGATCCAAGTGATTGTCATTCTTTTACTGACCCTCACCTACCTGAGTCAATAAGACAACACATGACCAGATGAAGAAAACATTAATCTAACTCACCAGTCAGTCTGAAACGAGAAGATATCAAACAAATCCCGAACAATCAGTTTGTCGGGATCATTTGCGAAAGTTTAAAGCGATAAATGCAATGATTTTGTTATTTCTGACTGAAAGTTGGAGATCTCCAAGTGAAGAAAACATGCATAACCAAGCTTTCATTAACTCTCACTTGACCCAACAAGTCAATTATGAACAAGTCCTTGTTTACAGTCTTTTCTTATTTAAGCAGGCACTTGAGGGGTATTTGGGGAAAATGGAAGAAATAAAATCCTGGAATGCTTTCCCCAAGATAAGATTATATAAGATTAAAGGATTAAAGGGATTGTGTGGAGATAAGATATTTAAAAAGTGAGGTCTACTTTTGAATTGATAAATAATAATCACAAAAACAGAATCAAAAAGGTGAATCTAACTTTGACTCCATTAGAGCAGATGCTTTAAGTTCTTCTGTGATAAAATTTGAAGAAGTTGACTTCAGGATGCTCTACATTCTGCGCATGTTTCCGAGATAGTGACAAAATTAATCAAAGTATAATAAAAACAGCGCAGTGTGAAATTAGAAACTCATCCACTGGCTGTGTTTATCTCATTTGGCCCCGCTGCCCGGCAGTGGAGCAGAGAGCGTTTTAAGGCTCAGATGTGAAGCCAGCCACTGACCAACACACTTCACATTCAACATTGAAAGCATAAAGTTTCAAGCTTGAACCCCTGTTTGGGAAAATATGACCCAGGAAAGTGAATGTGTCGCACTCTCACACTGATTAACAGCCCCATTCACTTCACGAGAAAGGCGGAGAAACGGGAGCTCCTCCAGGGCTGACGGCATCAGGAATTCAAAACAGGCCTCACCTGGGGTGTTGAGGAGACGGGACTTCCTGCACTGGTAGGACAGCTCCTGTTCACAGTACTGTGATTGGCTGGTAACGGCTGACAGCTGTTCCTCTTGAGATGAGTAGTCAAAGTGAACTTTATGCTGGTTCACACCTGGAGAAGGTTGGACTCTGGTCAGCTCTGTGTTGTTGTGCTGGATCACCATCCATGTGTTCTCCTCTGGTGGGAATAAATAGATACAGTTGATATTTGTTGCTATTACTTTTCTTTGCTTTTTCCTTTGTATAGTACCAGGTGCATGCCAATGGAGGATGTTTCTGTGTAGCTGAGAAATGAAAAGACCAGACTTGGAACCCACAAAGTAAGGGAGAGAAAACAGTTTCAACAGGTTTTGATCAGCACTTGCTTTATGTTGTATTTCCTCAATGTTTTCTTTCTTTAGATACATGTATTGTATGTTTTATACTGGTTATTGTAATGAGCTGCTGCATATTCATACAACTGAACAAAAATAGAGACGAGAGAAAAAGGAAAATATCTTCACTTTAGAAATGATATGAAGCAGGACAACATAGAAAGAGAAAGTGTGTCATCAAAATCCACATTTACATGATTATACAAATGACATGAAGGATGGAGAGAGAAAGACGGAGAAAAGGGAGGGACTCAACAGAAAACAAAAGACGAGGTGAAAGCATCATCAGTTACAATTATGTAAATGTTAATCAAGCAAAAGTTGAGTGATGATGAATGGGAGTTAAAGTGTGTGTGTCACCTGTCATGTTGCAGTAGACCAGTTGTGGTTTAATTGGTCCGCTGCCGTCCACGTCGATGTAAAAATGTCCCGACGTGTTGCCGTTGTGTTTGTAGGCCTCGCAGGACTGTTCATACACAGCTGGGAGGAAAATAATGAGATCAGCTTCAACACGAATCACGTCAACATCGACACATCAGCTGGCACACAGGAGCTGTGAGGGGATGAGGATCACACCATGTGGAGGATTATGGGTACTTCCTCATACGTATGCATCACCACTGAATCATAACCAGTGAAAAAAATCATCTGAGGTTTTATTTCTTCAGATCAGCCCTACTGGAAAGGACAGAAATGACTGATGGGAATACACAGACTCAATAAATAAAACCTTTATCAGCCCCGCCTCTTCCTCTCTATCTCCACAAGTCTTCCTCCTCATCCTCCAGTCACCTATGCTTGCTCTGTAGTCAAATAATCAAGCCCTTGGAGTCAAATCCATATCTAAAGGTTCCCACACTCTGCTCACTGTTTATCTCGTTCCTTCTCCACAGCCAAAGGCCTTTTATTCATCACATAACCTCAGTGTGGTTAGAAAAAGGTCTGCACAGAGATGTCAGTAATAAAAAATGAGAGCAGAGGTAAAAGTGTGTGGGAAACTCTCCACTTTTGGTGTTGAGGTGTTTGGCTCAAAGGGAAATTGGCACAGAACTACTAAATATCACCCATTATCTCACCTCACTGCCTTGGTTTTATTTATTTATTACTTTATTTTTATATTATTGCTTTGGCAGTTTAGTCACAGCTACAGACTCATTAACCTCCATCATATCACTCGCATACAAACAGATTTAATAATAATGTAACCTCCTGCACCAGAGATAGAGGACGTGCAAATAATAAAAATAGCTCTTGGGGGCAGGTCTGTTTAAAGGATGGTTCTGGTTTATTACAGCCTGGGTCTTATTTTTATAGTTTTGGCTGCCATCTTCATCACTTATAAGTATGTGGTAGTCACAAACATAATGTTGCGTACCCCTCCCCTGTCCTCTCCATCTCTATAGTGTCAGAAGAAATATAAGTTGATGGGACGTCCTGAGCCTCAGTAATGTCAAAAATACTAAAATAATATTTTGATTCTTAATCTTAATTATATTTGGGGATTTGAGATAATTATGCTGTTTTGGAACGACAGCTTCTATAATTTCAGGGCTTTGGGGAATGGAAACAGGAAGTAATAACAGGAGTCTCAGTAGCTGTTGGCTGCAACCTGAACCCTCTAATTTTGGCCTTCATCTCTTTACATCCTGGCAAATCGGTGCCATTAAAAGCAGTTTATTTTGCAATACATACAACTATCGCTTAATTGCTTTAATAGCAAAGAAAACTAAAAAATATGATGATTCTCAGGCAGTTTCTTAAGATAAAAGGAATAATAATATCCTCTCCCCTAACATATCTGAATCTAAAATGTCTTTATGACTGTGGGGTCTGATTATCTAAACTACTACTATTGGAGATAAAACTGAAAATGAAGTATTGCATAATAATCATCACATGGGAAAACTACATTTGATCACTAGGTCAAATTTGAATAAGGAGTTGGTTTTTAAACTGTGATTGATGTTTTCACCAGAAACTTTTATACTTTGCTTTAATTTTTTCCATCTAAGTTTGACGAACCTGTGGGATTTTAAAAAACAGTGAATCATTACAGTTTGTCCTTCATTCAACAAAAAAATGACAGGTAGCCATAGTTTGTCTTCCGAATGTCTGTTTTTATCACTTTAATGTTTGCTGCGATTCCTGTTTAATGTTTAAAGTACTGCTGTTTAAAACAGCCCACACAAATAAACCAGAATTTTATCATCTTTTCTTTAATGGGTGTAACGTCTTAATGAGTTTTAATGGTGCTGTAGAAAAGGAGATTTTATTTAATCTCATTTTATCTGATCGTTCTGTATTTGCTCACTGCCTCTGGGTTTAAATTATGCAGGAGGAAATATCCTCCCCGTCGACCTGTCCAAGCCTCTCCCAGTTTTTAACTTTTTAAATTTTTTAATTTAGCGGTCACACGGCCATGTTTGACTGACAGGTGACTTACAGCTGTGGCAGGTGGCTCCACTGTAGCCGGTGTCAGAGCAGTTACAGTGGAAGACGGTCCAGGACTGACTGCAGCGGCCGCCATGTTCACAATGACTGGGAGAACACCTGAGACAGAGACAGAGAGAGAGAGAGAGAGAGAGAGAGAGAGAGAGAGGGAGAGGGGGAGAGAGAGAGAGAGAGAGAGAGAGA